>CM053572.1:76662287-76775847 GCA_028646485.1 Cryptoprocta ferox
GCAGCAACATCCAAGGCTCCCTTTCAGCCTCCGCCAACCACTGTCCTGCTCTGAGCTGTGTCCCAGCAACCACGAGCTGGCAGTCCAGAGGGTCTGTTGGTTCTGAGGCTTCCTCCTGCTCAGGTCAGGCCTAGGCCAGGCTGGGGTATGCCTAGGGTTTGCTCCAGGTAGCAGGAGTCATGGGGAGTACAGACGGTGCCCCTTCTACCGGAACGTCCGGTCTCTGCTGCTCAAGCCAGAGTCAGGAGAGGAAAGCAGCTTTCTCAGGAACCGACCAGAGTCACCTCAAAGCTGCCAAACAGTGACTCGAATCCTTGTTAGGGAAGACAAGGACCAATCCATTGTGCCGGGCTTTTCTGAGAGTTAGTAGTCTGTTCTTCTATCCCTCTACTAAATAGTCCACATCCCTGCTGGCACGTGGGAAGGCAAATAGGATCTCTGAGATTCTTCACTTGACTTTACCCTGGGACTTTGCCTGCTCTCCCCTGCCACCATCAGAACGACTTCACCTGGGCCATTGCTAGGTGGAGGAGGCACAGTGTCAGGTTAAAAGTTTAGTAACTGCTACAAAGTTCAAGCCATGGTATGTTCCTTGATTTTAGGATTTTTCCCCCATTGGGCACCCTACCCCAATTCATATCTTGAAGGTGCAACCTCCAAGGTGAGCCTGTGTTCAGAGATAGAGCCTTTATGGAGGCAATCCAGGTTAAATGAGGCCATAAGGGTGGGGCCTTGACCCAACAGGATTAGCATCCTTCTAAAATGAGTGCCCTCTGTCCCCTGTCCCCTGCCTGTGCAAGCTATGAACAGTGCTCTTGCCAGAAACTGACCTGCTGGGCCTCGACCTGGGATTCCAGCCTCCAGAACCGTGAGAATAAATTTCTGTTGTTCAAGTCAACAAGTTTCTGGTATTCTGTCATGGCACCCTGAGCAAACTTACACAGCTAGGTTAAAATTTAATTAGTGGAAGGGTTTGGGGTGGGGCAGTATTGAATTACATCAGAAATACAAAACACTGATGAAGAACAAGGTAACAATGGCCGGGAAGGTAGGGGGTGGAGGAGGAGAGAGAGCAGAGGGGAGCCAGTGCTGGCATCCCCCACCGTACCCTGCATGCAGGAGACACTCAGTATCCATTTGCTGTTCCAAGTAAATGGCCGGTCTGAGGGGAGAAGGCACCTTATTTTCCTAAGTAAGGATAGTTTCACCTCTGAAATTAACTCACGGCACCATGAAAACGACTGTATTATCACCCAGCAACTGTGTTATCTCACTGTTTCAGCAAGGCTTTCACCCAAAGATAGAATGAAGGGTGTTACAGAAAAGTCACAGACTCTATTTTACCCTTCCTCGACCCTGGAAATTAAAACAGAATATGCCACCGCCTTTCAAAAATCCTATTAAGTGCATTCTGGGGATACCACCAACCACCAACCACCTTTGTTAAGACCAGAATACATAAAACTGTCATTTTATGCACACATTTACTGGTGGCCTGTGGCTTAAGACTGGGGAGCCTAGGAACAAAGCTACTTCGGTTCATCACATAAAAATGGTTTTGCACTACTTAGTATTATTATTTCCTCCCACACTCATTAAAAGGATATTCATTCATACAGCTGGATCCTCTATTTACTTTTATAGCCTGGACCACAGAAAGATATATGCAAGAATAATGCAATCATAAAAAATAAGAAACTAATTGCTCTATTCCAAGGAAACATAAGGGGGAGAAAGAAATAAACAATTCACCATTTATTTCTGAGAAATAAATCTAAGCACTTTAGGGGATTCTCGAGTGCTCTAATATCTCTACCTACTTAAATGCTTGTCTGTCTCCGTGTCAGAGAAGAGTTGTTGTCTTTCCCCTTCCCCTTTCATTTTAATAAGCTCTCTTTCAAAATGTCTACCTTGGAAGAGAACTACAGTTCAAAGCCAATGCACATGACCCTCCTCTTGAACTTTCAGAATGTTTGGTCCTGCTACAAGCTCTGAATCAGCCGCTTGCAGGGACTGTGAGGTTTCAGAGGGATGGTTAATGCCAAGACACAAAGATGATGAACTAAGAGGGTGATAACGGGCACTTCATGCTGGGTGACAGCTCAGCATCATGAGCCTTGAGAGGACGGGGTCACAACTGGCTTTCTTCAGGGCTCGGTAGTACAATACTAGATCCCAAGTTTTTTTTGACACGCACATTAACATTTTATTGCCCTTCAAACTGTTCAAGTCCAAAAGAGAGAGCGAGAATGCAAGTTGCTGTTAAGTTACAAACTCAGTGTGGATGAGCTAGCTGGTCAGGAAAACGGCAAAGCACGGATGAAACACAGAGGGGCTGTTAAATGAGCCCGAGACTCAGCACAGAATCTGGATCTAATGTGAGGCTGAATGGCATTATATCTCACTGATCACTGTATTTATTAATTCAACATATAGGTACCTACTCTGTGCGTGCCAGATACTCAGTTCAAGTCCTAGCCCATCTGTATTCTAAAAGGAACTTAGATATTTTTTCCCTTCCACAAACACAGAGAATACTTTTCAACCCTATCTATGAGAAGCAAAGATGTAGGCAAACCAGGAATTCATGTTGGTACACCCCAGATTTTCTGTCTCAGAACACTCTGTAGCTGCGAAGAGATTCCTAACAGCTAAGACCCACCCAAGGATGTTTGAAGAATCCCAGAAATTAAATGAAAAGCCTAAGTCTTGGTCACTGAAAGTGCCGGTTACTGTGGTTTTATGAACACAAGTAGAGCAGGGAACACGTGATACACGCTGGCCAATGAGGCAAGCTGTGAACCCTGCCCTGAGGCAGGCACTGACATGCAAAGCTGGCGAAAGGAAGATGGTGTCCAGTCTGCCGAAACACCTTCTCCTCCTGCTTGCGCGGCAGTGAAGCTGCCCCGGCGCCGGGTTCACCACACGACTGGGACGTGACCTGAGGCTTACACACACCTACCTCCACGGGGTTTGGGATCCTAAGAAGTTACCAAGAATTCTAGGCCACTACCGGAAATTAACTGGAAATTAAGAATCATGGGAAAGGCTTCTTTAATCTTTTTTTTTAAGTGGAAATACAAGTTTCTAGTATAAAAGCTGAATGAGTCAATTTATGTATGCACAGTAGCACTTCCTGGTGGAGTACTAAGTGTAGTTTTGTTTATTTTTTAAATCAGGGTGGTGGCTTTAAGATATAATTGATCTCTCTAAAGATGTCAGGGATGTTTGGACATGTCCGGAAACATGAAATACTGCTATTTTCTGTTAGACAATTAAGATATTTAAAAATTTATATCACACAAGAGGAAACTATTGGTTCTAATTACTAGAAAAATTTATAGGGAAACTCAAGTTTAGACACATTGCTCCGTTTTTCCAAATGGCATATTGCAAGCCAGTGTCCCCAAGCACTAGTGGATTAAAAGTGGAATTCTCAGCATTGTATTTGCAGCTAATTATTTATGTACGCTGTTGAATCTAAGAACTCTTCTCACATAAGACTTTCTATAATTAGTTTTGACTCAACAACCGCGATCCAGTTACTAGAGTCAAGAGAGAGAAAATCCTAACTCAACACTCCTTACAAACACCAGGTTCTTTACCTTTGTACTCCTAGACACCACTCCTGTGGACTAGTCTTAACCTACAGTAATTATGAATTCCTGAATGCACACAGCAGCCATGAGGTAGGCTTGTAAAGAGATGGCCTCTAGTTTTCCCTTGGTACGCAATACTTGATAATAATTTCACAGGAACACTGCTCCTGCATCAAGATGATAGAGAGATACACCAGTGGAAGGGACTTTGAGGCACCATCTCTTCCAGCTGTTTCCTTTCAGGACTGTTAATTATCTAGTCTCTTTTAAAAAAATCTCCAGGGAGATTTTGAGTCTTAAATAGTAGCTCTTCCCAGGACCTGTAGATGTCATTCAACTTTCAATGCATAAAGAAATTCTCTACTCAGGGGCATCCAGCTTTCCAGTGTTGATCAGAGCAACTCCCTCACCCCCGCCCTATAAGAAGATTTAAAAGAAAAATAGAGGAAATTTACCTCAAGTTTTCCTAGGGAAGTCAAGCTGATTGTATTACTGACTGTCTACCGCATTAGCAATTTCCAACTGAATTACAAACTGCTTCCCCGCATTATATTGCTATTGTTCAATACCATTTTCATTGCCCTAATGAAACAAAGCTATATAATATAACCATAAAGTACTGATTACAGTTAACCATAATGGAAGAGAGCTAAGGAAAGACCTATTTTTAAAATATACAAAGAAAAATATAAGGAACACAGATACTCAACAGACATTTTTTTTAAAACTCTTTTTGGCTTTCTGGATTGAGATCCAGACAACACTGACAAATTAATTCTTCCTTCTTTTCCAATAATACAGATGGTATTTCCCCATCTAAAATAGAATTTCTAGAAGATTTCCCAAAGAGCGAAAGTTCTCTAGGTGCTAACAAAAAAAAAAAAAAAAAAAAGTAACATTGTGTATTTTACACATATCTTAAAAAAGTGCTTACTTCAAAACAGAGTATTCCCTAATAACACGAAAGAGGATATCCAATTTTCCCTGGAGTGCAGATTTCTCCCCGTCTATAGGTGAGTCCTTTGGAGAAGTGCCATTATGAAGCCAGTAGGGTATTTCTTATTCACCCAGGAACAGGAACGATCACGTTGCGGTGCTGGCCTGAGGCTGCCGGAGTGAGATAGCAAACCCATGGCTGACATTTCTGCCTTTTAGCGAAGGCAGTGAAGGTTACTTGGCAACCCCTTGTATACCCGGTTCCTTTCCCAAGACAAAAACAGTAAACCATGAGTTGGAAGGAACACGAAGAAGTGGGAGAGAAAATTCTTGGATGTTACTAATTATATTACGGCTAGAAGCTGTAGTGCCAGACACTTGCTACCCTCTGACATTTGTGCCAGAGCCAGCATACCCCACCCCACCTCAAACAGAGTAGCACTGGTATAATGAGAGAGATAGCACGCTGCTACCACTCCCCAAGAACTCTGTGATTACCGCTGGTGACAGTTAATGAAGTTACTGTGTGGTGGTGCTACAGAGGCAGATGATCCGTGCCTGCCCAGGTCCTCGGCACCCAGCCACTCTACATCTGACAGACGCTTCTTACCGTTTCCTTAGTGCATCCGGTGTAAATGTACAATGGAGTACACGGAAAATGCCTGAATGTCAGGATCAGAGACTGGTTTCTCCAAGACAAACTCTGGCCACGGAACAAACCTTCCTCTGCAGATCTTTGTATTTATACTATTATGAGTAACAATAATGACAATGTCATCCGTGTGGACACACATGCTGAATTCTACGTACTGTATTTGATCCACCGATCTGATTTCAGTGGTTCACAGCAGCCACCCTCAAAGCTCAATTTACTTACATTTTCTAGTTTTGGCACCCTTGAAAAAAAGGTAAAAATAAATCAAGGCGGTGTCTGTTAGACCTCTTCCAATAATGTGTATTGCTTGAAAGATGGAAGAGAACATGCATTTATCTTTTCCTATTAGAGTGCTAATTTGTGCAAGTTCATTTGCCTTTTGCCGACTATTGATTAGATTCTTGTTGTCTCATCCTCTGAACTCCATTAGAATCCTCACTGACTAAACAATAATCCAAAGCCACACAAAATCTGTAAGGATCTTCATATGTTCTTACACCTATGTCCAAAAAGGAAGGGGGGAAATGTGAAAGCCCAGTGAGGAGCTGCTGCCATCCTCTTCCGGGACAATTACCGGCACCACGAATATGACCATGGAGAAATCACAAGATGTTGAGCCTATGAACAGGGAGACTTCTCAGCTTATTGAGCATTCTAGAATTGCTCAGGCAGGGATGTTCGACAGGGGCAGAGAGACACCTGGCAGGTGTGGAGTTCAGCCACCTAGACCTCTCTAAGGATGGCTGCAAATCGTACAAGATGTCCAGAAACTCTAACAGGCATTCTCTGACCCACTTGGGAGGTGTCACTAATAAAAAGTGAAGATCAGAGTGGAAAGAAAATTTCATTTCTAATCCTCCTTGTGGCACCTGGCTTTTTCAGCACATATGGTTTGTAAAGTTTGCTAATGTCTGGTGGTTATCAAGGAAATCAGAGTTGATTAAAGATATTTCAACTTTATCTTCATTTCCCAGACTTTGCAGGCATCCAGCTGATCACGGAGAAGAAACTATGTTATTGGTGTGGCAGCCAGCACAGGAAAGGGGTCAAGAGAAAAGGATTGAGAGCCATCTGTCTGGCTTCAAATCTGGGCTCTGTTACCACTAACTATGTAACCTTGGCAAGTTACTTTACCTTTCCATGCCTCAGTTTCCTCATCTGTAACTTTGGAATAATAACTCTTAGGACATTATTTAGGATTACATGAAAGAATTAAATGAGCACACATGGATTGAATGGAAAGTGCTTGGACAGAGCTTGACAAGCAGTACAGGTACGAGAAGTTATGTACAATTATATTATTTACGTAATTAAAAAAGGACTTTTTGACAAAAGAAAGAATTTTACCACTTTGAAGAATACCATAAGAATCTCAAAGATCTCTAGAAATAAAAATTTTGATAATCATTGCAACACCTCGAGTAGGTAAAGTGTAATTATAATAAATTTTTGTTTATGAAGTAATGAAGAGTGATTTCTAAAAAGTGTATAGAAATGGGGAGGGGGTGAGAACATGCCGACTCTTTGGAGAGACTGCCTATGCAGCCCCAAGGACAACTCAGGTGTCCTTTATAAGTATGTTGGGTATATAAATACACAGAGGAGAGATGGGCAGTTGCTGTTGTAGTATGATTTCTGGGACACAAAAGCCATCTTTAAACAAAAATGCCTTCCCAAAAGTGAATTTCAGTTCTTAAATATGTGTAAAGTGTTATTTTGCCTGGGAGGGAAATCATACTTGCCAGCTAATGCATTAACATATTTTCATTCCTCTGACTCATTAATACCTGTCACCTTGCAGAGTTAAGACCCTTGAGAGACGAAGGCATATGGTGGGTAAATTTTGATGAGAAAGAGTAAGCGGTCTGCAGGTTCTGGAGAAGAAGCTTCAGGAAACAGACACCAGACAGAATGACAGGGGTGCAGGTGAAATACTAGAGAAATACTTGAGACTTCCCAATTCTGCTGAGGTCAGCTCTACTGATTAAGTGTAATCACAATGCATTAGAATAAATGACATTTCTCTACAAGAAGGTCTATTTTAACTTAAACTTTAAAATTACACTTCACTTGAGCAATATGATATTAGATTGACCTTCCATCCTTTCTTAATTTGATTGACTTTTCACATATTTATGCCCTGCCTCTCTTCGTTAATTAATTCATTCATTCAGTGCATTGATTGCTTCCTGTGACTCGGGCATTGTACTCGAAGGTGGAGAAACAAAAATGAACCAAGACATAGTTCCAACCTACAAAAAGTGACAATCTAGAGGGGGAGGCAGGCTCACAAATCAGTGCAATAAAACATGGTAAATGTTTTAAGAGAAATTTGTACCAAATGCTGTGGAAAATAGGGAAGAGCAACAGAGTTTCAGAGTTCAGGAAGACCTCATGGGGAGCCAGATCTTGGAAGATGAATAGAAGTATCCCAAGAGAAGGGGAGGGAGTAGGCTTTCCAAGAAACGGTAACGGGCAAAAACCCCAGAAGGCTTGAAAGCAAAGAGTTTGTTGAAAGGGCAAATGAGGCTGCCAAGGGAAGCAAAAACTTTATTTGGAGAGAGGAGTGGGCAGGCAAGTGAGAACCAAAGAAGAGTTTTAAGAAGGTGTAGAACATGATTGGATTTGTATTTAAAAAATTTTTTTAAATGTTTATTTATTTTTGAAAGACAGAACAGAGCAGGAGTGGGGGAGGAGCAGAGAGAGGGAGACACAGAATCCAAAGCAGGCTCCAGGCTCCACCGACCTGTTAGCACAGAGCCTGACACAGGGCTCAAACTCACAAACCACAAGATCATGACCTGAGCCGAAGTTGGACGCTTAACTGACTGAGCCACCCAGGTGCCCCAGATTTGTATTTTTAAATAATGGTTCTCTTAGCCCTGGAAGAGACAGAATGGGAGGGGAGAAAGCCTTGAGGAGGAAAATCCCATAGAGTCCACTGCAACCAGGCAAACATTTACACACGGATATCTCAGGCAACAGCGGAGGATTCCTTACTTCCTGCGACTGACAGCAATATCTTCCCTTCTCCAGCCAGTCAGCAACTATCTGCAGAGACCCTACTCACTGCAACAACTTTGTGTTATGGAAACTACAAGATAAGTCAGATGCAAACTCTTCACTTCAGTTTCTTATGATTGCCTAGATGTGAAGAGCCTTAAGTAGAACATTTGTGGTATTTAAAAAAAAAAAAAAAAAAAAGGTCAGGCACAAGAGAAAAGTAACAGAGAGGCAGATACATCAGAAGAGGATTAAAAGAAATTGCGAACATTTGTTCCTTGTTTTTGCAATGCATGAGTATGACCAAACATGTTCAAAGTTCATGTAGAGCGGCCAAAAGAACGATGAACGTGGAGGTAAAAGATCTGGGTTTAAATACAATCTTTGCTTTAAATGTGGTTTAAGTAACCAGGCAAGTTACTTAATCTCTTTGTACCTCACTTTTTAAAATAAATATATGGAATACTAGATGTCCTCAAGGTTCTACAATACTCTTTCAGTTCAGCATAGGGATCATGCAGGAAAGATGGTATAGATGTGGTGTTTGGGTTAGTTCAGAAATTGAATGCTAAGACCTGGTAGAACACTAAGAGTACACTCAATTCCACTGCAGATCCCATTCATTACACCCCATTTCAGTGGGTTGAGGAGCAGCTCTAACCACACACTCAAAGCTGGTGCAACACCCAGGGGCCACAGGACACGAGGTGGTCATGATGATGGGAGGATCGAGTATCTGATACGGAAAGTTGCAAAGGGTAAAACTATGGCCAAAATCATGAAAAGGATTCCACTCTTCCCACACAGAAAATAGCAGAACCAGAAATCATTTAGGTGGTGACAACTGATAGAAACATCACCAATGATGAAAAACTACAAGAGAAGCTATAGGTACGGTTTATCACATAATCATTTACCCCCCACACCTGCTTTCAACCCTACCAAGGGCCTAAGCAGCACAACAGGAAATGACAAGCATAATGATGAGAAAAATCAGTGAGGTCACCGTTTAGAAATCCCCCCCACCGAGTATCTTCTGAAACGGTTTCATCGAGTCTCGTAACATCTGAAGTCCTTGAGGAGCTCTCTGGGTTCCAACATCCCCGTTACAGGGATATAAATATATAACGTGCACTTAATCAAAATTGTTTTACACCTGTTCCCTCCTACTAAAAATGAGAGAAAAAAAACATCTGTATTACCCTCTCTGGACAGATAAAAGTTCTTCTCTTCCAAAGTCTTTTGGAAGGTAATTAGGTGCCTTAAGTGCGGGGGTAATTTAAGATTTTGTCTCTCTCCCAAACTGTTGACAATATGTTAAGCAGATGGAGGTCATTTCTTTTATTTCTCTAACTTTCCCTTTTGGTTCTCTGATGAAGGATATGCTGACATAAATGTTTTGTTGTTATGCATGGTAGACAGACCTGCAGGTCCCAGAGGTGAGGCAAATCATGTCCTTTCAAATGATCTGTTATTTTTGGCAATAAATTTGGATTACCTATGACAGAAAGCCTTGAAATACTTTATATGCCTCAAGTTTAGTATTAGGAGGGAGGAGGGGAGGTTCTAAGACAGAGAATGGGATATGCCAAACAAAAAATGGCTTTTTTTGGTCATTTTGATTCACTGAAACAAAATGGCTTTTTAAAGCACCCTGGGACCTCTGTATGTTTGGGTTTAGGATTCCAAAGGCAAAGTTCTTGGCTTCTCTAGATGACAGCAACATCTTGACTTCCTGGAAAACCTGTCCCGTCAGCTTAATTGTGACTTGATGTGAATTAAGTCACAGGCCTTCAATTGTGAACTGCCTTCTACCACTCTCCTGCTCTTCTTCCTATGCTAGTTTTGCTGACTAAATATTTTCTCCTCCTGATGCCTTTAAGCATGTTCAAAGCTGTAATTCACACATAGCATTCATGACAGCCTAATGCCCGAAGGTATTGCTCAGTAACGCCAATTTTTTTCTACTCTTGCCCCTTAAATTTTGCTTATAACTGATAAAAGCATGAAACACTGAGCAATTAGAGGGCGAAGGGTGAAAACCGGGGCAACTGAATGTATGCGGCTCATCTACTAAATCCTACAACAAAGTATTCATTATTTCACATGAACTGGACTCTGTTTTGTAAGACACACTGGGGGTGTTTAGAATTCTAAAATTATATACTTTTGCGGAGGTCAACCAGAGACCACTCAAACCAACCAGGATAAGAGAGTTTTGCTTATATGTCGCAACTCATAAGTAATATTTAAAAGTCCACAATGCTTTCTCATTTGTTACTTTTTTTTTTTTTAAGAGACCAAAGATAATCTGGCTTTTCATTTTCTTTAGACAACTGCAGGAAACCGAGAGTAGCGTGGCCTTGGCATTTGATCCTTAGGGTTAATCCCCTGGGAAGTCAGGGAGCTCTCTTCACAATATGTAGAGGATCACACTATTCTATTGCATAAAAGCTATAGAACTCACCAAGATGGAAAACCTTAAATATAGTTTATTAGACTATTAAAAGTTTATGACATCACTTCTCTGTTCTCTGGTGTTCATCAATAAACCCCCATTGATCTCTACAGGAATCTTAACGTAGCCTCTTGTACAGTAATACCTATGTGCTCAAGCGTCAAAGACCCATTTACTTCACATGTGTAATTTGCCCACTTATTCCTGCTGAGATAATACTCCTGGTTTAATTGCCCATAGAGCAACTGGATAAATCAGCTACTTTGGTTGTATTAGCTGTCTCTGCATATGTGTAAAGCAAAAAAACACACAAGATTGTTCAAGCTATAAACTGCAAAAATGAATAACAAGTAAACCCAACAAGTAATTTTAATTTTGTGACATGTAAAGAAAAAAAAAACCTTAAAAATACACTCGGAGGTATCAACTGCTTTACTGTTTTGGAGGTGGAGAAGAAATATCTAAGAATCATATTATATATTATATATATACAACATATATATATATACATGTATATAATCAATATGTGTTTATATTTGTAGGTTTATTTATATAGAAAGAATGAAGATGAATGAATGAATTCACTTATTTAAATTTCACTATTTAAAATGAAACCTTATACGAGTGAATAAATATATGCATAGAGAAATTATATAAATTACCCGTGCCCAGACCCGCTTAAGAAATGTCAGACTCATGAAGCTGACATATGCTTGTAAAAATTGCTTCAATTTTTGAAGCCTCATTTTCATTTAATGATCACAACTATGATGAAAGAAAAATCTCTTTATATAAAACAAATTATAATCTCTTATGTATTAAACTCTTAAAGAATCCTTTTCTAATTATCTTCCCTGTTAGGGTCATTAGCTAAATATAAGAATACAGTGCATTCACACGGTCTAACTCACGAACACTCAGGTATGAATACAAAGACCTAACTCAAAAACGTAAAAGTAATATATTAGTAAAATACCTTAATCTTTCAAATAACCACAAAAGAATGCTTATCTGATTTTCCTTTATTCCTTTAAAAAATTTATATGAACATTGTATCCTTATATAAGAATATCAAGTCTCATGATGTTAAAATAAATCTCTATTTGATCTTCTAGCTTCATTCTCAAAACACTTCTAAATGATAACATACCATTTAAACTGGATATTGAAATGAATGGTATATATTTGACTACAAAATCTTGGAGCATACTTATATTCTAGACTTGAGGTCTAAAACTGGAAGAATGCTCAATTAAAAAAGATATGAGGGCTATTCAGACATAGTAGATATTAAAAGAGTCTCTAAAAGGCACTGCTTTTTTGGGGGCGCCTGGTGGACTCGGTAGAACACACGACTCAATCTAAGGGTTATAAATTCAAGCCCCACACTGGGTGTACAGATTACTCTTAAAAAGCCTTTAAAAAGAAAAAAAAAAGACATTGCTTTTTTGGTTAGAAAACTGCTAGTATTCTGGCAAAATCAGACAATGACCAGACTAATATAACAAATAAATCTATTCAGAACAAAATTTATTTCACTTGAAAAAAAATCAAAATGTAATATTGCCAAACATGTTTTATGTCATTTTGATTTAACTAAGCCTTAAAATATCCTAGGCCTATTAATATATGGGATTCTGTTTCCCGTACTGCATCGACATGCATTTTACATAGGATACAAACTCTATAAATTGAGTTCCACAAGTGCGTAAGTACAGAAACAAATGGAAACCTATTTATAGGTAATTGATTTCATGATTTTTGGAGCTATTGACTAGGGGATTTTAAAATGGCCTTAGCAATGAGGGCTGCCAAGTTTCCACTTCTGAAAATTTCAATACCTTGTGGTCTCAATTTAAAATAAACAAGAACTCACAAACTCAAGCAATTCCAGAGATGAAAGGCAGACCCCAGCAGCGGCCGGTGGAGTCAAGCAGGTATTACTGAGAACCTGTTGATATGATTCAAGGGTGCTCAAGGCCATCTGATGCTAAGGGCCATAGGCAAAATCAGCAGAGGTCTAACCTGGCTAATTGTCTCCCCTAATTGTGACAGGTTTGATTAGAACTATAATTAGCTCTCAGCAGACTGTACACAAAAATGCCAACTGAGGAGTGTGTGTGTGTGTGTGTGTGTGTGTGTGTGTGTGTGATGGAGGCATAGCTGAATGAAGATGCAACACCATTAACCCACTTTTCAAACATTAAAGGGGTTCCAATATGAACGAAAACAATAATTCCCTTCATAATTAGTGCAAACATTTTCCTTCTGTCACTTTGCAATTGCTTTTATAGAAACTAAAGCAAATGCCAATATTCAGGCTTCCTAAAAGTAAAAATGTATTCCTATTTTGCCGCTGAAATTCTGAAGATTGAAAACCGAAGTAATACAATTCCATAACCCACTTTTGAATAGTTACTTTAAGAGAATTTATGCTAAACTCGATGAGAAATTGTTTTAAGATAAATAAAAATTTTCCCATAACAGTTTCTACTTATTTTATCTACATATTGATAAAATATATACAAATATAGCTATATTTTTAAAAAATAAGATGAAGAATAACACTTAATCACCCAAAATGCTACATTAAAATCCATTCATCATTTGGAGGCTACTTTGTGATCTTCTGCTTCTTTCAATTTTAGATTAAAATGACTTTAGCCTCTCATTACCTTTGTGCAAAGAATTCTGTACTTAGAATGGTAACTACATCAACTACTATTCTTATGTTAGAAATTTTTAAACTTCAAGCTTTAGAAATAGAAAACTTCCAGAAGTTATTATGCTCTTAAAAGTAAAAATTTAGGGCAATTTTGTTAACATGCAAATACTAACATTTTCAGTACCCGTAGTGAATTTAAGGTCATTTTGTTAGAGTAATATAAAATTATGTATATCTTTATTTGCTCACAAATTTATCATATTCAGTATCCTTAGAGATGGGCAGGGATAGACTAAGGCAGAAAACATTTCAGGAAAAAATATTTACACCTGTTTTACATAATTTTTACTTCTTAAATTCTCTTCCCATTGTGGCTACAAAAATAAGAACGTGTGACAAAACTAGGGGGAGCAAGCCAGCGAGCAAGAAATATTTAGGTCTGAAGAGCTAAAAGAAGGTTGTTTTAAGCTCAAGTCTATGGTCAGTGGCAGTTTTATCCTCAGTTCGGTGTTTAAAGATATGTGATAACATTAAATGCAGATTTCCATCTACCTGACGGACTCAACAAAATTTCAAACCCTCAACTGGTGCCTCTGAATGTAACTGTCAGTTAGCTGATGTCCAAACTGAATGTCTTTGCCATGGCCTTACACATCTGGTCCCTGTCAGTGTCAACAGGGTTTGTAGGAAGTGGTGTTGTGGCAGGCAAGATGATTTATATGCACAGAACCAAAGATCTCGGAGCTCATTCTGAGGATGCATTTCATCTGGTGTACTTGCCATCAACAAATGATTGACTGAAATTAAACAAAACCTTATATCCTGAAATTTGAGCTGTCTCTGCTCCTCCCTTCATGCAGATCATGAACATATTTAGTCAGCCAGCGAATCACAAAAGACCCATGTCAACAGTCTATTAGTGAGATAGAAAAAAAATGTGCATTAAACACCTCCATGCGTTAGCCTCTGACCTCCTTAAGCTGGTACATTTTTAAAATTCTTTGTGGGATAAGGATTTACTAACCAACCACACTGGGAACTCATGAATATGTGGTGTTCAAATCAGACCAGCATTTTCCTTGAAAATCTTTAACTGAGAGGAGATCCATCATCCTATACATATGTATCAGAAGAGGGCATTGCTTTTATCAAATTATTTAAAATACTGTATCAGATTAGGATGGAAAGTTCTTCACTCTCCTTAACCTATCGTGATTCCATCTCTCTGCTACGACAAACACACAGGCTTGTAATAGAAGACATCCAAAATGCCTGTTTCTTTACTATTAAAGCTCATAATAGATGACGTTCTCCACTTTACTCAATGTGAATTATTCTTTTTCACAAGCATCATAATGATCTGTAAAACTAACACTTCGGTCCAGTTAACATTAGCACATGTTCACAACAACTTGAATGCCCAAGTGCCCTGACTGGCTACTGCCAAACTTCTTATTTTGAGTACTTCCTACAGAGATGCCATCCACACACTAGAAATGCTCCGTACTCTGCAGCTGTCTGACTAACACCGTGTTAGCTTGGGTAGACATGATCTACAGTAGACATATTAACTGTCACTTTAACTTCAAATCCTTAATTGAAAAATAATTAGGAACCCAATGAACAGCTACAGGTCTACATTCCACACAGGAGGGCTGAGTAAGAGCTCTCGGGTGGTGAGTGTGTGGTTCGGCTCCTAACAGAAGGTGTCCATATTTACAACCTCAAGTTAATTTAACCTCTCCTAACTAGGGTGTGACAGATATTTTTATCCCAGTGCTCTAGGCCATTTCCCACATACTTCTTCTCTAACATGTTGAAACTTGCTTAAGCACTGAAGGAAGGAAAAAAGTAAGTGACGGTTGTTTAGGTAACATCAGGGCAGTGCACAACGGCTCCTGAGGAAGCGAGCTGTTCCTGCAGTCATCTCTCCAAGTGGGCTTGTTTGAACGTGCAAAACAGTGGGTTACCATGCTTTCCATCTAGGTAAAGATGTAAAAAGTGGCATGTGTAGCAGCCAGCAAACGAAGCAAAATCTTTTCAGATCTTGCAAAGCCTCTAGAGGGCTGAAAAATATTCCATTTTAGGAAGAGATGTTCTGAAACCACGTGCTGATGCAACCGTGCCAGTTGTTGGGGTATTTGTCTGTGTCCGTTGAACATGCCACTCTTGTCCCAGCAAATCAATGCAGTCTCACTGCTGCTTCGGATGGGGGCTGATCCCTCATCGCTCTGGCTTCCTCGCCGCTCACCTCCTGTCCACATGAGCTCCCTGGCAGCACTAGCTTTCCCCCCATCCATCATGGCCCTGCAAGAACTCTGTTCGGGGTTTGAAACTCCATTTCCTTTAAGAACAAGTGCTACCAATGATTCCGAGAGCTTCCTAAGAATCTGCATGACCCCGAATGGGCAGTGGCTTGGCCCTCATAGACTGCTTCCTTTCACACACACACTGGGGTTTTCCCGTCGGGGAGTCCCCTCTTGGCAGGTAAAACCCCCTCTGCACTCTTTCCTCTTCACCCAGGGTCCATGGGGCCCACAAACTCACAGGCCCTCCAGTCCACCTACCAGGGAACAGCCCCAGTGATGCACTCAACTCCACTTGCAAACTAACCACCCTCCTTGTTTTTTGTTTTAGAACAGACACAAATGTGGAAATTCTGAATTCCAAATTGAAAGAAACACATCTTTCATAACTTCCCGTTTTGACTTTTATTGCTGACTTGTTATCGTCTCAAGTTATCTTCTCCCAAAGAAAGTTCATTTGCTGCATAATACTGTCCTCGATAGAGGTGATAGAAAATGCCGGAATAGTCTTTAGAGATATAGGCATTTTACTTGGCTTCTGACCCTATTAATTCTGTATTCAACTTAAAACCCCAACGGTTAACTGCTCTAAAAAAGTAAAGTCCAATCATTTAAAACGCCAACAAAAAAACCATAGTGATCTTCTGAAATAGGAGCAGCAACTACATTCACTTCACATACATTAATTCCTTGCCTCTACAGCACAACTTGATAAAGTAGGTGTTTTTATTCCCATTTTGCAGATGGAAGGAATGAGATGAAGAGAGATTCTACAATTTGCCCTAGGTTACTAGTAAATAGCAAACCTGGATTCAAATCTCTTTCTCTCTCCCTCCAAATCTCTTGTGCTCCCTCCCAACCCCACTGATTTTTACTCTATTTTGGCCACATTCTATTTATTGTTGGGCTTGGCTGCCAGGCAGCTTAGAGCTAAATTCAATGCTGCAAGAGAGTAAGACATTACCTTTGATATTTTTGTTTTCCTTCACCTCTTTACATCTAACAACAACAATTATTATTAGAATAGTCTCATGCGATAAGCCTTCATTAGTTACTTGAAAGCCTTCACTGAACTTTACCTACATGCTAGGTATCAGGTTGGACGTGAGGTAGTAAGATAAATAAGATAAGACCCTGTGGTCACAGGATTCCATCCTAGTCAGGGTGACTTGCATTATATTTTCAGATACAAAGATAGGATCCGAAATGTATCCTTGGAGATAAGAAAAGTCTTCCTGGAGTCAAACTTGAACATGCATTATCTCACGTTAGCAGAGGCCATCTAAGTAGGGTGGACAGCATGAGGAAAACAAAGAGCACAGAGGTGAGGAATGAGTTTTGGGAAGCAGACAATAAACTATGGTTATAAATAAATACTTTATTATAGCAATTTTGTGATGCAGAAAAGAGAGTGCTGGAAAACCTTAGTGCGGGTCAGTATCATGAATTATTTGCTGAAATCATAAGAGAAACTAAGCACTGAACTCCCTTCTGCTTCACAATCCCATTTCAAACATTTGTTAAAAGGACCAGGACTCTATAGAAGAGTGAGCTTTTAAGCAAGTTTTGTTTTGTTTTACTGCCTCTGTGGTATGTGCAACAGAAAGTTTTATCATCCGTTGTACATCAGGGGAAAAGACAAAATCATTTTAAGTTTTCTTTGGAAATTTCAGGATATTACTGACATTTGAATAAATACATTTTAGACCTTTGTTTTTATAAGTTTGATTCTTATAAAAGTTCTCTAGACACAGTCTTGATTTTTACCTTGAAATCAAAATATACTTTTTGGTAAATGCTCATCTGACAAATCTTTGTTCTTTGACCTAAGAGGCATCTCTTCCTTTAAATTTACTTTTCAAATAAGTGTTTCATTTTAGGATTTCAACTATCAATTAACACATGAGGTTTGTTGTTGTTTTGTAATACACAGGACACCAAAAAAAAAAAAAAAAAAAAGAAAGAAAGAAAGAAATGCTTCAGGGAACAATGGAAGTCTAGAACTACAGGCATATAGAAGGTTGAGGTGAAGACTGCCTTGGAGGTCACTCATCCTATTCCCATTCTTTACAGCTGAGCAACAGGCACCCTGAGAGGTAGAGTCACTGGGTAAGATCACCGAGTTTATTAATGACAGAGCTCAGAGCAGAGCGAGTTCCAGGACAATGTTGCAAAAATCCTCTCCTGGAGCTAGCTCCAGGAGTGCAGAAGAGTTGAACACACACCCCCTGAGGTGGATACTGTCTTCCACAGGAAGATGGTCAGTGCACCAACAAAGGGGGAGAGTGGTCAGAACTGAGTTGTCAAGGGCGAAGAAAATACTTAGCTCCAGGTGTGCTGGATGAGTTCACACCACTTCCTCGGTGGGACCGCACCACTGGCATCTCACACTGGGAGACACGGGTTGACAACAGGCCCTGCCTGTGGCTGCTTCTCTGGGATCCACAATAATGGCCACAAGTCCTGCTCCAACAGACACCAGAACCTGCGTGACAACAGCAGCTAGTAGTGGTGCCAGGCCATTTCCTATTTGTTCTTCTACTGTTTCACTAGCCCAAACGTTTGTCCTTAGAATTGTTTAGCTACTGAAAAGATAACATTCTGAGCGCAGTTTTAGCTTTTCTGGTTTCATGCTGTTTTTTGAATTAGGAAAGACCACTGTGCCACACAGATGGCTACTGGAGCCAATCAAGAACCACATGCAGGAATGGTCTGCTCTGTTAATCAGAAGGCACAGAGACCCTTTCTGTCCCCTTGTTTAACAATCTGTATTAGAAGTAAAGCAGGATGGTTTGTAAAGGTTTGTAAAGTATCTGCTTTTTGATTTTGCTGATGCCATTCTCGTATAGAAGACACCAGAATTAAAAAAAAAAACACTAAAAATGAATGTTAAAAATGGACCCAGCATCATGGAGCAAAGGATTATGGGCCCCATCCATTTGTGTTCCTTGTCTTCTATTATTGCCTGCTGACTATTTCTGCTCATAAGGGACCGTGAACTATCCATGAGTGCAAAATGGATACAGCACAAATTGATTCAGTAACATCACACAGGCATATATGAATAATGAGGTTCCGATGCAGTCTGTCACACAGCAAGCATATCAGTGTAACTGATTTATCGAAAACTTGACTGGATAAAGTCTTATTCTTAAGAGAAGGTATCAATTGTTTCTTTACTTTTACTTTTTTGGTTAAAAAATTTTTTTGAGCAAAACTCAGACCCTTTGTAGTTTTAAATGTAGCAAAACCTGAAACTGGCACAGAGCTGACCTACTTCCTCTCTCTTAACCAAAAAAGGAGGAGGAGGAGAAAGGGGAGGAGAAGGAGGTGGAAGAGAAAATGATACCCACATTACCATAAAGCTTGAAGGCTCATCAGAGATGCTAATCAATTTCAAATTCCCTAAGGATAGCTGAGTCTTCATCTCTGTATGGGTGTCTAGGACTGTTAGAAGAATATAGCTAAGTCATTAAAAGAAGAGAAAATGAGCTTCCCGTTAACCCTTCCTTTAGAAATATCCAAGGATTTTCCAAGAGAAGAAAAAAAGGATTCTCTGCATTCATTCCACACTTGTCATGCAAATTTGGTGGTTGTGGGTGTCAAACTCCAAAAAGAGCAGTGACTACCTCAGGCACAAGTCCAGCATCTCCAAAAGCTTGCCCAGTATTCCCCTGGGTCTTCATAGTAGGGAAATTTCAAATTCCACCACTTGCCCATTTAAATGAAAGAAGTAGGAACCAGACTACATGACTCCTAAGGTTTCTTCCAATTCCCAGATTCTAGGAGACCTTGATGTTTAAAAATAAAACAAAGAGAACAAGGAAGGTTAAGGTTTTCTGAAAAGTGAAAGAGATGGAACGTAAAAGCATGGGTTAAAATACCCGTAATTACAACATGTAGTTCTATGCAATTGTCAGATGAAGCAAGGACAAAGTGTACAGATGTAGAGATTGAACTTGCCTCAAAGTAGAGAGAAAGCTATTCAACAGAATTCTTTAAGGGTACAAAGGTACCACTTAGTAAGTCACTGAGTTCAAGCCCCAAATAGCATCTTTGTGAATCCAGTCGATACACCCCTAAAGAGAGGCCCTACGTGCCAGATATTAAATACAGAGAAAAAGACCCTTTCTACAAGTTGTCATCTAGGCAAGAGTATACAGAGGAGGAAGGTGAAGAAACACTCAACTAAACAGACTCGCAATACCTTACAGGTTCAGCGTGGCTTAGAATAACAAAGGATACCTCTTTAAACACAGCATTATTAAAAAAAAAGTGGGGGAAATTAAGCAATTTCAGCAATAACTTGATTAACATATTTAGTCACATTGGTTCATAAAAAATCAATTATTTAATATAGGCATAAAGTAAAAAAAAATTTTTTTTAAAGCATCTGTAATTTATTCACTTGGCCCTAGGGATATCTTTGGAATCAAAGACAGCTTAACTGAGTTCCGAAGTTCTCACCAAATACTTGTACACGTTTTCAAAGGGCCTTGAAAGCAGTGAGACACTTTCTGCTTCAGGCTACACATTAACTAAATTCCAATGTGCCCTGCACAGAGCAACCTCTTGATCAATTATTTCCTGCAACTCTTCAGAATGTTCTTTCTGCAGAGTGTGTGGTTAGGCCCTGGGATCTCTGCAGAGATCCTGAAAATGCCAGGAGAAAGACAGACAGGCATGCGCGCGCGCACACCCCGCCCCCCACACACACACTCACACACACAAACACACATATTCTGGAGCTATGTGGTCCTAAAGCACACAGGGTTTTCATCTCTACAGCCAAGAGTGAAGAGTGAGAGACTTCAGAATGAGGCAAGGACAGAGTAAGGGAGGGGGTTTGCAGAAAGCAAAAACCAGAGAGGGAGAAAGAGAAGGAAAGCTGGGAGATGGGAAAAAAAGAAAGACAAACGTTTTCTGCTCATATAAACAGTTTCGGGATTGAGATCTTTATTTTACAGTGAGAAATCAAGCAAACAAATGGGACAAATGCTGTTTTGAGGACATGATATCACCATTTCAGGTAGAAACTTTGTCCCACAATATAACACTCACAATGCAGGAAGCCCCATACTAAATGGCCCCAAGTCCAAACTATAAGTCAGACCTAGAGCTTCAGACACAGCTAATATGTTCTTGAGTCCCAGAATGTGAGTCACTAATTTTGGAAACACCATCCCTACCAACCTTTGTAATGATCAAAAACTAAGAACTGAGATGAAAACACCTGGCAAAGCATAAAGCTGTGTCTTGCTGTGAGGGACAGAATTCCCCAGAATGGCTGCTTCCTCTAACTGAGAAACATGGCCACCTGCCCAATAAGCAAGCAAGTTTGTATCCCTCTTCCCTCTGCTCCCAAATCCATTGTATGCACGGTTCATGCCTTTTTTTGCGCTAAGATTCCAAAGGTTCATGAACCTAAAATTCATTCATGCATGTAAAGTAAGATGCCGTGCAAAGGTTCGTGCTGGAGAGAACACACAGCTGGCTACGACGCGGGGGCCTTGAGTTTGAGGCCCTGTTCTGTCATCAACTTCCAGTGTGACCCTGCATATGTCAGACACTGTCCAGGGCTCCGTTTCCTTATCTGTGAAGAGAGGGTGCCGAAATAAGGGGAGTGGGCAGTTGAAGGGCTCTAGCCCTACATTCTTTAATGCTAAGGTGGCATACTTTTTATTTTGCTCCGAAATAGAACCATAATCTTTCTCAAAATATTTTGAGAAAGTTCAATTTGGTCACTGCTCTAGTAAATAAATGTCTGTCACATCACTACATGAAAAAGCAGATTATAATACATAAAATAATTTTGGTCATATTAACATATTCACACATATATATCTTAAGCTCTATATATAAGAAAATCAGTCTGAATGGTAGTATTAGGAACAAAGTTTATTTTTATCCTTTTTAAAAAATGTTCATTTATTTATTTATTATGAGAGAGAGAGAGAGAGAGAGAGAGGGAAGGGGAGAGGCAGAGTGGGGGAGAGAGAGAGAGAGAAGGAGGAAGGGAGGGAGAGCAGGAGGGAGGGAAGGAGACAGAATCCCAAGCGGGCTCCATGCATAGTATGGAGCCCAACCCGGAGCTCTATACCCCAACTGTGAGATCATGGTCTGAGCCACCTAGGTGCCCCTATCAGCATACTTTATATAAATACATAATTATAAGTTATTATATAATTTTATAAAATAAATTATATAAAATATAAATTATATATTTATAATATGCCTCTGTAATATATTATAAATATATTATATATTTTATTATATATTTACAAAATATATTTTATATATTTATAAGATTATATAATATATATATATTTTTTTAATTTAAGTAATTTCTACATCCAACATGGGGCTCGAACTCATGACCTTGGGATCAAGAGTCACATGCTCTTCCAACTGAGACAGTCAGGTGCCCCTAAAAATATGTATTTCTAATTTTCTTCAATGACAATGAATTTCTCTTATAATCAGAAAAATAGCATTAGAATTAAAAAGCTAAGGTACCACACTGAGCTATTTTCAGGACATCTTCCAAGATTTCCCCAACAAACATTTGTGGCAGCCCATGTAGGTTTGAGTGTGTATTACAAAGCACTGAGGTTCTATGAGAAGAATTATGACACTTAGGAAAAAATCAAGTGACCAAAACATATGAGAGATCAAAAATTAAAATCTGTTAGAAGGCTTAGAAGAATCTGGATCATCAATGGAGTGATAAATTCAGGGTACAAAAAAAAAGTAACTACTGCTTGAGGGATGCCTGGGTGGCTTAGTCAGTTAAGCATCTGACAATTGATTTCGGTTCGGGTCCAGATCTCACAGTTAGTGGTTCGAGCCCTGAGAGCCTGCTTGAGATTCTCTCCATCTATCAGTCTCTCTGTCTCTGTCTCTCTGCCCGTCCCCCCACTCACTTGCTCATGCATATGCTCTCTCTCTCTCTCTCTCAAAATAAGTACATAAACTTAAAAAAAATTACTGCTTTAATTAATTTGGAGGAGTTCTAGAGAATTCTCTATATGAGAATTCCCTTATAATCGACTTTTAAAATTCATTAAGATTGGGCTTTTCTATCTCCTCTCTATGCTTCCATATCTTCTCTTTCCATAACGTCTACACCACTTTGCTTCCTGTGGGGATGAGCTGAGTTTGCTGATGTGACTTCAAAGGCATGAAGCCACACCT
This sequence comes from Cryptoprocta ferox, assembly GCA_028646485.1. Lineage (NCBI taxonomy): Eukaryota > Metazoa > Chordata > Mammalia > Carnivora > Eupleridae > Cryptoprocta > Cryptoprocta ferox. Next base: position 76,685,104 of record CM053572.1, read on the forward strand.
GCCCCACTACACTGAAGTCCCTGATTGTGAGCACGATGCATGTACCATCAACTACCTCATATTCGACCGAGGTTTCTCTGTATGAGAATAGCAAGGGAAATGGATTGAAAGTATTAAGAAAATAATTTTAAACCTCAGGAGAGCTATCAGGAAGTTGCAGTATCAATCTCTGAACCAGAAGCAAGGATTAGAGAAAGGGAACAACAGGAACTTTTATCAGGTTTAAACAGGAGGCAGGGACATAACTTGGGCATCCCTGTCCTGACCTCCTCACCTTCGAGACTCGGCTGGCTTCAGTTCAGCCCCAGGGCCAGCGTATCAGCATATCTGACTTTGAGAGCCAAAAGGAGTCTCTGTCCACTGTATTGTCCTCCAGGGATGTGTCTCAGCCTGTCCCACACCCCACATGTCCCTGTCACAACTCAGGCTCTGGGATGCCTTCTGATGAAGATGAAACAACAACTGAGCCGCCCCTACCTCAGGGTAGACTAGAACAAGGCTGTGCTCTAGCAAAGGTGGGGGCAAAACACGGAGGAGACGCTGCCTCAAAATCTATTGTCTGCACGTCCTCAGGGGACAAGGGGGAGAAATTCTGCACATAATTTTCCAGAGAAACAAAGCATTACAGAGGATTCTGGGCCCAGACGCTCTCCTTCCCTGCTGTAACCCCTTTCTCTGGGGTGCTGAACAGTTTCATTTCCTGCCTGAGCTTTCTACAGTGAACTCGAATAACTCAGCCCTCTGCCATCCTGACAGTTTAGTTAAACCCACAGAGCAGAATGTTACAAATAGAATCCCAGGCAAGAGGGGAGTTGCCCATAGGCTCAAATTAACTACCAGTCCCCAAGTAGCTAACCTTCACTTATCACAGAGAAAGAACTCTGAAGCAAAACCAAATCCATGAGCAAAATTCATCATGCCAAGAAAGAGAAGAGGGGAAAATAAACACCTCAAGTCCGTAGCTACTGTTTCCAACACTCCCTCCTGACGCCGGGTCCTGACAGAGACCGAGTTCATAGCCGTTCCTCTGCCTGGAGAGGCAAATCTGTTTTTAACGCAAAACTTCTTTTCTCTCTCTCTCTCTCTTTTTTTTTTTTTTTTTTTTTTTTTGTCCTTGAGACCAGCACTGAGCTCACTGAGGAAGCAGGGCCTAAGGGTTTACACCTGTGACCCAAACTTTCCATTCTGAGGGAGGTTTTTTTTTTTTTTTTTTTAAAGAAAAACAATTCAAGGCAAGTTTCTGAACCACTGCTTTTCCTTAGGCCAATGGTCACCAACAGCGATAGAAAAGCTTTTTTTTTTTTTCCTTTCCAAATGTGACCTAAATTATGACTTAAAAATACAGCAGACTTCACCTTCAGTGCCTTCCAAGTCCCTCCCAAGGCCATCTTTTCTTGCATACCTGGAAGGAGTGAACCTCAACAGTGAACCCTGTAGAGATCATGGTTGACAGTCGCCTAAAATCACAACCCAATGTCATTTCTTTCTGTTTCTTAGATCTCACTCTGTCACAACATAGGTAGAACACCAGAAGAATTAAAATATGGCCAGGTGAATCTGAAAAATGAACTGTGGACTATTCTTACGAGGGCACAAACACCAAGGTTCTCCTGTTCTACTCTGAGGATATCACAGAAATATGGGGCTCTGCCTCAGAAAGTGTGAGCCAACACGACCGTGAAGCCAGGATGGTGTTCAGGAAATTATGGTAGTTAGATTGTGAGAACTTAAGTCCAACACAAATGAACATCAAATAAATAGGTAGCTAGGTAATTATCAGAGGTTTTATTCCCAAGCAAATCCATCAGAGTGGCATTAAAAATGTAATGAATGGTAATAATGATCCTCTTTCTCTCCATCTCTGGCTGTTCCAGTTTGTTTGCAGAAATGTTCCCTCATTTTAAACGTATTGGCGTGGTGTCTCAGTACACCGGAAACAAGGGAGAGGGGCTCTTTCAAAGATATGCACACAATCTAGGCAAACAGAGCCTGAAATCCTCATGAAAAAAATGAGAGGGGGAGCAAGCTAAGTCTCATAACTGCTGGTGTCAGACTGCACGGTGTGCTCCACGGTGTACACTCAGCAACACTTGAAGTAAGAACCGCTCTCTCGCAGCCCCCTCCAGCTTGCATGAGAAGGACTGAAGCATGAGGAGACTAACTCGCACCAAGTCACCAGCTTCTAAATGCAGGACTGGGATTCAATCCCAGGTATTGTCCTGACACTGCGATTCCAGAGACAGTACCTGAAGTATTTAGAGACGCCTCCCTTTGCTACAACAGTCCGTCCTTGCACTACCCATGTTTCGCTCTGACACCAAAATTCCACTGTGGATTCAGAGACAATGAACAGCTCATAAATCGTGTTAAGCCATGGTCTGTGTCAAAGGTGCAGGTATTAAATGCTGAGTCACTGCTATGCTTTGCAGAGATAATACTTTATCCTCCCTGTCCTCATATTCCAGCCAGTCAGCTAGACTTGGAGAAAAATAACTCAAGCGAAGCTGGGCACCAGTGCTGAAATGATAGAAACGGTTTCTCTGACCTGAAATCCCTTCCAGCCTCCCACACCTCAGCAAGCCTCCGTGTCTGCCTGTTTTAATGAATCACACACACAGGAACACAGCTGATGTCACTGAGCCTAATGTGGGTGAATGGAATGCTACCCTTCCCAGCTGTGTTGCATCAGGAATATTCTTGCAAAATCAACTCAGAAACACTTGCTTTGTGACACTCACCTTTCCTGGTTCTGTCACCAGTCAGTGAAGTCAGGTGTTCTGTTCAAATGCCACTCCCTTGATATCTACGCAAATCAGTGTGGTGGGGTCTGCCAGCAAGATGCACAGAGCCGTCAGCCTTTGGGGTTGACTGGTAGGGAAGGTGCAGAGGTCTCGGCCCTTGAGCCTAGTCTCGTACAAGTCTAACAGCCAGAGTTGGGGGAGACAAGCGAGACTCTGCTGGGCACCGAGAGATACCTTAGAAGAAACTCCAACCCGAAGTTCATTGCAAAGAGTGTATGTTTGCCTCAAGTCTTTCTTTCATTCTTGCACAGTCGGATCTCTAGCCTGTGTCCTTCTTTCTTTGGTGGACCCTTAGTCTTAATAAGGAAAACCAATCTTTAGAAGACTGCTAAGAGGTTACAGAGCAATTTACATTTAAATAGGTAATTACTGAACAAAATCGAAATATAAATCTAAAGGAATGATTATAATGGTGGAATCTGAGACAACATGACAAGCGAGGGGCCCTCTCAGCATCCATCAAATCTCATCACTTGTGGCAGTATTTTCAAAGCGAATGATCTAGACCTCTAGCAGTATTATGAGAACCACAGGTGATACATAGATATAGCAGTAACAAACAATGAATCACTTAATAAGAAAATTATTCCTGTATGAACCCTCTTTCAAATAGTCATGGACAAAATCTCAGTATGGGGCTAACAGGTCTTTAACACCTCTCTAACACTGGCTAATCTCTACTTTTAACAAAGAGAAAGTAGGCTCCAGGAGTACAGCTTTGTCTGCTTATGGCAAATAATATTATTCATGGCAAAGGGATGTTGAGGAGGATATAAAATTTCCATAGAAAACAATTAGGTAAAAAAATCTTAGGCTCTATTAAAAACATATACCTAAAATAAATTCTAGCATAGGCGATACATGCATGTAGCAAAAATTCTGAAGGTGGCACATGGATGACCAGAGTTGGGGAAACAATGTCTCATAGCCTGTTCATTTATATTTTGGCTTTACTGACCCGGAAGTAAAAATCTAAGAGTGAGAACCAGAAGGAAAAGCCAGCTCCAAGCACTAATGGCAGCAGACCCAGAGGCAGGGCATGGAAATGCCAGCACGCTGGCTTTTCCAGGTAGTGGCAGGCAAGAGAGCTGTGTGACCCACTGTCCAAAGTCCTTTCCTTTGCACAGCAGACCACAAATAATCAGAAAAAGTAACTAACGTATGGATGCATACATACATCCTGACATCAAAATCAGGCTTGAGGGTCTTTTTTTTTTGTTTTACAGTAAATTCATAATCCTACTATAATTATAGGAAGGAAACATTTAAAGCCAAATTTTGAGATGCAACACAGCATTTTGTTCTTTTCATGACCTATTTATGCTTCATTTAATGCTCAACACCACTGACATCTTTGTAGAATTGTTAATACGCAAAGCCATATAACTTCTTTTTTAAAAGCAGAGTTATATAAAATGTGCTTTAAAACGTGTAAAGAAATGCAAAATCACATTTTTTAAAGGGAAGAAATCTAGACTGTCCTTTGTTTTGTCAGAAAGAAAGTTTATCACCCAATAAAAAAGAAATTATACTTACAGCTTTAAATGGGCAAGGCTCACATTGTCAAAATGCACATATTTTGTTGAAAACAGTCTCCCTTAGGCAGGAAAAACAAAATTGCTTTTAATGACAGAAATTTTTAGATTGTACTTGGGAGGGAAGGGTGTTTATGTGAAATAAAGCTAATGAGTCACAGAGCAAAACAAAATGAATGGGGTCGGTCCTCACTTGTCAGTGCATAACTTGATAAGAACTGGGGCCATGCCAGCAGAAATCAGTAAAGGTCCATTATGGGCTGTACCAGAGCCAGGTGACCTTCCTTAGGATGTGCATTTGAAATCATCCAAGGGTAAACAATCACACCTGTAGAAATAAGGAATGCGCCCCAAGGTGTATGTTGAAACCTCACCATTTTTGGTATTCCACCAACTTCGACAGTTTTTTGTTTGTTTGTTTGTCTCAAATATACATTAAAGCTTATAGCTTACGAAGCTAATCTTAATTAATCCTTCATGTTTCAACATAAATTCATAGCCTACATAGGATACAGTAATACCTAGTTGAAAAGTAAAAACAAAAAAAAATTAGGTCAAACAGGTTATTTGGCATCATGTAAGCACTAGGAAATACAGCTACTTAACTAAATGACTTTTTGTTAAAGGAACAAGCCTGCAATGTTGTCAAACCAGTTTGTGTGTTGATAAGAGTACAAAATTTAATTACTTATGGGTGGTTGAAGAGAATCAGGCTTCCAGCATGCTTGGTGAAATTCAAACCACATTCAGCAGGACCCATTACACAATTTGCAGGGCCCAGTGCAAAAAGAAACGTAAGACCGCTTGTTCAAAAATTATTAAGAGCTTCAAGATGGCAGCAACATAACATTAAATCACAGGCCCTGTGTGACATCACAGGTCTGCCATCCATGTGGCCCGTTACTCCTCCTTCTGGACCCTAAAAAAGTTCTTTCCAAACCAGTGTCACAGAGGTGCCCATCCTACGTTCAAATGAAAATGCACCATCAGATGCCCCAAACAATATTTCCCTTAACAGATTCAAAGATTGATATAATTCTGGCATTTCCTCTTTCTCTCATTCCAAAGACTTCTCAAAATATTTCAGTTTCCTGCTGCGGAGCTAAGCCAGGAATTGCGTGGTTGTGAACAACAGGCAGTTCAGTATATTGTAAAGGAAGATGTTAACAATCATCTGAAAGTCAAGGCCTGTAGCCCACCACTGTCTGGCTGACCTTGTCACAGTGGCGTCTTTCTTTTCTTGTTAATGTGTCTTTCAACACTCAAACAGGATGTCAGCTATGAGAGAAAGTTACTGCCCTTTTCCTAACATGAACCCCAGAGTCGTTTCCATGCCACACAGGAATCCCTGTTACTTTCCAGGGATCCCATATGCATTGTGGCTTAACCTCAAACGAAGTAGATGTGTAATATCTTAAAAGTAAACAGACACAGGCACACACCAACATCAGGAAGCAAAGTGATTCTACAGATTCTGCCTCGGAATTCTAGCATCTTTCCTTGTTTCTCCATGTAGAAGCTTCAAATTATCCTCTTTTGAGTTTAACAACTCTTTCTGGCAATGAAATATGAAGAGGTGATGATTTCCTCCAAATTAGGAGGACATTAACAATTAAGTGTTAATGCGAACACCGTTAACAGTAATGCAATTATAACTGTATTCCACAAAGGGCAATAGGAAATAATTACTCTGATTCTCAAGTGATAGTTCTAGGAGAATGAGATTCTCAGTCTAAAATTCATCAGGAGGGGCTCTGAAACTCAGAAACACACCTATAGCTGGAAGAGCAGCTTCTTCCCTGTAAGGATAAGCCCATCGGTGCCAATGTAAACTGTCTCTCTGTCTCTCTGGCCGTCTGCTTTTGTTCCTGAAAAATGGCTATGGTGGGAGTCCTGGGACCCTAACTTGCTGCTCTGGGGGCTGCCACAGTCCTGAACAAGGCGTATCTGAATAGTCGGAGATGCCATTTTAATCTTCCCAGCTGGACCCAAAGCAAATGACACCCACTCATCATTGCATGGCTTCTAAGGAAGATGAAGTGTTTCCCAGGAAATGACTAATCTCCAATTACCATATGCATGTCAGCATTGAGACCTGACCAGAGAGAGAGGTATGGCAGCAGAGAAACCATTAATGCCTGTCTCAGTCTTATTTTATTAAAACTGGAGAATGAAACAGAGAAGCTGATAGAATCAGTCAATTGCTAATTTTTCCCCCTAATGATGCAGAGATAGAAGTTTATTTAAATTGTGCCTCCAAATTCCATAACAAACTTCGATTTTAGCAGTCCTTCCTTTAACAATCCATAAATCCTTCTCCCCTTTCATTCATCAAAGATTAATATTACTAATAATAGATAAAATGAATTTTTTGAAATTTCACTTCTCTAGTCCCTACATTCTAATGGGCCTGTCCACAGAAGAAGGATAGAATGATACCAGGGGAAAAGGGTCTTTTTTGGTTTTGGTCTCTTTCCTTCAATACAAGCCCATCTATTAACAAATTCTGAAGATTTCCTTCTTCACTCTCTTGCTCAGAGACCTCAGAGTCTATTCTAATACAACAGGTTCACCCAGGACTTACTATCCCATGTGTGGATTAGGGTTCTCACTTCCCAGCGGGCTCCCTTTTCCTATTCTGTTCTCATCTCCCAGTTCATCAGGACTTCCCAGATGAAGAACACCAACGACTCCCTATTCTGTGAAACCAAATCGAACTGATGCTCAGTCCTTCACAGACTCCATGTTTTAGCATCATTCCAACTTCAACTCCCAGGACTCTTCTGTCAACCTGGTCTTCTCTTCTGCCCTGCCACCTACCACCTCCAGGCCTCTGTTGATGCATCCTTTTCTCTCAATTCCCTCACTCTTCGCCTAGGCTTTTTTCAGTGGCTAAGTTTCTCTGTAAAGCTTTTACCACCTTCACAGTCCACAAAGAACTCTTCCCTTTCTGAGATCCAACAGGACTGAGAACATTATTATACGTGAAACATGTGTTTACAGAGATTATCTTTGCTCAATTCGAGGCATGGTCCTAACTGCACTTCATTCATATTCCTTGGCATTGCTAAGGACCATGTCTCCATCTTCTCTTCATACTTCATTTTGGGCTACATAGTCTGTAAGTTCATGCTAGTCACTGAGGATAGAAAATCAGTCCTTTAACTGAAAAGTGTAGCCTGGATAACTGATAATGAACCACTTCTACTAATACGTTAGTAAATTTAGATAATAAACTATATAACTAACTGTATAACTACATAGTTAGTAAACTATATACTTATCTGTATAGAAGATTGCCCTATTGTTTCTTTAAATATTTAATAAGTGATGTCTGTGTCAGGATGTTTTAGAAATAACTGCTATAAGATATCCCTGCAGAAAGTCAAAATAAACAGCCCTAAGACTAGGCTGATAAAATTTCTAGAAAGTGTAGAAAAAGCTATAGCTATTCACAGAAAACACACACACATGCAGAAAACCATACACAAAATATAAAATGTAAATTATTAATATATGACTCCAGAAAAACAAGAATAAATGTAGATGTTGGAAGAAATAAACACAAATTCCATCTTTACAGTGCTTGGGGCTAGTTTCACCTCAGTAATTGGACATCTTGCAGATCTCAGAACTAGTCAAGCCAGTATTTCCGAACACTTGTTTTAATATGTGTTTTATCATTGTCTCACAATGGTCATTTAAAGGTCTATGCTTGTCATGGGTTAACACCATGTATCTCCCAGCTACTACAAATAATATCATTAATAGTATTAGTAATTATAAAAATTGTAGTTTTTGACTGTTAAAACACCTGAAGTTAAAGATCCCTTGAGATTTTTCTCTCAGAACCTAAAGGAGAGTATGAGGCAATTTTTACATTCCTGGTTCTTCATTAGCAAACATCAACACTCCACAGCTATCATATTAAAAGCATGGGCACTTGAAGACTTGAGCCCATCGTAAACTTTACCCAAAGGACATTAGCAAGAAGCATGCATCAGGTGAAGGGACAGTGCCTCCCAGGACAGGGGGATTTGTCAGACTGTGTAACAGGATCCCACGGACCTGTCTCAATCCAGTTAATTAGAGACATCTGCAGCACAGAGATCAAGCCAGGCCAGCGCCAGCAGCTGATTTGCACCAAAAAGGTACAACTCACGTGGGAGGTAAGAGGGTAGAATGACAAGCAGATAGCAATCAGTAATGTGAGCCGGCTCAGTCATATGAGCGTACTCACTACTGAAATAAAGCTGGTGGGACCAAGGGATGCAAATGTCGAGCCGATGAAAGGGCTGTCGGATATTTGAATAAACCTTTGATATTCTTAGCCCCTGCAGGAATCTCAACACTGTAAATGGAGCCCCCTCTACCCAACCCCCCAGCACCTGCTTGAACTCTTTATTCACCTACGCATTACCTTGAAGGGTTGCTCACATTCATTCCAAGGACCCTGACCACTGTTTTCCCACAAACAACTCTGCCCTCTTCCAAGATGTCGTTACTGATGGAGATCTAGCTCAGGGACATCAGGTGTTTGAAGTTGTAGCCTTTGTACGGCTGAGACTTTGAAACTGTTCCTCTAGAACTGACACGCTATGTATCTCAAATCTTGGCTTAAGAAAGCCATATAATTCCCAAATGTTGCATTCCAGGCCTGGTTTTTAAGCAGTCTGGCTCTACTGAAGTTAGTAGAATGAGTCTTTAAAGTATTTCTTGTAGTCATCCCTCTGTGTTGGTATCATTCTTAAATTTGCCAAAATGATAGCAGCCAGCTTCTCACAGATTCCACTGGATTCCATTGAGTCTGCTTTGCATACATGCACTGAGAGGACCTACGTATCTTCACCAAGGACAGACAGGCTGTATATGAGGGCTGCTGTTTTGTGTTACTGTTAACTATAACTCACAATAGAAGTGGACAGCACTACACCCAAAGTGAAGAGTTGCGGTTATGACAGACCCAATACTCAAAGCTCCATGAATCTGAAAATGCAGTTAGCTTAATCATCTATAATTTGGTATGGGATGGATATCATATCATGACACACTCTTTCCAGCGCCAGACCATGTTTTGATTTGATGTTCTAACTTATTAACAGTGATATCTTCATATGACTTTAACATCTACATAGTTAATATACCCACTATCATGGCTTACACATAAATCTCCATAAAAGAGGATAAACTGGTGGCCTACGGACCAATTTCTGCTCCCTGTGTGTAAGTTTTGGCCGGCACAGCATTTCTTCAGAGTAGTCAGAATCAATATTTAGAAATTCAAAAGATTCCCCATAAAAGTACTTATTTCTGCCTTCTTGTGAAAAATTAGAAAATCTGGCATCATTGGTTCCATATTCTTCATCTACAGTAATATTCTGCCAGAATGGATGAGCAGCCATCCCCTTTCATAGGGTCCCCCCTCTGCAGGGCCTTTAGGGTAGTTTGTACACCAGGCCTAACTTGGGGTACGCGCCTGACTGCAGCAGCCACGTAAGGCTGCTTCCCCCGCAAAAGAACCTCTTTGTCACTTCTCAGAGTTTGCCATGTAATCAATAATATTTTACAGATTGTCTTCTGCTTTAAGAAATATTCATGAGCACAGAACAGCCGGAATAGAGTTTTCAAGGATTTCAGACAGTCTGAATTCCAATTTGGAACGTAAAAACTCTCCAAAGGATCAGAAACCCTTGCTGAGTTTTCCTACAAGCATGACTAATACAATACAGGAAGGTGTTATCGTGCAACCATACATCTTGGCACTGGCACGAGGAATGAAGGGCTCCCCTGCAATTCTCCCAACGACAGCATCCTGGGATGGCTTCAACATGCGGGAAAGTATATCTCTAGGCCACGGACTTTGTTATAAGGAGTCAGGCCTGTTAATATCAAATGTTGGCTAATAGAGGGACCAGCACCTTAACCTTACTAAATCTATTGTGGAAGGAAAATTACTGACGTTAGACCACTACGCTCCAGCCAAGAGTCACTCCACCCGAAGACAGAGGGCAGACTGGCAATTGTTCCAGAATGATGCTGGCTGACCTGCCAGTGGTAGGGGGCAAGGAGAAGCTATGATGATCAAAGACAATGGAGTTGGGTGACTATTTAAAGCCACTGTAAGTGAAAGAACAAAATCATGGCAACTTATAACTGTCCAGGCTACAACCACTCAAGGATTATTAAATTTTTATAAGAAGCATTGTCTATTACAACAATTCTGCCCCAGTGTTAAGATAGTGACTATGCAATGAGGTGACTTCCTGCTTCTACAGTAGGACTACACCTTACTAGATAAACTTTGGGGCTAAGATGTTTACCTGACTGGGAAATGACTAAATACGCCGCTGAAGGACATATCCTCAAGTTACTAGCTGTGGCATTTGTAACACGTTCCCTGTTGAACCAAGGTGTCACAGTGGCATGGCGAACAAACAGTCCTTTTTTTCTTCCTGTAAGTTATACAGTATTAAATGTTAATAATTAATTTGTCTTTGTGAATTAACACACACGATCTTTTCAAACAGGTCCCAGTGTAACCTCACCCCACCCTTTTGAGGTGGCTAATCATCTCATACACTTCGCACTTACCCAGCTCTCAGTATCACTGACCTTAGCTAGCTAAGTGTGAAACGGCAGATGGGTTGCAGTGCTCAGTAATGCTCTAGGAAAATTTGGCACGGGAAACTACAGAAGGTTTTCGGTGGAGGATGGTGGCTTACCTGAACTTTCCAAGAAACTCAAGAGAAACAAAATGCCACTCCTGTCCATGTCAAAGGATTTTGGTGAGAATCCTGGGAGACAAATGCCAGGAGATTTCAAGGCTTTCAGCGGCACAGTATTTTCAAAGGGTTTCAGAAGTTATTTTAATCTGTTGCATTGCTAAAAGGGGAGTAGAGCCTGAAAAGCCAGTATAATTTTTAAGGCTGCTCAAGGCCTATACCAACAACACTAAAACTGTGCCAAAGACTTCTACATCTGAAGATAGATTTGTCTAAGGTATCCACAACCTTATTACGTATTTCCCACGAGAACATCCCACTTTGACCACCCAAAGTGAGAAAGCCCTTTGGATTCTTCTCTTTGAAATTACAGTACTTCAGAGTCTCAAAACGCCCAGGCTGAATGGTTTCTGGAGCAATGGGGATGTTGTTAATTAATATCAACACTTTGCAGATCCTTTAAAATGTCTAATGTCGAAATATTTTACAAGAGTGAATTTCAAACTGTGTTCATGTTTTTCACAGCATGGCACCTGTCTGAAATGGTAGAGTTTGAAAATCAATAAAACATGAGATGGAAGATATCAGGGTAGCTTGAGACTTTTTAAGGAACTACACTCTTGAGAGGAAAACAGAGTACATAACTTACAATGAAAATACGTAAACCTTCACAAGTCTCTATTTCCCTAACTCCCTAGTGAAGGGATCCAGTGCTGTTTTACTGATAAACAAAGCCATCAACTGGCTTATTCAGAGTTGCAAAACGGATTCTGCTATTCCTGCTGTTTCTCCCCTCTGGTTTAGTTAACTATAGAATAAATAAAAATGACCAGTTCAAGGACAATATCTGAGTAGAATTCTTGGGGGTAGGGGGCGGGAAACTTCATTACCTTTTCATCAAGTCCAGTTTTTGGAAATTTTATGTGTCAGGATTCTTTTTACTCTAATTTCCTAAATAAATATTTTTTCTTAGTCCATTTAGTTGCTTCAAAAAATGTTTATTCTCTCTCTCTCTCTCAAAGAAACATCCAAACCATGTTGTTACTGTGTAACAGAGGCATGTTCTCTCCATGTTTGTTATTATATCCTGACTCCTTCACAAAACAATTTGATACAGTTCACAGCTAAGAATCAGACCTAATGAAACCATTAAACCTTAGAAAACTTAAGGACAAAACAAAACAAAAACAAAAAGACAACAAATATAAAATAGGCAATTTTTATAATGAAAAAAGTGTCTGTTTCTTGAGCAAGCTGCACTGTGTCCCAGGTGGCACGGGACCTGTGGCCGCCAACAGGAGAGGCCAAATGGCAACTGAACACAGAACCTATCTGGGCTTCCCAGTGGCTGAAACAAAAAGTGAAACACAATGTATCACAGTTTCCGAAGGGAGGCTATGACCTTATCAACAAAGTTTTTCTTGGTAAGAATCTTGGTAAGGGGAGAAACTTAGTGAATAGTCAATGTATATATGAGATACTAAACATAATAGTAGTACTAAATACAAGTATTTTTGTCTATCTTAAGACTTTTTCTTCTTCTAAAACACATCAGATAATTTGTAATCTTGTAAACTGAGCAATAACAGAGTAACATCTGGAGAAACCTGTACCTTTCCCAGCTGTCTACAGGCGCAGATCTACACCTAAAATTTCAAGTGTGACTAAAAGATTAAGGAAGGGCATGTGGGAAATGGACTTTCTGTATAATGAGGTATTACTGCTCTTGAATATTGTCGATACCGTATTTGTAATTGTGAAAGAATCTATGGCGATTATATTTATTGCATTCCTTTGGGTTTTTTTTCCCCAGGTGTCTTTTGACGATATATATATATATATATATATATTTTATTTCTCTATATAATCCTACTTTCTTTTGGGTGGACCTAATAGTAATAATCAAGCCACTTGGTGAAAGGTGTCTCAGGGTGTGGCTTGACTAATTTTCTACCTGAATTGCTTCCTTTTTACGGGATGGTTCTTATGTGACTTATCTAGGCCATAATATAGGAATGGTATTTTTTTTATATATTTAGGGAAGAGTCAATGTCTCTAGATCTTTAATTATATAGTACTTTATTTGCTAAATTATGCAAATCGATACCCCCTAAATCAAATACATACCTACTGTAAAGAGAGCTCCCCCTTGGTTTGGAAATTCACTTTAACAAGCTATCAATCAGAGGCTGATATTTAGAGGCAGCATAACTGATTGGTAGCAGTGGGATTTCTGGCCATTTTTAGTGATAACCACTGCAATATAGGAGCAGGTTTTCAAGCCCTAGGAAGGATAAAGCCTGACAAAAAAACCTGACAGATATATAATGCCATGATAGAAATACTACTCATTATGTCATACCTAATAATCCACATGTGCCTCATCACACAGCTGTTTGTTACACCCTGTTGCCAAAGAAACCTCTTTGCTTCTCTTCCTCATCTAGCAATTAATATGCACATCAAGCACAGTGGCCAGACATCCGCAGAGAAAGAAGAGGCAGGCAGGGGATCTACAGGCATAAAGACCTAGGCCAGTAATATTCTCAGCATTATTCAGGAATGTTTAGTTGCTTGCTCAAATTCATCATTAACAAAGGGCCTATTTCCCAAAGGTTTGCACTGTGTAATTAGCAGCAACAAACACTGCCCCTGCTCAGGTCAACCTATGGGATTAGTTACAAAGGTTTTGTAAATTTCAGAAGCTATCCACACAGATGTCTGGGAAAAAACACACAAACACACAGAATAGCATAATGGATGCAGCCACAGCCATTAAGTAGTTTAGGATTTGTGAGACTCAGACAACCAATACATTTTATGGGGGAAGTCATAAAAGTCAGGCAGGAAAAAATATACAGCATGAAAGTTGCAAACTTCTAGATAGCAAGTAAAAAATGCTGAAAAGTGGCAGGGGCAAAGGAATAAACATACCAAACAGAGCTCATCAGTCTTAATGAATAAGACAGGGTCACCTGAGTTTACTTCTGGAGCCAATAGAAGTCCCTTAGTATTTAATTATTTTTGTAAAAGGATTGAACTTTTTTCATGCTCCCATTTACTGTTGCCATTAGACTGGTTCGTACTTCATTAGTCTGCTTTCTAAAATGAAACTTTCATTTTATTTATTAAGTTTTTATACTTCTCTAAGGCTGCCCCCAAAACATAATTAAGCACTGCTCACCTTTCAATCTCAAAGGTAGACTATACTAAAAGAGATGCAAATACATATTGGTAATTCATATCGATGAAAAGGACTCAAATCATGACACTGTATACTTTAAATATCTTACAATTCTGTCAGTTATACCTCCATAAAGCTGAAAAATGCCTTAAAGAAAGTAATTTTAATTCCAATGAAAATAATTTGTTAAGTGATGGGGTTTGAAAGAACATTGCAAATAAAAGTTAAGGCTAATGACCTCATCTTAATAATGAATTACTCTAGTTTGTAGAGATTTGTTCATCCTTAGTAAATAGCACAGCTCATTTTCTAAGATGGTTATTAGTGTTTAAAGAAGTTGGCAACTTCCAATTCAGAAGTCAAAACTATTATCTTGGTTGCCAACAAAATTAATTAATAAAATGCCTCTAACCCCAGGGTAAATATGTAAGCAAGTGCATGGTAATGGATAATAAAAATAGCACTTCCTTCTACATTTGGTGCTAATTAAAATCTGGTCAGATTAATAATTGAGCAGTGCCCAGGCTACCCTTGATTTTTCTTGTCACATTTCAATTGTTCGACACAAATGCACTGACCTCAATAAATGAAAACATTAAAAAAATCTTAAGTTATAGCTATCCTTATTCAGGATAAAAAGTGATTCATTGTCACCAGAGGGTTTAGGGGTTATAGGAGACATAAGTGCTCTAGGGAGTCACTCACTATCACTGTTGTTCATGAACTAGAACACACCAGGAAGTCCATGAGACTTCTCTTCAGAGGTTTCCCCCATCAACTACATAACTCTCTCCCTACAGAAATCCCAATTAAAGGAAAAAGAAATTTTTCTAACATGCACTGAGTATGTGTCTAGACACTCTACAAAGAGCTCTACTGTGCTATCTCAAATCTTCACAGCATCCTGATGGCAGTAGGATCATTACTGTCCCCATCTTACAGATAAGGAAACTAAGTCTCAGATAATCTGATTCCAGAATCCTCATTCTTAGTTTGTATACTATCTTAATGTAATAGAAAAAAATGTATACCAATATATTTTGAAAAACAAAATAAAGGAAATACGGGTTCCAGAGAAATGAAAGAGTACCGATTGAATTATACAGTGCGATGACTAAAACCTGCTTGCTTATATCAGGTTTTTGAAGTTATGAGAAAATACAAAGTAATACATATTTCCCTGTCCAAAGTCCCCTACAGATTTGCTTCATACATACAAGGCTTTCGTGAAGTTGGAAAAGCCAACATGACTATTATTTTGATTTGATTATTTAATGAAATGTACACTAATGCTCAAATTATTTTTCCATAAATCAACATATTGTTAGAACTGTCTGCATTTTTATCCAATCAACATTCACTCTTTTTATTTAAAATTATATTCAATCACATCTGTGTGAACTTACATCTTGTCCTATGAAATGGTACAAACATGTATCAGAGATGCTCTGTGTTCCTAAGGAGGTTAATGCCAACTATCAAATTTCAACTATAATTTATGGTAGAATATAATAAGGGCTAAAATTAAATTCTTTTTAATGTACTGCACCAGGCTACATGTAAAGCAATGTCCTAGGTACTATATGATGGACATATTTTTAAGTTTATCATTTAATTTTGGGGGGGTAGACAGAAAGGGAGAGAAAGGGGTGGGGGGGGAGAGAGAGAGAGAGAGAGAGAGAAAGAGAGAGAGAGAGAGAGAGAGAGAGAGAGAACCCAAATAGGCTCTGCACTGTCAGCGCAGAGCCAAAATCACGAACTGTGAGATTATGATCTGAGCTGAGATCAAGAGTCAGATGCTGAACCAACTGAGCCACCCAGGTTCTCCATGCATGACGGATATTAAGACCAAGGATACAGATTCTGCCCTCCAAAGCTTTTAAGTGGGGAAGAAGAGGTGTTTGATAGACCTGTTATATGAATACCTGGTTCCCTCTGAGGAAAAAGGAAGAAGCATAAAAGCCCAACAAAGCCTTAAAGAAGAGCTTCATGGGGACCTTCTCAGAAGCCACAATTAAAACAGAACCCAGTTGCTGAAAAACTGCAAAGACTGGACCTGAGTGGGAGGACACAGAGAGTGAAGAGTGAACTGAGACAGAATAAAGGGTCAGACTGAAAAAGAGCTTTGGATGCCATTCATCATGAACCAACTTGACTCTGTTATGACAAGAAGTGATCTTATGCTTTCCAATATATTCAGATTTGTGACTGGGAAAGCAATTCTGATTAGCAGAGTCGGGGGAAAGATTCTTGGCATAAGCAGTCCAGGAAAAGACCAATTGCCGGCTTTGCACAAAGGCCTGGTGGGGAAAGCCGACCTCAGACGATGGGTGACTGCTTCGAAGTGAGCAGAAATGAGAGCTTGGAAACGATTGAAATCTGAATCAAGGGAAGGAGGATAGATGGCTCCAAAATCCAGGACCAAATAAGAAGTCAGCTGGGCAGACAAGAGAAGTAGGTGTGGTGACAGACATGTTGCGTTTGAGGAGCTGGTGGGGACATCCTGAAGAATCATGCATTGAATTCATTCAGCATATATTTATGGAACTCCTACTACATGGCAGGCACTGTTCTCTTTTGTATCCCTAGATTCTAGAACAAAACAGACATAAGAGATATGCAGCAGGAAGCACAGAGTTTACATATCCTGCTAAGAGGCAAAAGCCAGGAATAAGTGCTGAGAAGTGTCCAGCTGTAAATAGGGAAGCCCTACAGCTTTCCTGGATTCAGAAAGTTTCAAAGAGGAAGAAGATAAGCTGCACATTGAATGATAGAGTGGGGTGGGGTTGACAACTTGGCTCAAGGAAAATCGAGATCAATGGATCTGATAATAAAGATGTCTTCAGTTAGTGCTGAGACAGATTTCTCCCTGGGGCTGGCCAGCATCCAGTGAGGAAGAGACAGTAACAAGTGTGCCTTTAAGAAGTTTGATGATGAAATAAAAAGAAAGAAGATGGTATTTTTATGCCTAGTTTTTGTTAAATAAAAAAAAAGACATAACAGGACAAAAATGGAGTCACTTGTGCTAAGCCTACATCACTAAACCAAGACTTACACCTAACATTATTGCAGTTTCAACCTCTCCTAGGAATGAGTGTGATCTTAAACCAGTCCATCTGGAATTTCCTGGTCAGCACCAGTGAAGTAATCCACCTGATAGACTCCTTTCATCCGCTGAACAAAGATGAGGTGATCTGCTCTTTCCTTGCCCTCACCTCCTTCTGCCAATAAAGGTCCCCATTTTGTTCAGTTCCTTGGAGCTCGTTTCTATTTGCTAGATGGGATGCTGCCTGATTCATGAATCGCTGAGTAAAGCCCATTTGATCTTTCAATTTACTCAGGTGAACTTTAACATTTTACACCTGGTTCTGTGAGAGCACAGGACATAGTGATTCCTTCTAAGACCTGGGAATGCTGATGGGAGAGAGCCAGGATGCTCCAGGTTTGGGGACATGCAAAGAGAGGCAGAAAAGAGATGATGGAGAGTCAGAGAGCAGAGTTCACCTCCTTTCTTCATAATGTATTTCTAAGTGAAGATAAATTTCTGCAAAAAGATAAAATGTGCTACATTAGAAAAAGAAAAGTGTACTATTCTAGCCTCTGTTAAGTAAATATACTTATCTGTTATTTGGGAAATAAAAACTGAGTGTTGGCTGGTCCTCCACCCAGAAAACAACTTTAGGACAAGCAAGCAGTAAATCTCTTGTTTGAAACAGGGCATGAGAAGTGGAGCATGATAGGTGCCCCACCACACCCTCACTCTGGGTCCTTCTGGCCCGCTCCCGGAAAGGACCTAGCTCCTGGGAAACAAATCACAGATCCATTGGCTGAATTGGGCCTGACCACTGTGGGAGCTGCCAGAGTGCTCCGAGCAGCAGCCGGGATTCCTCTGGGCCTTGTCGTGACATCATTTGCGCAATGTAGCCTGTGATGGCAAAAACTGAAGCTGGTATTTATACAGGGTATTAGAGGACGACCCTCCCGAGCCAGGCTTAAGATGACAAAATGTCAGCCTCAATCATCTGACAGGCTTTGGTCTCCCTCTGTAACCTCTTTCTTTTTGGCTGCTCTTTTTTTTTATATACATATGACACCAACAGAAAAATAAATTGAAAAGGGCACTGAGGCAGAGTGTATTTCACGCGCTGGTGCCAATGTTTCATATCTCATGAACCTCGGGAAAACAATTCGTAGAACTAATTAGTTTACAGTGTTTAAGCAGCTTGTTCCTCGTCTTTAATCTTCTTTATGTAATACTGTGAACAAAGCCATATTATCTTCTGATTTTTTTATACAGTTTAACAAATATAATCTCCCTTTTCTTTCTAGAGATTACTTCATTTAGACATCAAACTATGTTGTTGTTGTTGTTTTCCAGGGAGAAGGGATATAAATAAATTGACATCCATTCACATAGGTCTCAATGGTCTAGGAGATCCACCCAAACCCTAATCCTCTTTGTTGTCATGGGATCCACCTGGCTTAATTATATTTACAATTGTCAACCACACCTCATGGCAGGCAGGTTGCTCCTGAACCCTGCACAGCTTCCTGAATCCTGGCTATACGTCACATCTAGGCTGCTGTCTCTTTCTCAGATCCTGGATGATTACAAGGCAATCTCTGCCTTGCCTGAAACTAAGCATCAGGTCCTTTAAAGAACAGAGTCCTGCAAAATCTCCCCTCAGGAATCTTTACAGCCCACTGAAGGAACATGATTTAAGGGCCTTCATGACCTAAACCCTAGTGAATGGAAATAGATACATGTGGGCACAAATTAGTTGGGGGGAAGAAAAATCAAGGAAGTATAGAAACCTTAACATTGGGAAAGTTTTATCTTAAAATATGGTTCATCAAGTAGAGGACTTTTAAGAGAAACTAAACGTTTTTGTGCTTTCCTGTTCTAGAAAGCTATTTAATTGCTAAGCTGCTGTGGCTGTGATATATTAGTCAAACTAGGCAACTCAACTCCAAGAACTGGTTAAGGCTAGTGTTGAAATAATCACTCATCTGGTGGGTGATACATAACTATGCACTACTGATGATTGGCCACAGCGTCATTTTCTGAGCAAGATCCTTTAGAAGTTCCAGAAACCCCACGCCAGACTTTTATTTATACATTTGAATCCACATTATTAAAGAGATGTTATAGTTTCAGCAAAGCACAGTACTTAGTGCAAATTTTTATTTTGCTTGCCTGAGAAGTCTTTACTGTCCCATGGTACCGATCTGCCTTAAAGTTCACTCTGTCCTTAATTGTCAAGCAGATTCATGGCAACTCCTAATTAGTGCAAAACAGGAAACACAGCTGCGACTCTGCAACACCTTTAGCATCTATATCAAGCTGAGCTCAGGAGCTGTCTCTGCTCCCCCACCAAGGTTAATAGTCTTTAGTCTTCTGAGAATTATGGAGTAGGTGCCCACAGAGAGAGGGGATGCCTGGTTTTCCAAACCGGTGCTTCCACTATTAACAGAGTCAGCAGAGAAGTTGCTAGCTTTCAGCAACAAGAACACAGGAGAAATGCCATTCTCCCTGCACGGTCTCCAGATCATGTTGGGGAGCTGATTCAGAACTGATAGGGACGTTTTAAATGAATCCAATGCAACAGACGTTGTGCTTGTAGACACACTGGACGTGGAGGGACTTGTCAAAACGCTCAAGCGGCCCCAGATGTTCTCCTGAGAATTCTCTCGAGTCTAACATACATGAGTCAATGACACAAACTGGGTAATCATCTCACGATTTTACTCGGAGAGCTTTGGCATCGGGAGTAAGATCACAAGGAAACCCAGCTCTGCCACTTCCCTGATGTATGACCTTAGGCGATATATAGTTGACCTTTGAAGAAGAGGGGTCTGAACTGCACGGGTCCATGGACATGTGGATTTTTTTCAATGCAGTACAATGAATGTATTTTCTTTATGGTTTTCTTAATAGCATATTCTTTAGCTTTGTAAGAATTTACAGTATGTATTACACGCAACATGCAAAAGAGGTAT
Organism: Cryptoprocta ferox; assembly: GCA_028646485.1. Classification (NCBI taxonomy): domain Eukaryota; kingdom Metazoa; phylum Chordata; class Mammalia; order Carnivora; family Eupleridae; genus Cryptoprocta; species Cryptoprocta ferox. Next base: position 76,705,346 of record CM053572.1, read on the forward strand.
TAATCAACTGTTTTGCTACTGACAAGGGTTCTTATCAATACTAAATATTAGTAAAGTTTTTGGGGAGTCAAAAGTTATAGGTAGATTTTCAACTATGCAGGGGGAGGGAGGCTGGCACCCCTAACCACAGGTTGTTCAAAGGTCAACTGTAATTAAATAGGACAGTGGTTAAAGGTCAGAGAATAGTGCACCTGAAGTGCAGGGCAGCTAGGCAGGATGCAAGGAAGATGATGAGCTGTTACTGTCTTGACAATTAAGACCATTCTGCATTTGAGACAGCAGTGTGTGCAAGCAATGGAGATGTACACAGAAGCAATGGAGGTTTGCACAGAAGAGAACATACATCTGAAAAAATAAAGGCACCAAGGAGAATGAACAAGTGGAAAAAGAAGATGGGAAAGACAGGAACAAAAACTTCAGGACGAATGGAATGACGAGGTAGAAGAAAAAAAGGAAAACAGTAGGAAATAAACACCCAAGAGGAGGGTTTGAGTTGCTAACCCTGTTCTTTCCCCTTGCACTTCTATTCAAATCCCTCTTCTGCATCACCACTCCGTGGCCACTTTAGACCATCTTCCACTTGCAGCAGTCCCGAGGCAGAAATGACTAGAGAACAGAAGTCTCCCTCTTAGCCAAGAAGAATGAAGAACGCTCAAATGCAAATTCAACATAGAAAAGAAAGCAGGACTATACATACACTTCATAGTAGGAAATTCTCATGCAGACGTGGAAGCCAGCAAGTAACCCCCTGAGGGGTACTAGTGTAATATAAGTGTTTTACGTTTGCGGGATGATGGAGCAACAGCCAGCCCTGTGACTACTGAGTGGATCTCTCCTTTTTTCAGGGCATAAAATCTTGGCGGTAGAACTGGTCCTTGAGAAACAGTGAATTGATCTGTGTTAGCTTTTTGAGTTGGGTCAAAAATAATTCTTGCCATACCTCCTTCCTATGGATTATGCTCAAAAGCTACAGACACTCACTTATTCTGTCTTTATTCTGTGGGGAACTAATCGGAAGCGGGGTTTGCTTCACTGACTCTCACTTATTTTAAAAGTCAGGCTTAGTAGGGAAGAAAAAGTCAAAAAGATTATCGAGGAAGGATGAAATGTGCAGTCTGGGTAAGCAAACACTGTTTCAGATAAAGTGCTCCAAGGGTCTCGACCTCACCTTCCACAGCATATGAATTCATTTTGCGATACTCCTTTTTTAAGTGAGATCTCTGTGTGCTTATTTTCAACAGGGGATGGCGATTGATTACTTTTCTATTGAACCTCGCCAACTGGATGCTGAATAGAGGATGGCATATTTAGATGCTCTTAAACTTTCAGATTCACCTTTAAAATGTGCCAAGGCAATGCCACATTCAGGGTAAAGGCTGTGCAATTTTTTGCTAGGCCAGGACAAGAAATGAGGGTTCCACAGGCAAAGCGACATTAAAGGCTTTACAGTAAAAGACTCCAACCTCTACTGATTCATTTTAGTTCAAATCCAATTCCAATCATCTGATGGACATGAAATCCCAAACAAAAATGAATCAGGTGATTCCTGAGTGTGTGTGTGTGTGTGTGTGTGTGTGTGTAAAAAACCACCTAGGCCCTGATAGAAGAAAAGTCAAACCTGCCAAATTCAACCCAATGTGTTTTCACAAGCATCTGCTTAGCTTCCTGGCTTGTCCTTCAGTGTCAGGACCCATGAGAGGCCATAAAAGTGAAAAGATGTAGAAGACACAAATGTATCCTGGAGAACTTACCAGGTTCAGGCAGCTCGAGAAACAAGACACACCTATAAGAAATGAGTAGATGATAATTCTAAGGAGATTCATTATTAAATAGTACAGAGTGTATCAGGTAATATACAGAAATCCTGAGGAGATTAAAAAAGAAAAAAAACAATAGATCATGGGGGTCTGTAGAGTCCCCTCATGCCCATGTTCTTCTCCTTTGGGGCACACACACGAGTGTTGTAATACCCTACAACCTTATAGTACAGAGCTGTGAGCAAAAGGGAGGCAAGTCACTTGGGGACTGAAGCAACACTTTCATGTTCTCCAGCACAGAAGTAGGTGTTGAGATGCCAATGCCACAACTCTGAAGCAGCCTCCCTGAGGCTGTGATCACGGAATCAATCACTGCATCTCAGCATGGAGAACATCTGTAGTAAGAAAAAAACTTGGTGACACCTCTGAGATCCTGAGCTGTTTGTTACTGTTGCGCAACCTATCCTGTCCTGAAAGGCGTATGTGTATCAAGGCAGGGAAGATGTAGGGGAACAGACACTGAAGATGACTTTGGGATCTCCTCATTGCCTTTTCCCCTTCGGCTGGGATGATTCCAACACTCTTGCCTCCAGAGTCGATCACTCAAATCGTCTACACCACTACCAGGGCATCCTAAGACCCACATCCGTTCATATAGATGTTGAAAGATCCAGGTGGATTTGCCTCACACAAAAAACAAAGAATCTCTTGGAACAGGGGTCCAGGCCCATGATAATCTGGCCCCCAGACTTTGCCAGTGCTCTTTTTGCCCACTAGCTCCCCTGCTAAATTCCTGCTACCAGCTTCCAGATGGAGGCACGTTCTGCAGTCTCCTCCATGAGCTGCTTCCCACTGTTTCTGTCTATAATGCTCTCCCCTCCCTCTTCTCCTCGGTGAGCACCTAATCAAGTTCTGGCAAGGCTCCCTTCCTCCGCCAGGCCTTCATCTCCTCTGTGTTCTCTCAGCACGTGGTACATTCTGTTATAACACAACACACCGTTCCTTGTCTCTGTCTCCTCCCACTAGATGGTGAGTTGCTCAAGGCAGGGATTGATTCATTTTTGTTTCCCCCGGAGTACTTAGTACAGCATCTGACAAGCAGTTGGTATTTGCTGAAATAATGAATGAGTAAAAGAAGAAAGGAATGTGTGAATGGATGTGTTCATGACGGTATTAGGTAGAGGACAGGAGCAGAGAGGTCTGTTTGATAGTAGTAAAACATAAATTTAAGCAGCTAGGATGGTGTCAAATTATGAAGACTGGGAATTTTTTTATTTGATTCAAAACATGAAAGGGAGTCATTATAACTTCTTGAACAGAGAAATGATGAAAGTTTTGTTCAGCCTCATAGCACCTTCTGCCTTGAGTGACAGCTATGTTTGTACCACTCTTATTCCCCCTTTGACTGTAAAAGCTCCCTGAAAACAGGGGCTGTGCCTTAATCATATTTGTATCCCCTATGGCAACAAGCACAGTGTTTGTATAACAGGTGCCAACAAATATTTGCTGAATTTAATACTAGAAAAATTACTCCCTATGCTGTGAGGTTGGAGAAACCAGCCAGCAGCCTATTGTATTATATACAACATCAGATAGGAAATGGATTTAAAGGGGGTAGTGCCCATGGAAATGTGGAAATAGAAATCTTAAGAGTCTAATAGTCCAATTGTGCAGATTCAGGATTTCTAATATAAATGAATGTTTTGAGCCTGGGCTCCAGAAAAAAAAAATAGTGGTATATTTAAAATACAAATGTTGGGAGGAAGATGTGTTTTCCCTATGGACTAGATGAGCTCAGTGCTGAAGATGTAGCTTCTAAATCGGCAATGGGACAAACAAAAGAAAATGTACTATAGCTACAAGCAGCTAAAAATACTAATTGCTGTATGCAAATTTTATCCCCCATCTTGGGATGTGGTTAAATTTTTATTTGTTAATTGATTCATTCATTTGTTCATTCATTTAATATTTACAAATTACTTACATTGTGCAAGGCACTGTTGCTTCCAAGGCTTATTCAAAAGACTATTTGGATTTACTGCCTGTTTCACATTGACCTTTTTTACTTACTCCCCAAAGGCAAAGATGATGCGTGAGGTACAAGAATGATGTGCCTGTTTCTTCTATTGTGTTTGGTTTCCCAAATATCCCTGGTTATTCACTATCAGACTGGGTTAGCAGGGGCTTCTTCTTGAAACATATTTTTGAAAGCTATGGCTGTCAACGTGTAGTCCTACAGGCATCTAATTATTTTATGAATCTCAAGTCAAAAATGGAACTCTATTCAGAATCTATACCTGGTTTTGAGCCTTTTCTTCTTAAGCAGATATACACACAAATATGCACACACACACACACACACACACACACACAATTATCTAGTGGAATTATATCCTTAAAAGACAGATTAAGAGAGAAAAACAGAATATCTCTCTTAAGAGATTCTCTAATACTTGAATCTGAGGAAATCAGTCTTACATCTTCTAAGGAAGATAATGTATTGGGAACAGAATTCAAGGTATACATATTATTAATAACTTTAACATTACCATTGTTACTCACACATTCAATATGTCATTTAATCTACAGTAAACTCATATACTAAAGAAAATTTAAATAAAAGTTCACAGATTTAAACTGGCCTTGGGTGGATCTTTAAAGGATAGCTGAAGCAGTATATTCCAATGTAAACTTAGAAGGTTCCTAGAACTTCTTTCATTGGCCCCTGAAGTTTCTGAGCGTTTCTTGGTTGATATGACTATCATCCGCCACCCACCAGGTTCAGTATCAATGTTTTCATTCCTGAAACTGAACGTTATCAGTTTTTCAAATACTTTGTGACAAAAGGAGAAAAAGACATGTCCATGGTGAGGACCATGCCTTCCTCATGTATATATGTTTTTAATCCATCCACTCATACTTTCAACTGAACAATTATTCTTTCTCCATGAATTGAATAATGCCTTCCAAAAACAAATCACCAAATCAATCATTTCAAAGAAAGCCAAGCGTTTCTTGCACCCTTGCTCTGCAGCACTTAGATGGCAAGGCAGGAGAGTGGGGGGTGGGGGGGTGGGGGGTGGTGCTACCTTCATTTCACCCATGGCCTGAGGCTGGCCACAACCTATACTCCAGAGTCCCTCAGACATGGGAGTTCCAGAGGCTGAGGGAAGGGGGGAAACCACATTTGACTCGTGTCTGTCACTATACAGGTGAAGGAAGCTGATACAGGTCAAGAAGTCTACATGTGCGCACACATGGCCAATGCATTACAGTGGATACTCAGTTCATCTTTCCTTGCTGGGCCACTATTCACTGAGGACAAGAAACAGTATTCATTCCAGTTACCCAAACTCAAACATGACATTATCTTAACCATTCTGGCAGTGTCATGTTACCTATACATTTCAAAATAGAATGAGATTTCATGAATCCTTTTACTCGATGATCTTAAAACCCAGCTCCAAGAGACTAAAATGGACTTCACGCCTGCTTAAGGCTTAAAAACACATTTTAACATTTATTTTCATTCATATCATACCCTGACATCACTTATGAATTAGGAAGCACAAATGTTATCAGAATATCAATTATTCAGGGGCTCTTGGCTTTGTGACCATTGGGTACAGGCCACATGCTGGGTCTTGTATGGTCTACAGACTGCCTACAGCGTAGTAGCTGGAGGAGAAGGCCCTTCCTCTGGGCATATTAAAAATTATGAGGTGGCATATGCTCCAAGCAACAGGACTCTTAATTCTAGCATCTTCTCAGTGGGGATGCGGAAGCCTTCCACTATGGCCTTTCTTTCTTCCTGAGGACCAGAATAAGGAAGTCTGCAATTTTTATGTTTTTACATATATACCCACAAAACCTATGAACAAAGGTTGCCACTTGAGAGAGGAAGTGGATAAGTAGAGAACAGGAGTGAGAAAGAGACTTGTTTTTCACTGTGGACCCTTTTATCACTTTTGAATTTCGTATCATGTCATGTACTCATACTCAAAAAATAAAGACAACTGTAACTTTAAAGGAACAAATAACAACAACAACAAAAAAACCTACAAAACTTCCCTAAACTATGTTTAAAGGAAATCACCCCATCTTGTAAAGTTGTACAAACTTAAAGAAAAAAAATTCTTAAAAAACAAACCAATATAATATTCACAACCGATTTTGTAAAAATGCCTCAGAGACTTTTTACCTAAAATGCTGCACTTGGATAGACACTATTAAGGAAGAGTCATATGTCATCCTTTTATTATGATTACTATTCAGCTAGAAAGATCATTACCCACTTCAGTATTACAAAAGTTAGACATTTAAAAAAAAGAGATAATGCATTTTAAAAGCAAAGCATGTTATTTTTCCCTCTAAGGTATTCTTGAAGAATATTCAGCATTTCAAGCAAATACATATTATTTCCTCTATCTATTGTGATCATTCTCTTCTCTTCAAGATGACCCAAGAACCTTCCTGAATGTGCTTTCCCACATCGTTCATTGTCATACACTAGGATCCCATTAGAGGAAAAAGCCACCTGTTTGTGGTCTTCCTAGACAAAATTAGGCTGATCAGTCAGGTCCCTTAGTTTCAGCTTGGCAAAGAAATTAGCCTAAGGCCTGTTCTTGTGTTTGATTTTCAACTGGAGAGCCAAAAAAAAAAAAAAAAAAAAAAAAAAAAGCTAAAAAATAATGAAGTCTAGATATGAAGCCACCAACCAGGGAAAAGTAAATATGTCCTATTTGTTACTAATGCCCCTCTGCAATAATTACTTTTATTTGTTCATTTTCTGGAGCAGACACAATAGCTTTGTCTTTATCTTTTACAACCAAACAGTTTTTAGTAAACAGGAGATAAAACACCAATAAAACCTTTGTTCTCCCTCCCTTCAGCCAACCCCTAAGGCCTATTTTATCTCCAGAATTGTTATCTAAAGTGAATTACTGATAAGAAAAATTAAAGGACTCCAAGCTGCACGTGTGAGGTAATTGCAGAGAGCTTCCCACACCTTGTTTGTGCTCAACCAGGCCCCATCAAGACTCATCACATTCTGACCAGGCTGCTGGGCAGGCCATGAAAGGAAGTTGCCTAAGTAGAATGGCTCCAAGGCCTAAATTCCTTTTTCAAGAAGAAAAAGCAGGTAAACACCAAGACTCTGGGAAACCAAAGTCATACTTGTACTGTACTTACTTGGCTTTGCAAACTGTTCAGTGGCAGGGTAATATTAACTTGTACTCTTAAGGGCCCTTTGTGTGCAAACACATTAACTTTCATAACAATCGGCACAAACTTCACCATGAGGTATCGGCCCTTTTTTCTGACTCCCTTAGCCATAACTGATAGATGTTGCCTTCAGAATAATAGCAATTGTGTGTGTGCATTGAACATAGGTCAAGTGCTTTACATGTTTCAACTTATTTGATATTCATAACAACCCATGGGCTTCATATGATTATGATCCTCATTTCATAGATGAAGAAACTGAGGCACAGACATTTACCCAAGGTCATATGGCTAGTTAGTGCTAGACTGAAATCCAGGTAGTCAGGCTCTAGACTGCCTTGTAAACACTATTTTGCAAAAAGTTTAATTCTCTTAAAATGACTAGAAACACAGTATAAAAACAACCTCTTTAACTTCTACTTCAATCATCTTTTTTGTTGTGATGTCTGACTCCGGCAACAAACACCCATAAATTCCTTATGTATTAATATTATTCATTTTTAACAAATATTTACTCAATTTCTAGAACATGCCAAGTCTTGTTTCAGATATTTGAGAAAAATAGGAGCAGGTATGACAAATAACATGTGTTATCAAGTAGTTTGAAACACCTTGGCTGCTCTTCTCCTTCAAAAAAGGAATTAAAAAAGAAGCAACATTAAAAAACACATTTCCAGTCATTCATGGAAGTCAGGTTCTTCTTATACCCATGGCCTTTGGTATACAGGGTTTCCTGGCCTGGTACTGACTGATTGCTGGGTGAATTTAGGTGGGAGGAAAGTACTGCCCTATGATGAGACCACGAAGTCGACCTCCCACCTGGCTGTCCACCTCTCCTTTCCTTCCTACAACCTCAACATATTTCCTCTCCCAAATTAATTTTAAAAAACAAAACAAAACCCACAGTTCTTCGCCACAGATAAGATGAAAGGGTCTAATTCATATGAAGTTTCTGAGAGGTAAGGTCTTGGTGAGTTTTTCCATTTTAGGCTGTTTGTATTTCAACAGAGGACTATCATTTAATCTAAGGAGGGGTTGTGAAGTCCCTAACACAACCCTACCTATACAACACATAGGCCCTACCTCACTCTTCTTCCTGCTCTCACAAAAACAGATTAGTGGAAAAAACAAATATGCCTTTCTTGGGGAAATGTTGCCAACTCCTGCTTAAGACAACAGTTTCGGGTTTGCTAAGCAACAGAATGTTACTTGAGGAATAACAGCAACTTCCTACCAATTCTCTACCAATGTTGGAAGAGAAATGTGGGTCAGCAAACCTATGACAAAACCAGATTGGGGGTAGGACTTTTGGCTTCTCCTGCTGAGACAAAATGCTAGTTTTAGAAAAGAATTAAGTAGACATTCCATGTGGTTGGCTTCCACAAGCAAGTCATTTTGCCGTTAGAGTCCTGGCTTTACGCTAACCTTTGGGAGACAATGTACCCTGGACTCCTCTGAAATGGCTCACTGTCTGCCCTCCCCTCGATCAGCTCTCCCACTGGCTCAAAGTAGGCACTGGTGGTTTTATACCAGCTCCCTGAGGTTGCTTTCATTTATTAACACAATCTGAACCTACAAGCTAGTTAGTAAGTAGCCTTGGGTGAGAGTGGTATATTGGCTTATGTGCTATCTATCCTGAGTGAAGCATTAGTCTCGTAGTGTTTCTGTCTGTGGTAGCAGGCACTAACTAGTTCATCAGACAACTGCTGACATTCATGAGGGCAGATAAGTCAACACGCCTAATTCATTTGCAGGAACAAGTACACATTCTGCTGAAACAGAGAAGTCAGGAGATGGTCAGAGGCAGAGGCCCTGGCAGGGAGAGGTCTTTTACAATGTTACTAGGCTGGTACAAAATTCCTCTTTTTGGTAACCACATCTAGAAGGTAAAAGGACCCTTACACATCACTGGAGAAAATAACAGTCATGAAAAGATACGTTGCCTGAACACAAAGTCTGCCAAAGGTTCTTTGAACAGGTCGAAACTTTGAAATATGGTGGGATCTAATTAAATGGGAACCTGTCAGGTCAATCCTCTGCATCAGCTAAGACTCTAAAGAAGGCATAGATGTATGTCTGTTTGGTGTGTCTGTGTCTCCCTGGCTACCTGGGGAGCATTAGGAGATCTTAGCATCCTCTTCAATTTGACCCAGTTAAATCCCAGACTACAGACCACCTGAGTGGGGCCCACCACATCATTTGCAGGGCATGGTACAAACCAAAAAGACCTGGTGTTCAAAAGGCAGGAAAAAAGTGCCATAAGGGCACTATAATATAAAGCTTCTCCCTTTCTTCCATGGCGTCTCTCTCAATTTCTCACGATTTTGTTTATTTGCTATTTAATGTCGTTTTAAGTAAAGAAAAAATATTTAATTATTGGCATGGATTTTACCTTTCAACTTCCTATGGTATAATGGCAGTTTTAAATGCAAATATATGAGCTCTTAACTTGCATGTGGAATCATCAAAGGACACAACCTGTATACTGCCATCCACATACGCATCCCTACTGTGTTCTTCCTATAGCAATAAGAACACTTCATGAAGCTAACTCCACTGAAACTAGCTCAAATGTTATACTTTTATTCTTTGATGCATGCATATTCTGCAAACACACCATGGAAATGGGCTGCTTCTATAACATGCTCGCCTTGTACTCACGTGGAATCTACCTGAACTCACATGCCATCATGGTCTGTGTTTATGGGGCATCGCCCCTTCAGACAAATGCACATTTTTAAATATAGCCCTTTAACTGACACACGTGTCCCACTTACAAAACACTTGTTCAAAGATAAAACTAAGAATCTGGAGAGGCAACAGCAAAGCCTTAATTAAACCAAGTTCTGAACCCAGGGCACGGGTTTCCACGTGTGATGCATGGGTTTCCATGTGTGATGCATGGGTTTCCATGACGCTGGCCCTGCACCTCAGACCCCTGGCCATTATTGTGAGAGGGTCCATCCTATCGCTGATAAGAGGGCCTTCCAGAGGATCCAGGTTTGACGGCAATAAAACACACTGTGGTAAGGCTGCAGGGGATTGACTGCATATGGTGATTACCCCGTAAATTACCTGTTCATTCAGTTTCCCAGGGTTGTGTGCTTGAACCTATAATTATATGAGGCCATCTTCCTTAAGCAGTTTCAGAATGTGGCCTAGCTGCTAGCCCAGGAAACAATCCAGAAAATTATTTATAGCAGCCAAAGGAATCTGTCATTTCTCTTACTGTGAGCTCTTCTTTCCCACTGGAAACAGAGACGACCACATACTTTACTCTCTTCTCTTTGTTTCAATATGGCATAACCAAAGAGCAAGCACATAGATTTTGGTTAGTCATTTGAAATCAAAAAGGACATAAAAAACTATATAGGAAGATATCGAAGTAACAGAAGGTAGAGAAAGATGAGTGATATCTTCACGAATCAGGAGAAAATAAAACATACCACAGATATTTAAATCCCCCATGAAACACAACAAAAAAGCTACCCCTGATACAGGCAAAGCCATGAGCACACTTCTCTCCCTTCTGGTCTCTGAATAGCAATGGGTTTCAAACAGTTTGAATTAGGGAGCCAGGCTGCATCTGCAGCCAACAGCTGGAATTCAGCAACTGTTGTTAATCCACCTTAATTGCTTATTATTCTATCAATTCTTGTTTGTGCTTTTGTTATTCAAAGTAATTTTCCCTACACATACAACCAAGCATGGTTTTCGCAAGCTGTGGCCAAAGAATTGTTGTGTTTCAATCCCATGGCTGTTATTGTTTTGTTTTGAAACAAAAACATATTGACAGTGGATTATAAAAAAAAACAAAACAAAAAGAAACCCAACCCAAAGTTAGCAGCGATGCCTGCAGATGGACTAACGTTGGGCTCTATGTACACAGAGATGCAGGAGATGCAGGTATTAGCCACCCCTAAATAAGAACAAGACTTCTTTCAAGGTTTTAATTAGAGTCATAGTTAGCATGGTTGCTATTTTCCCTAAACAATTCTTCCCCTCCTTGCTTTAGGGGAGGATTTTCACTCCAACACTTTATTGCACTAGTGAATAAATGAGATCCCAGGGTTCCAGGAAGAAAAAAATTACCAATATAAATGCATCAGGTGAAAATTACCAAGGTAAATAGGCCCATGGAGACTGTAAAGCTGGCAACACCAACTGGAGTATCTGAGAGGGGCCAGCAGGAGAAAGCCCACGGGTCGCGGGCCCAGTTCTGCAGCGGACTGCACAGGCGTCATCCTGCAGTCTGCAGGAAGGAACCCAGAGCACAAGGCAGTTGTGACTCGGCATTGACAGTCTTCTCACTAAAGCTGCAGTTACAACTTTTCATTCTCACCCTTTTAAATTCTCCCAAATGCCGCTCTCTCAAAGCAGATCCCCCATCCAAGAAGACCAATGCAACATCTTCTCCATCTAGAAACTGATCCTTAGTCCTAATGTGTACTGTGGGGCTTTGCATATCATCTGTGATGAGGCAAAACTAACGCACATTTGTTAGTAACCACGATCTGCAGGTCACGGAGGCTGATCTAGTCTAGCCTCCCTACAATTTAAATGCCTATCCCCTACAGAATGCATTTGTGGCTTTGTGTATCCTTCTCACCTTAGCACTACAGTGCCAAGTCTTTCTTGTTCTTGAATGATTTCGCCAGCATAGGCCTAGTCCCTCTATAAGCTTAGCACAAAGCAGAGATGTATCACATACTTGTCTCTCCCACAGTGCCTCACTATTGCCTAAACTGAACTCAATTTCCTCCAGACAAGAAGAGACAAGACTCTCTGTTAGCCTGGCCTTGTGTCTACCTGGCACAGTCCTCGTAGGGTGCGGCTGTCTTACCTCTTACCTTCTTCCAGGTCCGTCCTGCACACATACCCGTCAGTCTTATTTCTCTCCCTGTTTGTGCCACTGAATCACGTCCCTTAAAAATTAGCCTGTTCTACCTTGACTGGAACATGAGACACTGCAGGCAACCAAGCATATGTTCAAATATGATAAAAGAGCTATATTATGACACAGGTCTTTAAGGGATATTTGCCTTGCCCTTAAATCACCTTGACTCTGTTTCTTCACACAGCAAGAGCCTGAAAAATATTTCTTAAAAAAAAGTGTTCCCTGGGAACATTTTGGCCAGGATCATTCATCCTGGAGCCTACAGGAAGAAAACGTATTAACCAGTGGGAGAATTCACACTAGAGTCAGCTACAGTTTCCAACTCTTATTATTTATTCATACCTGATGTCACTTTAGTTTTTATGCTTCCTGTTTTGGAGCCTGTACCAGGTGAGGTAAAAAGATATTCATGCACAGTATAAACTGGTTTCTACAGCATATATCAAGTGTCATTTCCTGAAGACCACAGACCCTTGTTAAAACAAATTATTTAAGTTAAGCCTCATTCACAGAAAGTGAATCAACTATATGATTCCTAGATGTGTTTTAAAAGGATTCCTTTGCTCATTCAGGGTATTTCTTACTGCTTTCATGATATCGACTATAATATCAGCAAAATATAGCCTTTATCTGTAAATTAAGCCTCTAATTCTATTTGTGTAACAATTATTATATGGTTTGGCGATAATCTGTTTTTTAAATACATTATATCCTATTATATCACAGATGACAAGTAAATGTAAATATTATAGCTTCACATTCCTCAGTTCAGTAGCAATGAATCAAATTGCCCTGATTAGCAAAGAAATACCCAGAAACAATTTTTTCTCTTTTAAGATTGGGGATCTTAATCCTTTAAAATATTTCAGTATTTGTATATTCACTGTGTAAACATTTTTAATTGTAATAATATTTTAATACACTCATTATTTATTTACTAAAATTTAAGACACATACTCTAGACCTCATTTCTGCTGTGGTATCTCACCCCTCACTTTGCTGGACCTGCAGTGATTTTTAGAACCTGAATTAAAGAATGCTGATTTTGTATGTAAGAAATAGGGGTGGAGGAAAATCCCCCACTTTAATTCATGGCATTAAAAAAAAACCCATTATGTCAAAACAATAGATCACAAATAGGTGAAAAAAGTAGTGGATCTGGTATGCTGTGAGATTTTATCAAATTTAACTTCTTTCTTGCCTTAAAGAAAAGTACTGCAGCTGGGATACAATTCTGAACCTCCCTCCCAACTTAGAAGCTGAAGTCAATGAGAAAAACCTCGTGTGATGGGTTTCTAAGAGGACCCTGGCCATCTCCTACAGAAGCCCGTTAATGACCCCAACTGCATGGTTTAGCACCCAGGTATCCCTCCATCTCCCCCAACACAGGGCAGAAAACGATGCTCTCACCTCACTGATCTAATTGCAGTTTTCAAGCACCCTGGCAATCCACTGCCTCCTTCCCTCACCTTCCTCCTCCGATCCTTTCCGAAAACGAGATGAACCTAATGTATGTTCGTTTTCTCCATTTCCCCTCATGCCTCGCTGCAACAGGAAGCTGCTATCTCTGCGGTGTTTAGACCAGGCTCCTCTTAGCCGTGAGCTAACGATACCATCATCATTTACAAAGAACCCTCATCATAGCGCAGTCAGCATCAAAACTGTTCCTCAACATTCTAAATTTATCTAGCACATCTTCCCCATCTGATGCAAATGAACCGGCAATAATTTCAGGAGAGGAAGCAGTGCTTTAAAGAATCCTGAGCTTGACACTGAGGAGGTTTACACATCACATTACGGAGCACAGCTGTATCCTGTTGTTTGGTCTGTGGGGCTTTTGACAGTGCATGACTATAGCTGCTGAAAAGTGTGTACAGGGGGTTGATGTATATACACATACATACATACTCGGGGCGTGCAAGGGAGAATGTGGCCGCGCTTTAAGTGTATCAAACTATGACTTCCAAATTCCTTTCCATCAAATGCCAGTAGAAGCACTTGATAAATGGCCCCTAGGAGAGCACTTCTCATTGCCTCAGGATGGAATGACTCGCAGGCATACGACACTCCATCAATATAGAGAGCTGGCAGATTGAAAGGCGGGAAGGACTATCCCTGATACGGTGCATCTGCTTACTAATAGCAGCGGGTTCCAATCCTCTTCCCATTCATCGCCTACAGAAACCACTCCTCCGAGAGGCACGCCAGTCAACAGATGGTCTCTGGCTAAGGTGTAATCAGGAGCAGCTTGCTAAATTTACCCAAAACAAATAGAATTACAGGCTTTTGCCTGAGTCTGAAATTGAATTGAGAACTGGGGTGGTGGATAATGGAGACTAAAATGGAAGAGCTCAAAATGTGTCACAGCACGTTGGGAAAGGGCCATTGTGGAGAGAAGTCTCTGCTTGCGAACTTCACTATTTACTACCAGGCCATCTATTTCCAAAAACCTTTTGTCTACCATGCAGGATTGTTTGCCCTTACTATCACAGTGTTCAGAATTGGTACAATCATCACCAGCTAATGAAGTCGTCCACCTTTATCAGATGTGTGGTGAACGAAATTCTACCCAGTATTTTGAATATGTTTTGCTCAGTTCCGATGCCTTCATTTTACATCAGTAAAATGTCAACACCATTCTTGCCTCAGAAGGTAAGGGTCATTAAGGACTCTGAATGATCTTAATCAGAGCACTGGTGTTCTCAAGTCTACTCCCAGAATTCTTTACTGTGTTGAATGATGCACTGCTCAGAATAACGGCACTGTAAAGCCTTAGAAGCTGCCTGAAAAAAGGACAGCATAAAATTAAGAGTAAATCATTTAATCTATGCCTGGATTTCACTACCTATATAGTAACAACTGTGCCACCCACGCATATCCCTGTATAAGGACGCTGTAAAAATAAATGAGGCAAAATATGTAAAGACGCTTAAGTTCTAAAGAAATAAGGTCTTAAAAGGTAAGGCCATTTTTAACTCAAACTATCAGCAATCACTTGAAATTATTCTCATAATCATTAATATTTATCACTAGAAAAACTTGTTTACCCATATAAAAAAATCTAAAAATTTCAATGACAGCATGCATGAAACTATTTTTAAACCAATAATCAGACAATTTTCCTCATTCTTCATGATTTCAAGTGTCACATTATGAAAAATTTCATTTTCAAACATCAGTCAGACTCACATTTTTAAACATCAGTTAGTTATAGGAGAAGTGTCTGAACAGCTTTTTGGTTTCTTTCAGTATTTTTGTTGTAAGGAACTCTCTGCTGTGAAGGAAAGGAATCCCCAAAGAAAGGTCTTTCTTGTGGTAGGATGAAACTATTTGGGGAGGGAATGTTTGAAAAATTATCCGAAGAGCTTCATTATTCAGGTTTGCATTACAGACTAATAATAGTTAAAGTTATCTTTTAACATAACTGTTTTAAAAGGTGGCGGTTTTAAAATGAAACTAACTTTTTTTTGTTAAATGCATCCCATTAATGAATTTGACAAAATGCATCTCTACTCTCAAGGAGAACACATTGTCAGTGATATGTTATGAAAAGGTGGGTGCTAGACCCACCTTATCCAAATATGTACCCTCTGTATAGGGAACTTTATCTGCTATCTTCTCATATCACATAGAAATCGAAAATGGATTGTAAAAGTACTAATATTATATCTTCTTATAGGAATAAACATTTTGAGCAGCAGAATAATCTCATGAACAAAACAGATACTGATGTCTAATAACTGCATAACCCTGGGCAAATCATCCAGTTTATCCATCTGTAAAATCACTGGAACAGCCTCCCTACCCATCCTCAAGGTGTTTGGTGAGAGCCCAGAAAAAAGTACTGATGAAGCCTATATAGACACCAAGTCTAACAGGTCTGGCACATATCTGTGGAAGTAGAATTATTATGATTTTCATTACCATTCTAGTACATGCTGACTTTTAATCTTTGGGAATGATTCTTACTATTTAAAAATGCTTCAAAAATATAGCTACCACAGAAAAACCTACCATACATTATTAGTAAATGTATGGCTCTATAAATATTGTCATATTTATTATTCAATTATTGCTTCAATAAACTACTACTCGTATTAAAAAGTAGCTCTTTGTTTTCTGTATTTTTAATGCAATTTGTTCTCAAGAACTACTGTGACATTAATAATGAAAGACAAGGCCTGTAAAGAGAAAGTGCCTAACAAGGACTGGGCACTAATCTCAGTTAAAGGCAAAAATGGTATGAATTTTAAGATGAGGGATCTGTTATATACTAAGTAAATATTCATGGTTTATAATTTATGAAGCAGGAGGCAATGTAGATCTGTGAGGATTAAAAAAAACACTTCATTATATGAAAGGCAATTTTAAGTAATATGAAATGATTTAAGTTAAAATGACTTAGGAGGGCTTCATGGCATGCCCCCATTATTAATTTCATACACATTTCATTAGAGAAGAAACAGTCCTACACAAAAGATGTGGCACCGTAAGGTGCACTGTGAACTGATTCTCCATGCAACCAATCTGCAAACATTGCCTGTGGCATGCAGTATCAGAAATCTAGGCAGCTGGAAATCACAGCAGACAAGAAGTTTCAGGTCATCGATCTCAGAATTGGAAAATTTCCCCTAGTGAGCTAAAATGAACCCAGGACATATCATTGACACACACACACATATCCCTCCCAGACCCTCAAACAAGTAACGTAGCACTGCGAGGTCACATCACTGAGAGGCATCATCATAAAATGTATGCTTCCATAATAGACAAAGGGTATGAATATAACTCATTGATTGGTGGCAGCGTGTAATCATTCAGTAAATATTCACTGAATACCTTCTATGCACACGGCAGTGTAAAAATTGTAAGAGATACAAAAATAGCTAACAATTAAGGACTTTCTATTCTAAATTCTTTGTTGAATTTAGCTCATCTAAAACCCCCTCCTCCTTCCTTTCACTCTTTTTCTAGCTTTCCTCCAAGAAAATTACCATCGTCTCCACATTCCATTTGAGAACAGAATGGACCCACAAAATGACGAAGTAACATGCTCAAGTTGATGGAGCTGAGTGGCAGAGCCAAGATTGGAAGCCAGCCCATCTGAGTCCAGTGTGCACACTGCATCACTACACCACACTGCTGGGAAGGAGGACCATGGAGGAAGCAGAGCAAACACTCCATGCTCTTTGGCGGTCATGCTTTATTAGGGCAGTTCCCATGGCCTTAAAGGACTCCCAGCTTAGGACTCATCAGCCCATGGACCCTCCCCAGATTTCTCTCAGTAACAGTTGTCTACACCCTCCTCTGGTGCATCAAGGTGCCCTGCACATATTCCACTTTTTCACTTAGGAGGTCATTGTAACTACTTGCTTACCTATTTGCCCTTTTTATGTCTAGGGCCTGACCGAGAATCCCGCATCTAATAAGGCAGTAAATAAAAGATTAACCGTCCTTAGCACACTGGAACATCATAGGAGAAATCGTTCCAATTCTATTGGAATAAATGTTTGTGTTGGCTAAAGGTAACGTGTAATCATGACAAATAAGAGCAAGAGTTATTCCAGCACAGGTTGCTAAATTATGGATTGGGGTGAAGACAGGGCTCTCACTCTATCTGGCCTTAAAGACTGGGAATGATCCTGGTAACTGGAGGAAAGGAGAGGCAGTCTGGGGGTGCGGGGGTGGGCAGTAGAAGAGGGGCAAGGGTAGAGAGAAAGGACTGCCTGAGGCACGTGTAGATGGGATGGGCAGACCAATCCACAATCAGAATGCTGATTCATGGGGGACTCAGTGCAAAGAAGAGCGAGGAAGGCAGGCTAGACTGAGCAGCCAGTCCCTTTAATGCCAAGCTAAGGAGCCTCACAGGTATTCTTGAACACTGAAGAGTTTCAAGCAAGGGAATGGTATGACCAGAAGAGCAAGATAGGGGGCAAAAAAACCATTCTGAGTTGCAGAAAAGTTAAAGGTGAAGGAGGAAAAAAAATGCAATATCTAGTTGAAGGGTCAAATTCACTCAGAATTTCTTTAGTAAGAAAAAAAGGCAGCTGAAGCATTCACTACTTGCTGAAATACTTCAACTTTCTCCACCAAGCAAAGTGTAACTAATGTTTTTAATGTAAGTTTTTAGTGCAAGTAAAAATCCGTTTAACATTCATTGCCACCTTATGATCTTTTGTGCTAAGGATACAAAAACAATGCCATCATCTTTGGGAATAAGAATCTCAATTTTTGGAAAGGAGAATATGGAATACAAAAGAAATTCATAAGAATCATCACAGGTTGTTTGCAAAGGTCAGCAAAGGAGAGCTATTATTCTTCTATAATATTCTCTGTCAAAAGAAAAAACGAATTTGTTCAAAAACAAATTACACGGTCAGAATGGGAAAGCACATTAGAAGTAATCTAATCCCACAGCATTTTACAGATCATTAAGATTGAGAGGACCAGAGATGTTAAGCAATCAAGCCTTAAGTCACACTGAGGGTTGGCACTATAATTCGGATGATAAACCTTATCTCCTAACGGCTCTGCCTGTTCCATCTCTTATAGCTATAAATGTGACTATACTATAAAAAGAATTTCTAGTATATTTTGGCACAAAACAAATCTTAACTCTCTAGTAATATCTACATGAAGTTTAAAAATTTAAAATAGAGCCAATGAAAATGGAGCATTAAATCACTTACCTCCATTAATTATGAACCTAGCCAGGCAATGCACAGGTAGATGAAGGTTCAGAAATAAATAAGTAAAGGTGCCAAAGCAAGCCCTGCTCTCCGGATGCTCACAGTCTCTGTGATCTGGTGTAAGTATAAAATAGGCCCCAGATTTTGAAGAATTATTATAAAAAAAATAAAACATCTCATTAATATTTTTTATTTTGATTGGGTGGCAAAATGACAGTATTTTGAATAGCCCAGGTTAAATACAAAAATAGTTTCACTTTTTTTTGGCTTTAAAAATTTTTAACTGTGAGAAAATTTAAAATTACATATGTGGTTCATATTATATTTCTGCTGGACAGTGCTCCTCTGAAAAATGAACCAGACTGACCAGCTGTGGGCTTTGGAATGCCAGGGAAATCCAGGAAAGGAGACAAGATGCAATCTAACCAGTGTACAGATAAAGATCTTAAAAAAAAAAAAAAAAGACTACTCTTCAGGGCATTATGTTATCTCACAGGAAAAAATGTGGGGAGTTACCCATGAGAAAGGAATCTCTTCCATCATCTTCGGAACTTCACAGTATAATGCCTTTGGCCAAATCAGATCTCCTCCCTCCTCCACCTAACGAAGCTTGCACTTTATCTTTCCGTTCTCTATGGAACCTTGGGCCAAGTGAAGTGCAGATGGATGGCTTCTTAGAATATAAATGAAAAAATGCCAGTCCTTATATTCAAAGCATCCACCTTCAGTGACCACAGATACCATATGAACCTCCTAGGTTCTCATGCACAAGGTCACCAGATTACACAAGCAGCTCTCTGGGTAATTAAGTACTTAAGTGTGGGTACTCACACACATGCAGACACACAAACTATAGATAGCACAGAGTTGTTAGGTATAAAGTATTATTTCCATATATGTCTTATGCTACAAGTTTCTTCAGTTCCTTGGTATGCTTTTTAAAATGTTTATTTTTGAGAGAAAGAGAGAAAGAACGCATGTTCAAGTGGGAGAGGGGCAGAGACAGGGAGACAGAGGATCTGCGGTGGGCTCCAAGCTGACAGCAAAGAGCCCAAGGAACTCACGAACCAGAGATCATGACCTGAACTGAAGTCAGATGCCCAACAGACTGAGCCACCCAGGTGCCTCCCTCCTTGGTATGCTTTCTAAACATAAGCCTGGGGCCTCATGTATATTATGCCAACCTCAAATATATGAATTGCAGACAAACATTCAGAATGGCTTTATGGTTATCAAAGTGGCAAGAGCTGAAATATCAAATTTCACCATTTTTCTAATTATCTTTGGCCATTGAGACATATAGCAATAGCCTTAACTAGCAAATTCTTAAAACCTAGGGTTAATAATCAAAGTAAAGGCAACACTATTTTCCAAGTGAAAATAGTATACAAAACACTAGTAATACAAGTATGCACAATGATAAATCCTGTTTTTGTTTATTAATGAGAAGAACTTCTATAGTTTTACTTAAAGGTGTTTCAATATTTATTTTTAATAAGTTGTTTTCTCATTTCCGGTATCATTAAGGAATTAGGCTTTCCACTACTTAAAACATTTCATTAAATTGTTCATTCATGTATTTATATTTTGTCGTATTTCTTCATTATATGTCATAATCATTCTGATATTCACACTTTTTCAATTAAATAGATATTGGGGGTATTATAGTCTAAATCACCTAGGAGCAAACTTCAATTTTTTAAAATTGTATCTGGACAAAGTGCTATCAATTTATTTGCTTTGCTCTTGAGCTAATCAGAATTTGTGTCACTTACATTACATTATGGACTAGCAGGACATGTTAGTCTTTGATGCAATTTTGCCTAAAAATTTTTATATCCCTTTAAAACCTAACACTAGATTTCTCTAGGCACCCCTTTCAGACTCTTTGATAACAACTACCAGTTCTTTTCATTTAAAAGAACCAACACAAAAGAATAAACATGGTACCAAATTTTCCTATATTCATTCATATTCATTAGTGCAGTTATCAAATGTTTTTAAAAATACATTTGAGAAACCCTGGAATGTGTCTTTACTGGGGCAGAAATATTTGCATGTTATACTTGTTACTACATCCCCAGACCCTAGAAGAGTTCTTGACACACAGTAGGTGCTCACTAAATATTTCTGTATTGAATGATAGGCACTCAAAATATAAATGGTTAAAGACTGAATAATTCATGGTAATGGTGAAGCCATTAGTTATTAACAATATGCTATGTGATCACCATCTCACTGTATGTTACAATGTGAACACTTTAAATGGTAGCTATCAGAAATTATTAAATGTTAATGACAAGTAAGTGCTTAATAAGTTTTCTTGAATAAATGGATGAATAAATAAACTGCAAAGACTGGGTCAGGGTTTACAAAAATGAGTCACTGAAACATCATTATTTCAAAACTACACAGTTATTTTGAAAAGGTGCTGAAGACCAGAATTGCCTCAACTTCTTATAAACCTCCCCAGATGCAAGCTTTAATATGGCATCCAAAAAGAGCTGTGATCAGGTTTTTCAAAATTACATATAAAGATTAGAATGACAATGAAGCATCCAGTCAGGAATTTGTCAGGATTAGAAAGCTCTTCTTGATACAGAATATTCTCAGATACCCCAAATTTTAGACTAATTGGGAAATTCAACCATGTGGGCTACATGGTCATCACAATGATTACATAATTATTTCAACATCACTGCATGCCTAGATATAATCCTCTGACTCAGTTTGAAAAAATGAGGTTGATATCAAGGACATTTTTCACTCAAAGTAAATGATTTTATCCTTGCAAAAAAATTTTGCTCTTAATATGTATTTTGCTGTATTGACTTCCTATGCTTATCCAGTTATAAAATGTGATAGTCCAACCTCAGACAATGAAGCACAAAATTCCTTTAGTTTAAATCTGTAAATTACCTTAATAGGCTGAGAGCACAGCTCTAAATTCATCCTTACCACAGCTGCCTATTTAACATCAAAACTGTCCATTAAATACAAACTCATAGGGCACCTGAGTGGCTCAGGCAGTTAAGCATCTGACTTTGGCTCGAGTCATGATCTCACGGTTCATGAGTTCAAGCCCCACATCAGGCTCCTGCTGACAGCGCAGAGCCTGCTTGAGATTCTCTCTCTCTTCCTCTCTCTCTCTGCACACCCCCCCCCCAACTACCTCTTTAAAAATAAACTTAAAAAAAAAACTCACAAAAATACAGTTACCATCTATCAGTGCATATGTATGTTACTTTCTTCAGAAACAATCACGGAACGGAATGGACTCTGATGTGGTTCATGAAAAGGTTATGCAGAGATGTGGTTTGTTCAAAGTGCAAAGAAGCAATCATAGCCCATCCACTCACAATGAATTTTCCAAATTTTTCATTAGCTTACACCCTAGTAAGATTTTACAAAATTTTCACTTGAAAAGACCCACTTTCCTTAAGCTCTTGAGCACAAAACACCCAAAAGGTACATTTTGGGTAAATGAAGAAAATGCCATGATGCTATCTATGGAGGCCACAACACTTTTTTTACTTCCTTTTGTAAGAAGTAGAGAGTCAAAGGAGATTTCAAATGGTGGGCAGATGTAAATGGCATTTGGCTGAAAAGACATAAAGCAGCATTCAACAGCAAGTCCCACCCCACTGAGTCTGTATAAATGCTCACTCCATCTCTGTTGTAGTTGAAGACAGCGGCTGTCAATCAATGCACGCTCTATGGTTCAAGAAGCCCATGTAGCCTCCTCAGTAGGGTGTAAATTGCTCTAACAGTCTAGGTAGAAGCAACTGATTTGCAAGCTGAGGGGGAAAAAAACCTGGTTTATTCTTCACATAGTCTGAAGTCAACGCTCTTCCTATCTTCTCTAGAAGCTTAAGGCTCTTGTAGGCCCATCCCGCAGAGGGTCACAAAAGGCACAAAGCCGAAATGGCTCACTCAGGTTAAGAAGTTGAAGACATTGCACAGATTCTCGACAATTACTCCCATTAAAATGGAGCAATGGGGTAAAGTTTTGTCAAACCAATGCAAACACGGAGGCATTTTCACCCAAGTACATATGACACCTTAACTCTAGGGGGACAGCTCCTTTTCACTGTAGTGATCGCCAAGAACGCTGTTCGAAATTCAAAGGTAATCCTGCCAACCACTGTTTCTGAATACATCACTTAACCTCTTTTACACCTCAGGTTGTTCATTCTGAACTACCTCCACATGGGTTGCTTACTGAGTAATAAAAATAATTGTGAAGCTTTGTACGGACCTAAATTTGCTGTAGGGAAAATCAACTGTGAATGAACGTCTATGTTTTTGGTGAAGAAGTCACCAAGTGAGCTAGTTTTGATTAAGTCTCTCCTTTGGGCTGTTTCTCCTCAGAGGGGCTCTGCCCCCTTGCTAGTGGGCATTTGTATACACAGTTGCTGGGAGCCAAACCAGGACCCAAAGACAGGACAGGAGCCAGGCCCAGGCTGGGGGCCCCACCCATCCAGGGTCAGGTGTGCTCTCTCCCCTTGCCTCAAGATTCTGCCTCTGCGGATCAAATCCTTCAACCACAAGCCAGGTCCAGCTGCTGTGCTTAAGCACAAAAATAGTCACAAATTCTGGACTGGGAAAAAGGGAGGATGCTTTTTCCAGAGAGGCAGCTTAGTACCCTTCTGAGCCAAGAGGAAAGAGTGTTAAACTTGATCAAAATAAAATGCCTGTTGAGATTTACAAGGAAACACTTACTTGGGAGCTCAATGAATAATAAAATGTGATGAGCGTGTTGGTTCTGTGGGTTTGTTTCCAATATGCTTTTGTATCATTCGCTACCTACTTACCTGCTCCTGCCCCCTTTTAGTGCATTCCAGAAACAAGCACTGTCCCATTGCAAAGATGGGGAAATTAGTCCAAGCGTCCCTACTGTATAGCAAGTGGAAGCCAGATGTCAGAAGCCGTATGCTGGGCAGATGTTAAGAGTTTCAAAATGAGAACTACCTGAACAGCCCTGGAAGGAAACATGGTATTCTAAAAATAGGACACTGACGCCCCACTGAAATCACCTGTTCATTTATTTATTCTACATGACGGGTGCTGTGGGGCACCACTTCTTGCAAGCCTGCAAAACTGCACTCATGGATTCGTAAGATGCTTTATAACAGAGATGCAAGTGGTTACCTGTCTGTTAAAAACAGACTTACCATTGAGATCTGTGCTCCATGTTGTTTTCCTTCAATTCCAAAAACTCAGATGGAGGGACAGAAATACTGGGTGGATAGCTATGGGTGGATGAGCAGAGGGGAGAGGGAGTAAGTGTCACATGTAAGCTGATCTTGGAGGTACAGTAAGAGCAGAGGGTGTTGCAAAGCAGGCCCGGGTCAATGCCGCACAGGTGCTGGCGTTAGAATTCGTTTCCTGAACATCTGTGCCGAACACAAAACCAGCCAGGACCATGGGGGAAAAATAACAAACCTTCCACTGCCTTAACAAAAACAACAAAAGAGGACACATCCCTGGTTTTTGCTGTGTCTGTCATGCTAAATGACATCTCTGTCCCCAAGTTTTGCTGCTTCTTACTACATCATAAAACCCCAAGCAACCTTCCTTTCTCTCCTGGCACCAAGTCATCAACACCCCTGATCTCGCAGGGCTAAAGAAAACAGCACTGAGACCAGGCCCCCATCAGGGAGATGTTTCCTTTTTGGTCAGAATTTGAGACTAAATACAGATTTGACTCTTCACTTGGGAATTCAGCACAGATCCATCCTAAGAAAAATTCAAAATACACAATCAGAAACAAAGCATTTGTGTGCTTTGCTGCTTCAAGAAGAATGTGGAGAGAAAGAAAAGGTTACTGTTTCATGGGAAGTGATTTCCCCCTTCTAGAGGTAGGCAGGGTTCACACCAGCCCACCTGGAATAGGAGGATTTGTGAAATGCTTGTGTTTAATCCAAACTTCTCTAACAACCTCAAGAGAGACATAAAAGGGGAGATTTATTTTTCCATAAGCAGGGAACCATTCGTGCAGTGGCCAGTGGTAACCCTAAAAAACAGGAATGTGTCAACTGGTTTTATGGACAAGCACCACAAAACAAAAAGCCCCCAAGCCCATTATTCTTCACGTGGGGGAGGAGAAATGTTCGGAAGCTGCCTTGGCCCCTGCCTCATTCAGAGGGAAAGCCTGAGTCCCCTCAGTGGTTTTGGGAGGACCTGCCTGCCCTGCTGCCCAGGCCCCTCCTTCCTCACCTGTGGCCATCTCCTACCCTGAGCCTCCCCTTACAGCTGCCTCAGTCCAGCCAGGCCAGGAACAAGCTCCAGCCCCAGGGCACTTCATTTCACCATTCCCTTGGCCTTCAAGTGCCTTTTCCCAGAAATCTGCATGGCTTACTTATTCCTGGCCTACTCTGGCTCCCCAGATATCACCTCATCAGAGAAAACTTTCCTGACCATGAAAGAAAACTTTCCTGACCATGGCCTCACTTCAAGCTGCAGAGCACGCTTCAATTAACTCAAGGTCCTACACGTAGGACCATGCCTGGCTCATAAAGAGGTGTTCAATAAGGAGTAATTTTTGAATGGAAAGGCACAAACTATTTCTTGAAAAGGACATCTTCCCAAATGATAGGCAACCTAAAATGTGATTCTACTTTTTACCTGAGAGTAAGTGCTCTATTTTATCAACTCAAGGCCTGGACTCTGCAAATCAAATCAGTGAATTATAATACAGAACTCCAGGTACTTCCTGATCTCATAACCTGGTCCTACTGGTGCTTATGCCCCAGAGGTCTCTATCCATCTATGAGATACATTGTATACAGGAAAATTCATGAAAGGGTGACCGAAAATCATTGCAAAGTAGTTTTAAAATGAACAAAGCTGATTTCATTATGTACCTTGTTATATCATCCATTTGTTGAATTATCCTTTATGTTGTGTTACTTTTCCTTACAATTCAAATGACCTACAGTCCTAGACACTGTAGAGTCTTGTTTTTAAAGCAGCTGGAATATACAAGAATTAAGAGAGCATAATTCTCAAATGTAAAAAAAAAAAAAAAAAAGAAATGAAGAAAGATAAAACCTCTAGGAATGGACTGATACAGCTGTGTCTACACAATGCTCCCCAAAACCTGGTGTTCTGCTAACCTGTTAATTAAACAAGTGTTTTACCTTTTAATATAAGAAATAATGCATTCAATATATTACTTTCACGGAGTTAACCACTTTCATTCCTCTCAAACTGCCTAGATGACCCAGTACATAGGCAGCGGTGAAAAGAGGTTGCAAATAGCATGAAGCCATATATACACCCTTAATTATCTGGAAGGCTCACGATGATGATGGTGATGGCAGAGATGCCTCCCTCAGTGGTTAACTTCAGAGTTCCAGTAGGGCCACCTAGACCTGGTGTTACAGCTATAAACCACAACATGTAGTAAAACCAGGACCCCTGCACTCCCATGGAGGCAGCTTTAGAAGACATTCCAAAGAAGTCTGAAAATAATGAAACATTTTACATACATAAAAGTTCATTATCTAGAACCTCAAAAACATTATGAAAGAAGTCACACAAAAGAGAACATGTGTTGTATGGTTCCATTAATACAACATGTGCAAAAAGGCAAGTATTTAGTGAGAGAAAGATTAGAGGTTGCCTGGGGCTGGGATGGAAGGGCAAATGACTGTAAATAGGCACAAAGCTTCTTATTAGGATGATGGAAACATTATGAAATTAGACTGTGGCGATTAGATTGTATGACTCCGTAAATATACCAAAACATATTGAATTACACATTTAAAGCCCTTGAATTTTATGGTATGTAAATCACATCTCGACAAAGCTGATTTAAGACAAGAGTGAGGGGCAAAATAGTCCAGGATCTATAAAAACTTCTAATTTATGGTGTAGAGGGAGAGATGAGAAGAAATGACGTGTCCATCATGCAAACTATGGCTTCTATTCTCTTCCCCACTCCCGTGTTCATGATGAGCCGTGAGAGGGTTTGAAGGGTGTCGGGCACAGCACAGGTACAGGCAGACCTCTGGGCCAGACTGCCTGAGTCCAGTTGGGGGAGGTAACGTACTGGTCGGTTCTGTGACCTCAGGGCCAGTCACTTTAAGGCACTTCCTGTGCTTTAGTTTCCTCAACTGTAACAGAAATAATAATAGTGCCTACCTCACGGAATTGTTGTAAATACTAAATTCAGTATTTGCAAAACACTTAAGCTGTCTGATACTTCTGAAGTGTTTGCTGTTTTCATTATTGCCTTTAGCCTCTTCCAGTGTGCACTATAAATATTAGTTTTCTGTGTATGCAAAGATATGAGAAAAGTTGGAAACCACTGCACACGAATCAAACTGCATTATGTCTGAATCATCTTCTATGACAAGTCATATTACAAGCGGTACTATTATTCAATATATGTGATAAAGTGTGAGAAAAAAATGAAGCGGGCTATATAAAAATATTTTTTCAAAAGTCAGAAGGTTGGAAGTCACTTAGAAACACATTACTGAGGATCTACTGAACTCACATTTTCATTATAATTGAGTAAGTGTGAACACTATAGAATTACTTTGTCTACTCAATTGTCAGGGTCAAACTACAATTGGGTTGGGTTTATTGGTGGGTCTTTTAAAAATACTGTATTTTTCTCATGCAATGAAGTGTACCCAGCAGGCATCCAAACCATATATGCAGCAACAAAACACGATTAAAAGCTTTTTAATGAAGGCACTGTAAATAGCATTTTCCTTCTGCTTTAGAATATTTCAAATACAAAATTAGCAAGCCCCAGAGACTGGAATTTCTGCTACAGGAGAGATGAAAGGTTAACTGTCTAAAAAGGAAAGAATATGTTTGACATATTCTATTTAGAAAATAAAAGAGTTTCCTAATAAAAGCAGAGCCCCACTTGATGCGCCTAATACCCCTTCAGTGTTTGCATACACAAGCAAGTAATTAGAAAGCCCCACTCCAAAGGAAAAAAAAAAAAGTGAATAAAAAGCCATTGCAGACATGGGTCTCTTGTTTACCAGGCTTGCTGGAGGCCTCCGGAGGTCAGTGTGATTGACAGGATTCTGGTGTTGGGAGGAGGGTTGATAATGCACATACATCTCTTGAGAGAGGAGAGCTCCGGAGTCCTGACCATGCTTAATAGAAGGGCAGCAACTAAGGAGAACAATGTAACAGGCAAAGCCTGGGGGGCTGGTGGGCGGAAGGATGTTCAAGGATTGCAAATGACATTCCCAGTCAATTAGTACCCATTGGGAAGCTGAGATACACCATGCCAAAAAAAAAAGAAAACTAAAAATTCCCAGGGCAAGGATCTTCCTTTGCCAAAGGCAAGGCACCCTGTAGCCATTACCATTAGGTACACTTCAGTAACCCCAACTCCCAAAAGCATCCTTATGAGCTGCTGAAGCTCCAGACATTTGAGAAAAGCAACACTGGTTTCTCTAACGTGTGGCAGTGTTAATTTCATCAGACATGTCTGAAAGGCAAAAAACCACAGCCTTAAATCACAAAGCCAACTTTATCTCCTTGTGATACTTGAATTCCTAGAAACTCAATGAAAAGTATTTTCTACATTTCCAGTCATGAGAGGAGCCATGATACTTATTCCCAAGGTCTTTACATTTGAAGATCCCAAATTTCACAAGAACATCCAGCCAGCTTCATTTGATATAATGATGTTTGGGATATGTGCTTAAAGAGAATAAAACTATTTCCATGATAGGTTATTAAATTAGTTTAATGAATGTGGTGGCCTCAGTCACGGAAGATATCACTCTTTGAGGTACACAGAGATAGCTGCCATCAGAAACTTGTATTTTCTTGTCATTGTGCTAGACTTCCTCTTATTAATGAAACCACCTATCGGCTGCTGCCCACACAAATTTTTAACCATCAAAAAACCCTCATTTACCGAACCCTGGTAAGTAGAATTATGGTCCATTTGCTGATTCTGCTTCATTGCATATCAATTAAAACTATAGAAGTATATATGCTGAAATGTAGATTTTTACAAAATTGGAATTTTTCCTTTTTGTGACTCTTCCACCTGAAAACTCAAGCCATTCCTTGAGGCAAAGGATAAAAATAATCTTGTCTTGACAAGGTTACACCAAGTTTTTCCTAACTTAATCCTTTTGGAAAACTTCTCACTTAATCTACTTCATCCTGCAGAAAGCCCTGTTCAGAGTTTCTAGATGACATTAAAACAATAAACAGACATGTAGGGTGTCAAAGTTCTAAGGGAAAAAACACACAGAAGTCTTTAAAAGAGAGTGTTTCTTTTCCAAAATCCCAAAATTGAGTGTTCTTTCTTTGGCGTAGTGAGTGATACTTTCCCCTTAAAAAACATGTGCTGCAGAAAAATACAAAATTACATATCTAACGGAACACCACAGATATGCTAAAAAGCAAGTACTCGAAAGATAATTTGAGTTAAAAAAAATCAACTTGGCTTATATGAACGTATTTGAATATTTTCCCTTAAAAAATAATTTTAAGAAAAGAAAGGGTTGTTAAAACATTTTCGTTCCGAGACCCCCAGAACTGAAACACCTGTGAAGGAAAGCTTCTTTTCCCCTTTGAACTCTAAGCACCGCGCGGCCTGGCCCCATGAGGTGTGCTCAAGTGCAGGCACAGTGATGACGCACGTGGACTCATTTTCCCATTCTCTCCCGATTTCTCATTCATTGCTTTGTTTCCCTTCTTAAAAAGGGGGAAACAACTCTCCAGTCATTTGCCACAAGGTCCACACAGCCATTCCAGGGCTTGTGGGGACAGTGTGTCACCAGGACAACTGAAATAAACACGAAAGACAGATGTGAAGGCCAGAATTCTTCAAAGGCAAGAGGGTTTGACACTTCATAAATCACTGTGTCACTCTGCTATGACAAAAGCTGTTCTCATGTACTGTGCTCCAGGCTGGCTCCTGCTATACTTGCTGGTGGGGTCTGTTTGCACACCACATCTGGCTTGTCGCTGAAAGCTATATAAACGCAACAAATCAACGCCAGGGAGAAAAGGGCAAGGCCTTTGTTCTTAATACAATAAAGCTTTCTTAATAAAGGATCCACAGAGCCAGTTACTTCAAAAATCAAAATACTAAACTGTCCCAGGTATGAAATGAAAATACTTTAAAATTGAACATACATAAAAAAACCTACGCACATGGTAAGTTTTGTGGTCTCGGTTCGTAAACTCAAGATGATAGTATTCTCAAGAGGATAGGTACAAAATACTGAGCAGCGATTGGTACCCATGTTCAGGCTGCTCTAAGCCAACTATTCTGTCTTTTACTTGGTAGGCAGGGGAAGACTCCGACTGAGTTTTTTAAAAAGACTCAATAAATGTTTCTCAGATTGAACTGAATAATTCTGTCATCCTAAGATTTTCCTCTTAAGAACAGGCACAGTACTAGAAAAGCTGGCCTTCAAACCATAATTAGCAAGTTTTCAGCAATGTGTGAGATCATGTTTCTGCCTGCTAAATACTATTAAGGTGTGCCCAAAGCACAGTGAATTGATACTAATGACTACAGATCAAAATGTTTCTGTTTCTTTTTAAAAAATTATCTTTACAGTGATAGCTCCGGGTACTTAATAGTTATTCATATCCTGGTCATACAGTCAAACACAATATTTAAATGAATCATATTGAACAAAACATTTATTTTCAAAGCTTCCACCCTCTTAAATTCAGTCCATAAATATTAATTATCAGATAAGTGTAATAGGATTTGAATCTAAGGGGAATATGAATGCATGCCATTTTATCATTAGACATAGTATTAGTCTCTGCTCTCTTGTTCTGCTAGAAGGGTGGGCCCGTCATCGTGTGCAGCAGAAATGCATCTATCAATAACTATTATACAGCACTGGTGCCCGATCTTTTCAAGAATGACAACCCCTAGATGAAAACAGTTGTGGTTCTTTTATCACAACACTAAAAAATGCAAAATGACAAAAACTACTCTAAGGGAGATAACATTTTTATAGGAGATTGTATTTTGTTTATCCCAACAGCATGCTTATTTGTTTAAAAATAATTGAGGGCGGGGCACCTGGGTGGCTCAGTTGGTTAAGCAGCTCACTTCCAGGTCATGATCTCACAGTTTGTGGGTTCGAGCCCCACACTGGGCTTCTTGCTGACAGCACAGAGACTGCTTGGGATTCTCTCTCTCTCTCTCTCTCTCTCTCTCTCTCTCTCCACATACACACACACGCAACATGCTCTCTCTCTCAAAATAAAAAAATTAAAAAAAAAATGGCATGTGTATCTCCAAAACACATATACACGTACTTTATGGTCCACCATCATATTTTGTGGTACAAGGGGTTATGAAGACCCCTTGAAACATCCCCAGGTCACTGAGGACTCTGCCCTACAAAGCCACTCAAACCTATGTCCTCTAGCTCTTTCTCAGTTTTCTGGTCTCAACTCAAATATGAGCACCTCAGAGTCCTCATCTTCCCTGACCATCCATGCCATTTTAGGCGCTTTCCTGAACCTTCTACTATCACATCCTGGATTTTATTTTTGTATTCATATCACCACTATCTCCAATTCTCTTGTATATTCATTCATTTGAAGATTGTTTGTACCCTCGCCCCCAAAATGAAGCTCCATGAGGGTAGGGATCCTGTCTTTTTAACAGAACAGAAGAGTATTCCCAACACCTCAACAGGGCTCAGTGAATTTAAAGAACATTTAATTTCCACTGATACAGATTCCAAGAGACAAAATAGGTTAACTTATCAAGTAAATGTTACTAAACTCCATCAGTGCTGTTTCTTTTTTAAATCAACAATGAGAAATCTTTACACAGCCTCAAATATTGTGTCCCTCCCCCCCCCTTTTTTTTTTTCGCTTGTTCTTACCTTTGCTTTAGAAATAGTTTACATACCCCAGACCCCCTGGAAGGGGCAGCTAACTTACTATTATCTAGAGTTAGGAAATGGCCATGTTATCAAGCAGTTGGCAAGTGAAAATGTGCCCTTCCTTTATTTTGTAGAAACAGTCTCAAATTATCAATTTGTGTGTCTTCCATTTGTTTAAGTGCAAAACCATCTAAGGTGTGTTGAAGACTTTTGCCGTCCCACTCTTTTGAAGCAGGCACAAAGCTCACAAATGTGTCTGGCCCTTTGTGCGAATGCCCAAAAGGCTACATCACTCAAAAGCTCTGGTTCACAAGGGGGCCAGCAGGTGCACAGCGACAGAATCAGCAATGAGTTTGTGCCTCCTGCCTGCTAAGAAGCAATGAGGTGGCATAAAGAGAGGATTATGGTTCCAGGCACAACATCGGTTTGACCAAGAGGCTCCATCATTCACAGAGAATACAGAGATCATATTTAGTACCCAAATTCTACAAGCTTGCTGCAATGCTCAAAAGGTTTAAGTGCACTTATCTGTCATCCCTTCACTCCGTTTCTTTATTGAAATAAATCCCTTTGTAGTAACAAAGAGAGTTTCCTTCTCTTTATGCAGATGAGCAATGCATGGGTGCTTTCCCATTTGGTTGGTAAGGAAGAATGGCAGGTAGCAGAAGCAGACTGTGCATTACCACTTGCCATTAACAAGAGCAGATATATCTCCTTTCTTCCAATTCCTTTCACTCTTCTAATGAGAAATAATTAAATCGTGTGGCAACTTATGGTAACTGACTGGTTTCTGAGTATCGTTAAGGTGGCACAAAACCGGAGTGATTAAAAGCTTCTTTTTTAATGCCAGTGGTTTCAATCTTGAAAATCAATCGGGTTTGGGTTTTTCTGTTTTGTAATTCATGCAGTTAATCAACCAAAATAATACTGCTTAACCTCTTTCTGGCCATGCCAAACCTTACTGTCGATGAAGTCAGTGAGCCATTGCACTCTGTAACTTACAATCACCATGAGGGGCTCTTTAACTGCAAGTTCCTCACCTATGTTCCTGGCAGGCCACCTCTGTGAGCAAGAAATTCACTGGATATAACCTTAAGGCCATTCTTGGCACCAGCTGTCCCAGTAGGAATAATTACTCAGTAGGTGGGAAGGGATATTAATAAAGGCAAAACACTTGTTTGCCAGGTCAGAAGAAGGCCCAGAGCACAGGCTGAGTGAGTCACAGCCGAGCACAAACTGTCTCAAAACAGACCAGTGTCTGAGCATGTTAAAAATGCAACAACAGCCTAAGGTAGGTGAAAAACAAAGGGTATTTTATGTAATTTACACATCGTCCACTATTCACTTCATTAATGTAAACTCAACTAATTGCAGCTCTAATGGTACTGACAATATCATGAAGGTAGAGAAGAACTTTGAAATTAGTTGCTTCACTAAAAGCCAAACTGGGGATTTTGTACATTAGGTACAGTTGGACCTCATAATTCAAACCAATGACGGGTACCTTCACTTGGCAACCTCTCAGACCCACAGTGAACCAGCAGAAAATCCAGAAGGGAAAAAAGAGACTTCCGTGCTACCTGTATCCATCTTTGCCTGTACTGATGCCACGTGACATCTTTAGTAGCTTTTGGAATGGTTGCTTCATACTCCTAGGAGGTCATGCTAGAATTTCAACTGTAGTAAATAAATTCGTAAGAAATAGTAGCATATAAGCTCACAGGTTTTAATTATGTTAATGCTGTTAATGTAGATTAGGTATGTATGTGTGTGTCCTACACAAATTGCACTTCTGAATTATATTTATTAACCTAAGAGTAACAGCACCGTGTAAAGGAAAAGAACATGAGCTTTGATGTGGGAGATGCTCCAAAGACATCTTCTTTCCTATCCAGCATTGCCTCTGAGACCTCAGACGGAAAAGTTAGTTAACCTCTCTCAGCCTCCATTTCTTATGTAAAAACGGAGATAGTTATATTACAATTTGCAAGGGTTATGAAATTATAAGGTTAAGGAGGAAATGCATGGGAGAAGGCACAGTTCTCGGCACACAGTGGATATACAGACAGCAGGTACACAGTGGATATGAACATGGTATATGTGGCATATTCAATATATGTTGCTTTATCTCCTTTTCCCCTATTTACATGTTAATGTGAATATTTCAATTTCAAGGTTATTTTTTAAGGCAATGCCCACTTCGCTTAAATTTGAAGCAATATGAAGTGCTCGGATTTTCCTAAAACCTAATGCTAAATTTTCTCCCAATGCTTTTGTTTCATTAGCAATTAAATTTACATGGCCCGTCAGAAGCTCTTTATAATGGACATGCAAAAAAGACCAGAAATTGCCCAAAAGGAGTTGGTCAAAAGACCTGATACTATTTTGCTTATAATCATCAATACAGGGTCACAGAAAACAACAGTTATTAGTTTATCTAGGAAGTTAAAAGGTTAAAGAACTTGTATCATCCCAGAATGATGCTAGAATCTAGAGTCTTGATTTTTAAGATGAGGACAGTGGTGGGGGTTTTTTGTTTGGTTTGGTTTTGTTTTTTGCAGTAACAGTAGGTTTCACCTAAAAGACTTGAAGACTCAGAAGTAGAAGCCTGATCTTGGTTGTAGCTCAGTGAGCCTAGGGCTGCAGTTGCATTTTCTCTGCATCAATTCATTCCAACATAAGCTTTCCATAGAAACAGTCTTACTGAACTAGTGCTGAGCTTTACATGGGATTTTTGCTCATTCTGACAGGACAAAGCCAACAGCCCAGACTTGGCTGGATCTCAACATGGGCACCCTTTGCCATGGGTTACTCTGCAATATCCCAGAAGGCGGAAGCTCCAGGAGTTCTGCCTTTCTAGAAATCATCTTTATGTGTGCTTTTATCATCAGTCATGGATTATAAATAGATTCTCTGATTAAATAGTTTCCCCAGTGAAAAGTGCACAGAGAATAATAGAACAGGATTTACTTCTGAATGTGAAAGTACATTATTTTATCCTAACAACTAAATCAGTGTAGTAGTAAGTTATCCTAAGGAGATCAGGGATGCTTGCAAACTCCTAAATCATAAGGTATTCCGGCAGAAAGAGGAGTATGAGAATAAACTCTAAGTACAATGCTAGTTTCTTCAATTATAGTAGAATAGCTTAGAGTGCCAAGAAAATACTGTCAAGCCATTAGAAAAGTCTACAACTTATGACAAGTAGTTTAAAGTAATAAGAAAGAGACTCTACCTATGCTGTTCTTTCAATATAATGAATATAGGTACCCCATGTAGTTACATTGTGGATATAGAATAATACTATATTAACTAAGAAATACCCACTTCCCATTTTATCTTCTTCTGGGTAAACCAGGAGAAAATGCATTTGTGCTGGAAAAAAATTATTTGTGCCCTTCCCCCACTCCCCCTCCAAGTTTCTGGCCTAAAAGTGCAGCCTTACATTTTTGTTTAAGAACGAGAAAACCCAAACATTCCATGTTCTTGTGGTATTTCAGATAAACTTTATTTTCTTCTAAAAAGATTAAGATTCTTCTAGATGTGTGTGTGTGTGTGGGGGGGGTAGGAGAATGGAGGGAGGGAAAATAATAACAATTTCAATACCATTATATTGATACAATTAATTTACCTTTTTACGGTATTCTCAAGTACATGATCTTCTTTCAGATGCACAACAACCATGTGTGACAGGCAGGAGTTTTCATAATCACCTCACACATGTGAAAACGAAGGTGGAGAAATGTGCAGGATATAAGGTCAGGTGAGGACTGACAATGGCCCCATCAGGCAGCCAAGTATGATTCTGGGCCTTCTCCTCTACCACAGAACATAAAAGATGCTACAACTTCCATGCCCTGAAGTAAATGTTGTTCAGAACAGTCTCCACAGATGTTATTTCAGAAACCAGGAAATAAAATGACTTGCAGGAAACAAAGACTGGTGGATGGACTAGAGGAAACCATGCTGTCCCTCTTGTTAACACAAAATCATATCTCTAAACTGACACAGAGCTGGTGATTTACAGAAAGGCCAGAGGTATTGCTAGCTAGTCGTCAGTAACATGGGAATAGTGTACCCACCCTGCTGATCCCACTGGGCTGATGTGGCAATGGACTGGGATGACACAGGAAAACATCTTTCCTCAATTACAGGCCTCAATGTTGAAACTAAGCCAGCACAAGGACCTCTGGTCCTTTAGTCCTTATTCTGTGGGACATTGGTTATTAAAAGAAGAATAACAATGGCTTTTACTAAACTAGAGACACACAGCTTATGCATGCTTAGGAAACAATTTGGGAGGCTTGTTTGTTTTTGTTTTATTGCTATCACAATCAACATCAATTTAATTTACTCAGAGCATTTCCTAAGTGCTCTTAAAAGTCCATGTTAAAAAAAAAAGCAAAAATCAGAATTTAATAAAACTGGAAGGATGAGACTTGCTTGAGCACTCCAACTATGGCAATATTATGTATGTACTTCACATCTAATTTTTTTTTAATGTTTATTTATTATTATTTATTTTTGAGAGAGAGAGATAGAACATGAGCGGGGGAGGGACAGAGAGAGAGGGAGACACAGAATCCAAAGCAGGGTCGGAGCTCTGAGCTGTCAGCACAGGGCCCGATGCAGGGCTCCAACCCATGAGCTGTGAGACTATGACCTGAGCCGAAGTCAGACGCTTAATCAACTGAGCCACCCAGACACCTCTAAAAGACGTCTAAAGTGATGGTCTCAAAAATAAGAAAGCCTCTAGTTAACTTCCATGCACTTCTATCCCTGGTTGCATTAATAGTTCATTAATTTTCCTTTTCCATCTTCTCACAGCTGGATTATTCTTCATAAATATAACAATTTAAAAACCATTTGAAAATTGAGTGTTTAGCATTTCTCTCAGCAATGTTGCCATGGTCAAAAATATTGCCAAGGAAATTCAGTATTTTTATTATATACACAGGTTTAGGTTTAAAGGGATTACAGTATCATATACAATAAACTGTTATGGACAGATGGATGGATGAGATATGTTTTAGGATTTTCAAACTGTGGATCATGACCTACTGGTGGGCGGTAGTTTGTTTGTTTGTTTGTTTAATAGAACTGAATGGAACATAATCACACCAAATTTCAAGTGGATTAGGGGGTGCAATTCAACCATATGTTGGAAGGTAAGAGAACCAAAGCCTTTGTAAAACATCTGAGTAACTACCATAGATAACGTATGGCATAAATTATCTCTAGTACAGGAGGAACCTTTGGTTCTTGCTCTCTTTTCCACTGACCTGCAGTGGTTTCGAAGGGCCTATGTCAAATAGTGAGCAATATGGGAGCTTATCTTGAAAAGCAAATTAACATACACATTTTAAAACAGACACCAAGGCAGAATGACAAGAGAGAAGTCAGAGATCTGGGCTCAAATCCTGGTCATGCCCCTTCCTAGCGTCATTATCTCATTTAAGTCACTTAATGTCTCTCAGGCTTGTTCCCAGACCTGTAAAGGGGTAAACAATAATATTCGACTTGTACTTTTGTTTTAAGGATGAGAAATAATGTGTGATACTGTTCCACACTAGGACTGGTACATGGGATGCACTGATAAAAGGCAGCTGGCCCTGGTGGTTGTTTACCAGGAGCTGTGCATGGCCTCTCTGGTAAAGACTTTCCTTTTGCCTTGTCTATTTTACGAGTATAGCTGCATCACTTTTGAAAGAGGACTTTAAAATTAAATTTGCCTATGAATCAAAGCTGTAAAAGAGAACAAATTTGTAATTAGACAAGATGCACTTTGATAAAGACCTTTTTTAAAAAAAATAATCCTTCATTCAGATTCAAAAAAGTCAACTACATGAGAGCCAAAAGGGAGGGGAGTCTCTACCTTAAGTCACGTTCATATGAATGAGCCTGAGGGATTCTGGTTAACTGCAAGCTCACCGTGAACCAGAGAAACAGGGCTGTGCCCTAAACCCTAGAGTCTGAGTCAAGAGACATGACCGACACCTTCAACTTTATACAGCCAGATCACATACTGCTGCAGGGCTCATGACATCCCTTTGTAAAGCTCTACTGACAAATGAAAGGGGAAGACAGGATGGTGGGTCTGCAGGAAGCATGATCAATGAGGAATGGCTGAAAAAAATGGAAATGTTTAGGTTGGAAGGAGACTATGTGAGGAAATATGATTCCTACTCTCTAATACCTGAAGGATTGTCATAAAGAATAGATCTTTTCCTCTGCTGCTCTAGAGAACAAGAGGAGGAAGGCGCAGCGGGAGGAATTACCCCCTTGGCTGCTGGTGAGACCATGGCTGAGTAGAGGCCAACTGCTGACCTGCTGAGGCCATGGAAGAAATTCCAAATGGGCAGGGGCTGGAGCTCAGGACATTTAATGTGCTTTTTCTCCCCCCCACAACCCTAAGCTTCTATTAGCTTTTGAACATGCCGTACTTATTCTAAAGAGGCATCCTCTCCTTTCCTTTTTAATAAAGACATTATAAAAATAATAATATAATGTGCAGGAATTCATTTACACTGCTTATGCTACAGAAATCTTGATTTAGTAGATATCCCTTCAGGTTACTATTTCTGCTGCTGACTGCAATATAATAAAGATGCTGACAGTTGTGAATTACTTTACCGAGTTCTACAAATTATCAACTCTAATGGTAAATAGGAGAGAAATAAAAGGTAAAGTAGGTGGCTAGGTCAACGAGGGTGATGCCTGCCTTTTCTGCATAATTTAAGGCCCCCTTAAAATGATGGCTAATAGGTGCCTCTTGCTGAGGAAGAAGAGAAAGTATATAAGCCTCTAAGTTTCAGGACATAGAGGTTAATGGAAAATGGGAACGGCTTTGTTTTATGGGCCCTACCGAAGATGGATGACTGGGGAGATGGGCAGGAGGAATTATTTCTTATCTAGAAGAAGCTGAGGTTAAGAGATGAGGCAATGGCGTGTGAACGCTGCCCGGGACAATTATTAGTGGAGAGCTCTGACTAAAGGTGAATGGCCTGCTGGGAGATGGGAGACATCTGATAGGTAAAGTCAGTCTTGCCCTCGGGCCATGACCTCATTAATAGTTAAACAACAGCACTGAAAATTAATGACCCACACCTGACGGCCCAGTGAAACGGCACTCCTCTTCACAACCGTCCGGAAATCCTCACATTCACATTCCAGCAGGAAGTCTGGCCGCCATGGTTACAGCGATCCCTTTGGGAACTAGCTGGGTTAAATGAGTAGTGGCAAGACAGATGAAGAAATAGCCTCCATCCGGCCTCCATGATGTAACATGGGATAGAAGAAGCATGGAGCTTCTAAGAAGTAGAGATTGACCATATTGAAGTTATTTAGAAAGGAAAAACCATGAACGCTCCTCTGTCAGAATTGGATGTGTAGACGAATGGCACTAATCTGAGTGGGAAGGCTGGGCACTACAGTGACCTCCACCCCATCTGCCATATGGCTGTCTGACAAAAGCAATTCGTCAAGCTTCCTGGTTGCCAAATATGCTGGCTTTAAATTGCCAGGTGGAGGGGAGAACATTTTCAAAGAGCAATTTGAACCACCTCATAATTTTAAATCGGAGGACTTTTCTCCTTGCCACACACGAGATTACCTAAGGTGTTCACATCACCGTTAAGGTCTGAGGAAACAAAGACTATTCCTGCCCCCACCCCTCAGTCTCCAGGTTGTCTTTCTGCTTTGTGCACAGATTTTTGAAAATAGAGTACAATAAATTCTATGCACGACAGCTTACTGCAGCTAAAGAGTGAGCTCCTGAGATGCACCTTTTTATTTATTGGGGTTGGGGAAGGGAGGTGGTAATGTTTCCTGTATTGGATGCCTTATACTTTGCAGACCTTTGGGGACTCATCTCTGCTGAATTCTTTAACAGCTGAGATGACAGGGATGTCCATTACCCAAATGGACAGCACTCTCTATTGATCAGGGCTCCACTTAGCAATCTCATTTGTCATCCTATTGTCTCTCATCTTCACTGCTCTCCCTATGAAGGGGGAATCTTTTCTCAGGTGTTAGAGTTAATCTGCATTCTAGGCACCACTGAGCAATTAAAACATATAATGAGCAGAACACTTTAGTGCTTCACCTACAGAGAAGCCTGACTCGGGCTTCTCCCTATCTCCCCCATACAGGCCATAAGAAGTTAAAGAGGTAATCCACTCCTGGAAAAGCCCAAAAGAATAACTATAATACTCGTCAAACCTTAGCTGTGTCAAGTGCTTGCTTTGCCTCCATTTCTGCTTTCAGAAACTCATTTTAAGAGATAAAAAGGAATATTACAGGAAGAAAGCCCAAATCCCAACAAAACAAAGGAAGGTCTACCTAATCTTGCCAGTTAATCATTTGGGGAAAGTCTTGCTCTGCATCTAATTAGATCTATGCCGTTAAACATCCATCAAGAATTCTCCCATATAGAGTATGCTTTATGTAGTTCTCATACGAGGGATTAAATTGGGCATGTGGAGAGCAAAGTTGATACACTTAATGGACTCCCCCAAAATACACATCAGCATCTGTGTCACGGAGCTAGACAGCTTCTTTATCCTTTCACCAAAATGCAATAACAGAAATAATTACACATCTCTCAGACCTGAACTGCATAGTCATTAGGCAACAGTCAATGACTGGAACTGCCACAAGAGCCTGAACCACACTTCACCCTGGCTTTTCTAGCCATTTCTATTCGGAAAGCTTTCCATATCCGGATTTCCCCTGAGAACCATTTTATGATGCTATAAAGACTGTCAACCAGAGGCAGGAGCTCCCCAACACCTGAGCCACACACAGAACTATCAAATAACATTTAATTACTAGATGACACTGTGTGTCTGGGCTTGAATTCTGATCTCCAAATATTATCCATGCAACTGTCTGCAGAGATAAGGTTGTTATGATAACAGCAGATAAAGCCAATTAAACCTGGGAGCAGCAAATACTTCAAGATCTTGACTTTCCCCATAAATAGAGTTTGAGGATACATAAACTCCAAGAGGTCTGATGCTATCTCGCTTATGTAAGGAACATTACCGGAGGCCTGTTTCCTTTTGTGTACGTGGGTGTTTCCATGTAAGCACATGAGCTAAGAGAGGGCAACACATGCAAATTGCACGAGCTATTAATTAATTTTACGGCTAGTGTTGGAAAGCAAATGATGATAAAGAACCTAAATCTGGTTCATTTTTTAATACATGATACCAGTTGTGGTTTCACTGATAGACTTAAGCATGCTATCGTAAATACACTCAGCACAATTTTCTCCTTTTCACGTTTTAGAGGCTTTCCTGCTTTTTAGCTGACAAGATTCTACTAATGTCTCTAGCTGTTTGTATACATATTACATCAGCTTTGTGATATGTTTGCAGTGCCAAAGCCAAAACACCAGAAGGAAGTGCCAAACCTTAACCCAAGTTACTTCTGGTAGACCGCAGATAAGGAAAACAGCACTGAATTGGGGTGATGTGAAAAGTGTCTGCGAGCTCCCCAGAAAGCTTATCGAAATCTGACAGCTAAACAGGATACCAGGAAACTTATCAACCAAATGATGTTCTGAAGGAAAACAAAATTGATAGAAAGGGGAGTGGTACAGCTTCAAAGGGAGCCCAATTATAGAAAGTGAGAGTTTCTTTCATGAAAAATAAATAAAAATATAATGCAAGTTGGTCACTAAGGAAAATATTCCATTTTTTTGTAAAAATGAATTTCTATCTTTTCAAATATATATACATATATGTGTATGTGTATATATATATATACACACTCCTACATGTATGCTTTTCTGAGAAAAAGGGGAAAA
The DNA here is from genome assembly GCA_028646485.1 of Cryptoprocta ferox. Lineage (NCBI taxonomy): Eukaryota > Metazoa > Chordata > Mammalia > Carnivora > Eupleridae > Cryptoprocta > Cryptoprocta ferox. The sequence goes on from CM053572.1 coordinate 76,746,586, forward strand.
ATATTACAGCCCATTTTATTTAGCTCTCTCTCATACCTAGGGTATAAATAGAGGATTATAATCTGTATTGTCCAAGAGAGGAGGTAACAGCAGAGTGGCATTCAATAGTGGTGGGTAGATAGATAGATAGAGGACTGCAGACTTAGAACGAAAAATAACATCATATATAGCAGGTATATAATGACTCCTTGTAGATACAGGAGAAAATAGACTGGAGACCTAATGGCCCCCACCTAACAAACAAACAACACCATGTACAGTTTAAAAACAAAGTAATTTACCAGTAGTAACAGATGATAAATAATACTGAACTTTAATGTACTTGTCTTATATATAAGAGCCTGACTGTGTACGCTTACTAAGACTGTAAGGATCTAAAGGAACAATACAGAATAAATCACGTCAAGAATAAAGTAAGAAAAGATAAACTCCACATTCTTAAATTTAGGCTGATATACCAAGTTCTCTCATAGCAGCACAAATAACATTTAATAGCTAAAAGAAGAAATTTCCAGATATAGAAAAGTCATATGCAAAGAATGTAGTGTCTGGTCCATTCTCTTACTCGATGACAGTTATCTCTTAAGGGTTTTTTTGGACTAAAGAGTTAATAATTAATTTTAGTCATAAAGATCATTATCATTACTCACAATTAATATTTATGCAACAGCCACTATGTGCAGAGTCTAGAAGAAATGCTACAAACATTGCTTGTTTTGCCAATAGCTACAATTCCTCACCCAATGTCTAGTCTACACTTCTTTTCTACCTGGGAAGTTCCTATTTCATCATCTGAAGCCTTTCCTTGCTCTTTCAAGGTACACTGCACCCCATAGTCTCCTCTGACTCCTCAGCATTTTCCACATTCCTCTATTCACTAGCCTAACCCTCATCAATAGTGTCGACTGACCACTGCTTGAGCAAGTATGCACACTGAGCACAGAATACCTTTTATGAACGAGTATTCAACGGAATTCTAGAATCACAGGACACCATAGTTGTTCCACTCCCCTTCTTTGATTCCTTTGCAATATCCATACTGCCAGAGAGGCAGATAGTTTAACAATAAGACATTAAATGATAGTAGAAGAAAAATCTTCAAATAACCTGCTCATTTCACTCTGTTCACCCATACCAACAATGGGCTCACTCTCTATGCCCAAGTAACTAAAATTTAAGCAATTCAGGTGATTCTAACATATAACTAGGGTAGAAAATAACTGACACTGAGTAACAACTTCTTTTAAAACCTTTCCCTCATTTCCTACCACAAGCCACTCAACTACATCGTTATACTGCTTGTGGTCATGTATATTTTAATAAAACTTATTCTGTATTTTAAAACTTTATCCCAAGCACACCTAGGACACTGTTTATAATCTATTGTTTCTAATAGAAAGTCAACATACCAACCTTGAAATGAAGATAGACAACATGTCCAAAATCTTAAGTCAGAAAGTAGTTATGAAAAATATGTAAAACAGAAGCTCCAAAATCTTTCCATCAGCCCACCACTATGTCATCCCCCCAAAAACAAAACACAACTACTTTTCAGCATTATGTGCCAGGCATGATTCTCAGTTTGGGGATACAGAGAACATGGAATGTTCCCTCCAGGAACTTATATTCATTCGGTGGGATAAGGAATAGATTTTTTTTTAAGTTAACAACAACAATGTTTTTTTCCCTTGATGTATTGGTTTACAATTTTAAAACATTTGCCCACCCAAAATCTTATCTAATATTCATGATAATTTTGTGAGAGATTATAATTACTTTACTAATGACAAAGCTTAGGTTCAGAGAGGTAGAGTGATTCGTTCAGTTCACACAGTTATTAGGTAACAGAGCATGTAAACCCAATTACTAAATGCTTTTCCTAAATCCAGGGACAAACATCATGCTAATTACTGGTCTGTATGCAAAAGGATTAAACTAGGGTCCTGAGACCTGGAAGGAGGCTGCAATCTAGTTATGGAAGGAAGCCAGATAAAATGATTAGAATATAATACACTGCAGTATTTGCAAACACTAAATAAAGATGGAGAGTCAGCTGTTCTCTAGCATACCCAAGAAGGAGCAGATTGAGATTAGAAAGATGGGGACGCCCTTTTTAAAAAAAAAAAAAAAAAAAAAAAAAACGGCGAACCCTGGCTGAGTCTTAAAAGGATGGATCAAGTTAAATAAGCAGGAAGAGGGGAGGCAGAAGCTCTATAGGATAATGTGTCTCATTATAGTCAATTCTGAAAGTTCAAACTAAAAATAATTCCAACAAAGTATGCATCACCAATTTTCACTTAGTATATGATTTGAAGCCAAGAAAATTTCACCACTACAGCCAAGTTCACTCACTACAGGAGAGCACCTGGATTCTTCTCTCAGAGTTACCCAGTCAAATCCAGTTTCTTAAAAGAAAATTTTAATGAATTAATCATTGAGGTATTTGCTGAACCTCTACTATGTGCAAGGTAATATGCTTGCAGTCTGAGAAGTACAAAGCACCATTTTTATTCTCTAACAGTTTACACTCTTGTTAAGTACAGACACAAAAATGTAGATGCTCAAATTAAGTATCACATGACTAAGGAACTTAAGAATGGCTGGAGTAGGGGTGCCTGGGTGGCTCAGTCGGTTAAGCATCCGACTTTGGCTCAGGTCATGAGCTCACAGTTCGGTTTATGAGTTCAAGCCCCGAGTCAGGCTCTGTGCTGATAGCTCAGAGGTTGGAGCCTGCTTCAGATTCTGTGTCTCCCTCTCTCTCTCTCTGCCCCTCCCCCACTCCTGCTCTCTCTCAAAAATAAACATTTAAAAAATTAAGAAAAAAAAAAAAAGAATGGCTGGAGTAGTGGGGCGCCTGGGTGGCTCAGTAAGTTAAGTGTCCAACTTCAGCTCAGGTCACGATCTCCTGGTTTGTGAGTTCGAGCCCCTCGCCGGGCTCTGTGCTGACAGCTCGGAGCCTGAAGCCTGCTTTGGGTTCTTTATCTCCCTCTCTCCGCCCCACCCCCATTCTCTCTCTGTCTCTCCCTCCCTCTCTCTCCTCTGTCTCTCTCTCTCAAAAATAAGTAAACATTAAAAAAAATTAAAAAAGAAAGGCTGGAGCTGTAAGTGCAACGACCGTACAAAGGATGGGATTTAGATGCGCGGGATGCTGGGATGGTAGTCCCAGTCAGCAGCACAAACGAAAATGACAAGGATGAGATGATTCAGTAACCTCGTCTGACACACTGCCCAGGGTCTACTTGGTGTAGGAACTGTGTAAGGCAGGAGATACACAGTTACCAGGAACATAGAGCAGTAACAGAATGTTCAAAAAATTAAATAGTTACTCTATGTTATGCTCATAATTTTGTACTCCATCAGATTAAGTCCTGACTCAGCTACAGTGATATCCTATGAACATAGGAGTCTGGGTAAGGGGCTGGGGCAAGAACGTATACCTTCCTATGTAGTAGTTCCTTTGAGACACTAAACTTCTCTCTTTTGTTAAGGCTGCCTTGCTTTGATATGGTTTCTGTATTTCCAGTTTATATAATTGACAAGTGCACACATCAGAACAAAAGCCAGTGCCACAACCTTCACAATCTTTAAGGTGTAATACACTGCACGTACACTGGGTACGCTACAGAAAAGGCAATCTTTAAAATCCCATTCATGCCCAGAAAGGTCATGAGACACGGACATACATGTCTTTGGGAGCTGCCTAGGAGACACTGGCCCTGATCATTTTCCCAGAAAGATGATCATGCCTTCCATGCCTGGGCTGTTTTAGGGCCACATGTGCTAATATAATTTATAGTGTTAAGAAGAGCTGCACCAGTTTGGAGGGGAGTGGAATGTAAAGAGTTACTCCCAGTTTTGTAAACACAAGGGATTCCCCTGCTCCTCTGAACATGAGGGAAGCGAGAGCAATGGAAAACAGTAACCTTGGCCTGGTTGCTGGTAATGTACTTAATCCATGACCACCACAGGTGTGGAGGCAGTGTCTGGAAGGAAAGTGAGATTTAAAGGGGGAAGGCGGAAATCACCGAACTCTAAAAGCTCTTAAAAGGCAGTCCACATACCATTGGAAGAAAACTCTGGTTAAGAGAGACTGGGGGTGGGGTGGGGGTTATCCCTCAAAGAAGCATTAGTGCCAGAGCTGGAGGTCAGAACATGCTTCTGGATGTGGCCTTTGAAATCACACCTTAGCCAATGGCTTCTTGCTGCAGGCTACACATAGGGACTGTCAAGGCGCTAAGTCTGCCTTTCATGCAAAAATGCTCATCCGCTTTTCTTTAGCCATGGATGATTCTGAGAGGGTGAGGGAATGCTAACTCCTTAGACAGATGACCAGACAGATGGACCCAAGGGAGGAGATGATCTATTCTAGAGGAGAGTTGGGGGTGGGGGCGAGTCAAAAAGCAGACAAGAAAAACACAAAGGGCGTGCTACTCTTCACGTTTTATGAACACACATAATTATACCTATAATGAAAATACATGGTCAAGACAAAAGAAGCACAAAGTTGTCATTCTAGTGTATAATCTCAAACCAGATTAAGAATGCATGACAAAACTCATTTATGTAACAGTTTGCTACTATAAAAAAATCTTGTTTATTACTTTACATATTAAAAAGAGGAAAAAAGGCTTATCGAAATGAAATGATGTCACTCAAAAAAGGTGATTAGCCACAACCTTTTTGCCCTAAGTGTATGAAAACATCACTGCAAAGAATATGAGTAGACTGAAGGAATAATGTAAATGTAGAATACACATGAAAATACGCCTCCTTAGTGAGGTAATCAAAGATATGGAAAGTCACTTTTGCTACAAGTTATTAAAGCAAAGAAAAGATCATTCAGTACTTGCAGATGCTTTAGGACTGTAAATTTGTAAGAGCTTTATTAAAAGCAATTAGGCAATATACACTCAAAATCTTCAAATGTTCACAGATTTTGACCAAGAAAGTCCAATTCCAGGAATCTGTCCTAAGGAAATTACTAAAATATGGAAAAAGAGCTGTTTATAAGTTTTAATCAAGAAAAATACTTTAATATAAATATTTTAATGACACATACAAATATTTGTAATATTAAGTGAAAAAAATTAAGACAGAATTATATCCCCAGTATGATTACAACTATATAAAAAGAACAAAATCAAAGTTTTCATGATAGGTAGACAGAAAATTAATATTGAATGTTAATGTAACAAAGCACAACCAGCAATCATCTATGAATTATTATTTCACTTGTAACTTATTAGAACCTTACAAATAGGTTACAAATGAGAATCATAATCAGAAAAATGTATTTAAGAGTCTACAACTCCAAAAATAGCAATAAAAATTGCCACAAAGCTACTCCATGAATTTATGAATAACAAAAAACACTGGACTGTAGTTGATATGGTCAATTTTCTCTCACTAATATAACACTGACATGAAACTAGCATTGGCTATAGATTGTACAGAAAGGCTCTATTATTATGTCTAACCATCTACACACACACACACACACATACACACAGGCAGGAAACCTCAACCTAAAGCCCAAACCTTTAATGAGGAATAAAATTTTCTAAGGAGCTGTTAGCCAACTCTGTAGATTTTGTACTCGAACAGTGAATAAGAAGAAAAATAAGAGCTGCTCTTTAGGAACTTGACTGAGTTACACATGGGGAGTTTTCATGGCTGACCTATACAAACAGGCCAGCTAACAGTTTAATTATTCTCTCTATTCTATTGATATCTGGAGAGACCCAAATTATTTTTGCATTATAAATATTTGGTAGAAACACCATACATTTTTTTTTTTTTTTGCTATTGTTATAGGATAGAGTGAACATCCTTCAAAGTCACGTGTTCTCAAGCAGATAGGGAAAAAATTTAACACTGAAAATTTTTCAAGAAAAATTAGCTTTCCAAAAACATACTAACATTCTGTAAAAATCTGATTCTAACCCAAGCCTTCAATTTCCCATATGCTCAAGGAGCTGGGCACACAATGGTGGCCACACTTTAAGGGAAAAAAAAATATATACCGTCACACAAAGTCTTCTTAAATGTTGCCTAACTTAAAAGTTTTTTAATATCCTAAGACTACTTATAAAAAGTTACAGTCTTGAACAAGAAACAAGAACCCCCAACTCCCAAAACCTTACAGAAAGCAAACTACCAAAAAGGATGTAAATTCAACTCTGATAAGAGCTGCATTTTCTCTAGTCCTCAGAGGCACAGCAAGAAACTTCAGGTAGAAGGGACAAGTACAGCTGGTAGCAAATTAGTGAAAGATGGCGATGAGAGAACATGGTTATTGAGGGTTTGTGCTTTGAAAATAAAAATGATCAACTGTGGTTTTCAAGTACAACAAATAGAATTTGCTGCTTGCATTCGGGTGCTCATAAACTACCCACCTTGCTTTACTTTTTCTATCTGTGTTCTTGCAAAAGCAGGGGTAGGGGTGTGGGAGACACAGAGGGCCACACCTTTTCTGTTGGCAAATATGACTAATGTGTGTACTGGAAGGAGGAGAAAAAGCACTCACCTGGTTATCAGCTGACCTGACTCATACCAAGTATCCAGAAACTCTAGTTGGTATTTAGAGAGATGCCTATCAGCTTTCCCAGCATCTACGCTATGAATGCACTTCTCATCATTTGCAATAAATAGTAGTTCAGTTCTTGGAAGTACTTTGAATCACCTAAGAGGAAGTAAACGCGTTTGCCTCACAACCTAACAGGTAGCACATTCGAGACGTCACTGTTTCTACCCTCAATTGATAGGCTCCAAATATTCAGAGAACAGATGGATGGTCACAAGTGAAAACAGAAGCAGTGACCTAAGACCATGCCCACTTACTTATTTTACACTACTGCTACACAGCGTGGTAGCACCCACAAGCCTATGCTCCTGAGAAATCGAAGAGGATGGTGGGAAACACCCACGGGTCAGCTCCGAGCCCTTCCTGGCCAGGGCTGCCCAGCACACTTCTGCAATTTCTGACACACGTGACGTACATTCCTGGAGCCTCTACTCTGGTAAGAGCCACCTTTACCTCTCAGTCTCAAAGAACAAAGTAGAAGGGAAAAGAAGTTGAGGACTCCAGGTTAAAAGAAAAAAAAAAGGATTTTCAAAGCAACTTCTTCAAAGGCCCTTTTACATTTATTTTAAGGAGACATTTGAATTTAAGTGACACTGTCAATCATCTCCTTTTTCAAATATGACAATGCTATTCTACCCCTAACTCTTCCTCATGGCTTGATGGAAATGAGGGGGAAGTTATTTTTCTCACCTAGAAATTCACACAAAGAACATCCTGGCAGGGGCAAGTAACTCAAACGTTTTATTTTCAGTGTTCTTTTTAATTTGGCTTTTTTATATTTACTTACGATTAAGTAAACTTTTATAGAGAAAGTGTACAAAATTTTCTGAGGACATCATTTGGGAATCTGACAGACTCAAAGAGATGAAGAACATGGAATGCAGGGAGTGGTGAATACTCCAAAGTAGAAGTGTTTATTTCCTCATGATTTCCAACTCTTCAGAAGGCATGAAGCCGAATCATAAACTCTAACTATCATATCCTAAATATTATCCCTGGTGAGGATATCAGTTATGTACTTCAATGTTAAATATGTTTTTAAAAGGAAGCTAAAAATGCTTACCATATCCCATTCCTTCTGAAAATTAAAACACAAAAATCGAAAGGTACAGAGAGCGGCTCTGGGTTCCTCCCCAAAGGGGGCTGGAAATCAGGGTACAGTCCAAGAGTCTCCGAGTTCTGGGCAGTACAGGTATTTGAGAGAGAAGAAGCTTGTCAGGTGGGCCCTGGAGGGAAGCCCATTATAACTGTGGGGGTCCTGACATTTGGGGTAATCTAAACCTTGTTACTGTGTGAATCCGTCCTGGTGGGAGGGAGATTTAGAATGGATGCCTCTTTACCCAAGCAATTAAGATCATTTAGGAAACAGAGAAAATGGGCAATAAGGATTTCCCTCCTAGAGAGCACTTGCTGGTGTTCAATCAGACAGTTTCAATGACAGCTCGATGGCAGAGATGCAGCATTTGCTGAATAAAACACCCAAGAAAATGCTGGGGCTCAGCCCCAGAGAGGATTTTGAAAAATATCTTAGACGGTCCTGCACAGAGCATCCGAGAGCTGTCACTTTGTGTCCACGATGTCCCTGAGGCCCCGAGAACCAGGGAGAACAAGGATGGTTCTTCAAGGAGTGAACTCTGGGGGCTATCAGACCCACAGCCTGGCCACAGACCTGGAGCAAGTTGGCTCTTAGAGGCTGTGTGCTGTGTATGAGTGAAGATACAACTCTGAACTTACAATCACACAAAAGCAGCACTCGGAAAAAGCAAGTAAGAAATCCTTGTAAGACCTAAAAATGATCTTCCGAGCTACACAAACAATGTGAAAGGATAAGAGCAGGGGCTAGTCCCATAGAATCAACTACTTGCTCCTCTGCACTTCTGGAACATTCCTATTACAGCGCTCCCCGAGTACCACAGTTATTAATCTATTTGCCGTGCAGCCCGAAGATCTATAGAGCAGAGAATATCTTTTTCACACCTTACCTCCAACATTTAGCACCATACATGGCACATTTTAATCACTAAGTAAATATATGGTAAAAAAAAAAAACAAAAGAAAACAGAACTGAAGAACTTTTTCAGTTATGTGATAAACCCTAAAAGACTATTATCGTCTGATTGTTCTTCAACTCACAAAATGTCTACCCATCATTGTAGGTATTACCATCCACCTCTCCATCCTTGATGTGGTCTTTGAAGCCACGTGACTTGTAAAAATATCAACAATGACAAGAATAACTGACAACTTCTAAATGGTGAATGACAAGTGTAAACACGTGTTTTCTTCTCTTCCTGCTCAAGCCCTGCACAGGTCTCTGCTAAAAGAGGAAGTGAAAGTCACACATCGAATCCTTTACTTTCCTTAATTCGTCAAGTGCCGTCTTTCACAAACATTGCTTGCCTGTCACGGTATCAGGGCTTGGCCGAAGGCCTTAGTGTTGGTTCAGTAATATCGGCTGTAAGCCAGCTGTGTCCAGGGTTATGAGCCACATTTTCAAAATCACATGCAGTATTTCTGATGGTCTTATACGTTGGGTATATTGAGTACAAAATTGTTTTCCTACCTATCTGATTAAAAAGAAGTCACCTGAAGGAAAATATTCACGGAGAGACTGCAGGAGAGAAACAGAGGCCACAGAAGCACAGTGAAAACATGTCAGCATCACCTGGGTTTTGGCACGGCAGTCCTAACCCTGTCTCAGGGGTAAACTAGTTCTTCTTCTATTCCTTAAGAATGAGGATACATTTTCTCCCCCAGATGCCCTTGGTGTACTATGTGGCTCCTAGGTGGTTAATTACTCCAGGCCAGGGTCAAGAACCTGCGGTTGGAAAGCCACAGGGAGCTCCTCAGCAGCTTGTTTTCAGCTCTTCAATCTGCTGGCCTCAGACAGTAATTTTCAACAGTACACAAGTGTAAAGGAGTTTTGGTGGCAAGAAGGCCCTTTGATGGCTCTGTAATCAACTCAGCTTCAACAGGCCTTGTGCACGAACTGAAAGTAAGTCAAACTTTTTGAAAGCCATTTGTTTTCTCCAAGTAAAACACTTTCTCTTGCCTCTCCTAATGCTGTCCTTGCGGAAAAGACTTCCATGAACTAAGACAAAATTCTGTCCATAAGAGTTTGAAACAGATCAGAGGACGCTTCTGCAATCCTGACATTCGTGTTTTGTTTTGAATTCGAACTCAACATAATGTATTTACTGATTACGAAAGAGAATGTGGACCTTTGGGCAAATGGATTTTCAGGAGATTTAACTACACGGAGAGACTGTGTGGTTTTCCATTTCCAGTAAACTCTCCACAAATGGCTATGTTTTCAAATATGGAAGCACCAAGTAGAGAGAGGCAGCCTTGCTTTCTATCCCACAGTAGAGAAAAGAACTAGTAGGCAACGCTCTCAAAGATAACACAATTTGTAGGGGCCGCCCTCCAGCACTAGCACGGCTGCTCTGCTCATCCTCACGGATCAATCTGGTCGTCTCTAGCACATCTGCTCGTGCATTGACAAATGATGAATTCCATCTCTGAATCCATAAGCAGAAAGAGGCTGGCTGATAAACAACTATGAGCGGAAATGTATGCACCTTTCATAAGCAAGACAAATCACTCATTCTCACCAAACGCTTCCAACAGGAACACTAATTTTGTATTTATTTGCACAGCATATGTACCGCGTCCGAAGCAGTGCATTAAAAAAGATCTCAGGCAGCCAATTGCTTTGATTACATTTATTCATTGCAGTATTACAAGGGCTCAATGACAGAGCAATGAAATAGGAAGCTAGTGAAGACTGAAAACACCTCATCAATGGCTTGTCAGGGTTGAAGATTTTTCTGGTGCGTAACACACACACACACACACACGCACTCATCCCTGATGTAGAGAAGACTTTTTTTTTTTTAAATAAAATACTGTGGCCATGCATCTTAAATCTGCCAGATGCCTTTCCTGTCAAACAGCAGTTATTTTTATTAATAACTCCAAGAACATATTATGGAATTCTTTTTGTTTTCGGATCCGGTCATGTGACTCATTTGGCACCAGGGAACACTGGGTAAATTGTAATGTTCTAACATGCCAATGAATGGTCCCTTTCAAAGTCAAGTTGGTGATGAATTGATATTTGCTAAGGCCTAAGCAAGCACAGGGCACTATATATATACTCCTTCTATGCTCTCTGCAATGATGGATGGAAGTAAGAGGTAGAGAAGAAGTCACAGAGACAAGCTCAAGCTGCCAACCAAGCAACTACAAGTGGATTGTTTTAATCAAGCCTCAGAAGAAGTGGCTTTTTGTATTACTTACTGTGGCTTCATTCTCCTACTGTACACATAGATCATGGACATACTGTACCACACTGGCCTGGCTTAAAATTGGAATGCAGTAAAAAAAAAAAAAAAAAAAAAAAAAAAAAAAAAAAAGCAAGGAAGATACAGTTTCCTTTAGGCCCCTAGAGGAAGGCCTTTTGGGCAAGGCACTTTCTCAGAGATGCCAGAATTGAAAGTTCATACTTCATGAGAGATCTGACTTTCTAAAGGTGGCTCAAGATGGATTTGCAGTTTTCCTTCAGTAACATTGGCCCTTCCCTCAAACAGAAACCTCTGGAACCAGGATACAGGTGTGAAGGGGTCATACAGCATCCTCTAAGCCTTCTCACAACAGAGCTCCCATGGTCAGGGGTTTTCCATTTACAGTTTGAAATGTTAGGGCAAGATATTGATGTCATTCAAAGAAATAAACGCCTACTGCATGAAACCAATGCATGCTGTGGAAATAAATACAGAATTAGTGTTTACCCTTGGCAGAACATTTTTGGTTGAATTGGCTGCAGTACATTAAAAAAAGATATTAAATGGATTATATATTCACATGAAGTCGCCTGTGATTTTTAGCCATAAAAAAAACATAGAGCATTTTTTGATGATGTGTACTAATTGTGAATGATTACAAGACGCGACTGTGTAATTGTGGGGTTTTTTCCCCTCCAGAAATTTCATGGCAATATAATTTTGGTAGGATAGTTGAAAAAAATCCACTATTAAAGTAAGTGCTTTGGCTTAGATGGAATCACTGTTGTTTGAACAAACAAACAAAAATCATACCCTAAAACAGCATTCCATTACAGAGAAAGTGGTTAATTATTTATGTAGTAGGCTGCAAGTTCCTAAGACAGTCTCCATAAAATTCCGTGATGGTTGCCTAAGTTCAGAGCCACAAAAATCAAGCGCTCTAAACTTTGATTTTACAATCAGGAAAATGAGGAATACAGAGGCAAACTATCCTACCCAAGAAAACATAGCTAACATAGCTGAAATTAAAGTCAAACTCAAACCTCAGAATGCAATTCAGTATTTTAGTTGGGGCAAAAAGCTAGGCATGTTTTCTTTACTTTAATTCTTTGAAGTTTAGAACCAACATAAACTTTATGAAACAATGGACTTCTAAAACAATCTCTTCTTTTCCCACACTTGGACTGTATGGGAAAATTGGCTATCACATACACAATGCCACCATTAATGATCAAAATATGTTTTTCCTACAATTTCGCCTCACACTTAACAGAGAATTATTATTTTCAAAAGATCAACAACCAAAACTAAAGAAATGTTGCAGACACACCTTCAGACCACTTTTTTATTTTTGTAGGGAGAGTAAGTTTCTGAACAGATAACAGGTAAAACTTGTAATTTGGGAAATGCTTGCTTTGATTTCCTGTTACACCATGGGCTTCAAGACACTGTCACATAAATAACCTGGTGCTGAGATTTACAGCTAATGTGAGATGTGAGTAGAAGTGTCTAGCAGAGGTAAAGACACTGAGGCTGAGGATCTGTTGAATCAGGCCTTTGTTCTAGGACCAGCTGTGCAAAATGTGAGTCCACCTGTCCATTTCCTCATCTGTATGAAGTGATCTTTCAACAGTGTGTTGGTTTTAGTGGATTGTGGTGGTAAAAAACTAGTATTCCACCAAGTTCAACAGTGCAAAGTGGAATCTGGTAGAGATCAGCCAAAAAGTCCTTGAGAGAATTTGCTTCAGATAAGATAAAACATCTTGAAGACAGTGGCTGAGTTAAGTAAAATGACATAATTCACACATTGAATGGGAAAACATGCATACTTGTGCTTAACACTTTTTTGCAGACTGGCTATTTTTCTATACAATAAACTCAAGGAGAGTAAAAAAAAAATTCATTCAAAGCTTGCCAAAAACCTTGTTTCCTAAAATAGTAATACTGATACCTTTTAGAGTACAAAAAAACTGAGCCCAAATGGTAATTGGTTTACATGATAGTTTCAGGAATGCTTATTTTCTTTTTGATTAACAATTAACAGTGGTCAAAAGCACTGAGGTTTTCAAGTGTATAGGTACCTTAGCAATCTCCATCTGCCTGGTAATTAATCAGGAAAGAATTACATGCCATAATCCTTCTACTAAGATTAAACAGACATTATTTCATTTGATCTTCACAAAGTCTTTAAGACAAAGTCAAGAATTGTCCACATTTTATAGGTGAGAATGTGGACGGTCGTAATTGCCAAACTTACAGAGCTAATACAAGGCAGCTTTCTAGTCTCCTTAAGCAGATGGAAAGTAACAAATAAGCATCAAGTACCTAAGAGTAAACTGAGGTGTTCATGAACAGATGGGCCTAAACTATCCTATTTCGTGCTCATCTTCTTTAAGCACCCAGATCTTTTTAGTGTCTTCTGCATACTTAGATCTTTTCAGACCTCATCTGAAACCAGATGGGTCCCAGGTTTCCCACGGAGGTAAGAGAAAGTGGTGGTCCTGCAGAGTCCCTGCCTTGGCGTGGGCCTTGCAGACTAAGGTGTGACCAGCCTGAGCCCTCTTCTCTCCGGTTAGGAGGAACAAGCAGCCACCTTTCTAGGTCACGATTCTCACCATCCACAGGGCTGCCCCACACAGGCAGAAACCGTGCCTTTCCCAAATGTAAATTGGGATTGCTTAGTACTTGTGGCTCTCTGGAAACGGAAGTCAGTCCTTCTAAGGTACATGTCTACCTTTCATCATTTAGACTTCTGCCTCTTAGACACATCCTTAGGAAGGCACACTGCACTCGAGTAGGGGACTGCTTGTTACCGGGTCTTCGAGCAGAAAAGACATTAGCAAAGAATACTCTAAAATCACTCTCAGTGCAGGCCAAGTGCCCTCCCATGGTTCCACTATATGCAAAGATGTTTTTAGATGTGCTCTGATTTCTGGTGGGCACACAAAACTGCTGGTCCTTCCACATAACTCTTCTCAGCAATACTCTCACAGATGTCAAATATCAATGTAACAGAGAAATATTTTAAAAACTGAATTTAGGATGTTTTTTAATACCATTGAATTAAATCTTACTTAATAAGAGGTTACTATTACATTATCTTTCAGAGTTTCCTCGCACATTAAGAAGCAGTGCTGGGATATGAACACAGGAAATTGGAGTTTATCTATCTTTGACGGTGCTATAGACAACAGTGAACACATGCTTATCATGTACACTTTAGGCAAAGTGGCTCTTCTGTCTGGGCTTCCATGTCTCCCTCCAGTTCTCAAATGGGGGAAAAAAATCCACATATCTTGCAGTACTGCTATGAGAGCTGAAGAATAAAATGCATGTGATGTACCTTAATTATAAGGCACTTGTAATTTTTGCTCCATTTTCTATTTTGAAATAAAATGTATGCATTTTATTAGATGCTGATCCAAACAGAATACCTAACTTTGCAGTTTTACTGCAAGTTGTCCACCAGCATAAGGGAGCCCAGGGTCAGCTGAAGCCACCTCAAGTGCCACTCATAATCTGCAATGTGACTTCCATAGTTTGAGAACATTTCTGGGCCATACCAGTATTCGGGCAGGAGAATACTATAGTATTCTAGGCAGCATTCCTGCTGGGTCCAAACGAAAATATGGTCAGTTTCTGTAACTGTCAATTTAGCAATTTTAAAAGTTTTAGAACGTAAATATCAGATGTTCCAGAATTAGAATGCTATAAAAATTGTCATTTAATCCAACAGTACCTTACATTAGCAAAGTACTTTCACAATATCAGTGAAACCTTGCATGTCACTTAATAAGGGCCAGGGAAGGTCCTAAGAGCTTTTTACGTGTATAATGAATTTGTTTCACCTTGACCATCCTATACCACTGGTACCATCGTCTTCTTGTTACCCGTAAAGAGATGGAGACACCAAAGGTTCATTCAGCAGTCCAAGGGGTCAGGCAATGGCACAGCTAGGATTTAAACCGAAGCCAAATGGTATTAGAGTCCATGCTCTAAACCAGGAGTCTGTCAGGTTTTTTTGGTGTTTTTTTGAAGGGCCACAAAGTAAATACTTCCAGCTTTGTCAAACACACACTCTTCGCCACAAGTAATCCATAAAGTGCAGCTTGCCAACTGCTGCTCAAAAGCATTACACTCTGCCGCCTCTGAAATGCTTTATGATTTTCAAAATAGTTTGATGTGTAACTCATCTGATACTCACTATAGTTTTCTATAGTCATGACATGTTCTGTTGTTCCCCTTTGGTCAGCAGGAAAACTGCAGCCCGATCTTCTAAGGATCTCCCTTAGAACAGCAGCAGCAGAGAGGAGCAGGGACCCCATGCCTGGATCTGGATTTAGAGACCAGGACTCCTTCTGATCTACTTTCGCCACTCCCTACAAATCTCCGTATTTGCCACCAAAAGGTACACTTATGAAACAAGATTATCAAAGTGGCAATGATGATGGTCATTTTACTCTTCTGCAGTATGTATCCATTGCCTCCCTCTGCTATCCCATCTGAAGAAATTTTAAAATTTCCTTAATTTGAACAAAATGTGTACTGGTAAATCTTCTAAGACATGATAATTCTTTTAACTCTGAAAAGGAGCCACAAGCAAAACATGTAAGCTTTAAAAAAAAAAAAAAAGCCTGCTGGGGGCATCTGGGTGACTCAGTCGGTTAAGCATCCGACTCTTGATCTCAGCTCAGGTCATAGTCTCAAGAATCATGGCATCAAGCCCCATGTTAGGCTCTTTCCTGTCAGCGCAGAGCCTGCTTGGGGTTCTCTCTCTCTCTCTGGTCCTTTCCTGAACTCTTGCTCACTCTCTCTTTCTCTCAAAATAAATAAATAAACTTAAAAAAAAACTGCTGGATTTTACAAAGCTCTAAGAATCCCTACTACTCCCCCTGTGACCAACATATTCATCCAAAAGTGTACTTTCATGCCAATCTCTTTAATATCTTTTTATTTATAATTCAAGTATAGTTGACATACATTATATTCGTTTCAGGAATGCACCACAGTGATTAGCATTTATCCACATTACAACATGCTCACCATCCTAAGTGTAGTTATCTGCCACCATACATGGTTATTCCATTATTATTGATTTTCTAAATTGAGATCTAATTTTTTTTTAATACTGCCAAATATATCTACCATTAAAAAAATGACTGTTTTTACTATGGCTCTAACAGAGATATGCAATCCTGGCCACTCACTATGACCCTAACACTGACTGGTATTCTCATGGTCTTTGTTAAGTTCTGCTGGGAAAAAAAATGGGGAAATGTCCAAGAGGTTTCCACTTAGCAGCTTTATGGTAAATGATAGTAGCAAAAATACAAGGGGAAAAAAGCTACAGTAATGATACTACAAGAGATTATAATAACTGCCAATATTAACTGAAGGCTGATTATGAGGCAGGCATTGTTCTAGGCATATGTTAAATAATTTGATCTGTAAGCAACCCAGAAGGGAAGCACTATTATCATCCCCACTGAAGAGGAGGAAATTGAGGCAGAAAAAGGCTAAGTAGCTTATGAGAAAAGAAAGCTGGGAAGTAACAGACCCAGGTTAGAGTGCTGGCTCCCCAGACCTAATATTAGCCATTCTTACTGTTAACCATTCTCCCAGTGATGAAACTGTATCTAGAGTTTCCTTAGGACCAGGCACTATCAGCAATGCTGGTAACTCAAGTTAGATCAGGCCAAAAATCATTCATATAAATGGACTTCACCCCATCGTGCAGTTCTTTCCAAGAAACACTATTTTACAAAGCCAAGGCGATAAAGATTTTTAAAACCCAGAAAAAGAGTCGGTTTTGTTTGTTCATTTGTTTTTGTTTTTTATATTCCACTTCTAAGTGAAATCATAGTATTTGTCTTTCTCTGTGTGACTTATTTCATTTAGCATAATACCCTTTAGGTCCATCCATGTTGTCACATTTGACAAGATTTTATTATTTTTTATGGCCGAGTAATATTCCATATACATATACACCAAGATTATCTTCCTTATCCATTCATGTATGGATGGACACTTGGGTTACTTCCCTATCTTGCCTGTTGTAAATAATGCTGCAACAAACATAGGAATGCAGGTATCTTTTTAAATTAGTGTTTTTGTTTTCTTTGGGTTAATATCCAGTAGTGGAATTACTGGATCATAGAGTATTTCTATTTTTAATAAGGTATGTTTTGATGTTGCCCATGTGCACCAGATATTTTAGATAACTATCTATAGATGGTGAAGTGAAAAAGACTAACCCGTATTTTGGAAAAGCAGTTCAGGGTCCAGTTTCTGACTCTATCCCTTTTAGCAACAATTTCTTGAAGGTAAAACATGAGGGCGATAATAATTTCCCTCTGAGAGTTAGTTTGGGGTGTAAAAGACAACGTGTGGGAGGGCACTTTGTAAGTATGAAAGGATAAATAAGTGCAACCAGTTATTTCATTATTACAGCTCTCTCCTAAGGAATTTAAGTTTTAGATATAAATCTCCCTCCAGAAGGGAAATCCTGACCATGAGGCAACATAAATACTCCAAGAAAGGAGTGATGGAGAAAGGAAAAGAATGGCCACTGATCCAACTAAATACCCTGAAACTTAAGACATGTGCCTGGTTTCCCCAGGGACCTTATTAGTTTGTGGGCAGGCACAGCCAGCTCCAGGATGGGCTGAGCAGGAAATGCTGGCTCTGCAATCGCCAGTGGCCCAGCTGTAGCCTCAGGAAAGAAGACGATCTGACACAGGAAGGGCAAAGATGGAAGTCAGGAAGGATTGCATCCCTACTTCACCAATGCCCTGCTGTCTCCTGCTTTCTATGCTTGATGACTGTCATCTACTCCAAAAGGTCACCTCCACAGTAACCCTAGAGAATGGAAACTCATCCATTAGATTTTATATCCCTAAAGGGAAGCAACCATCTCCATTTCACATCTCCCCAAGGTACAGTAGTTTTAACATTCAGAGGAGAAACTTGACCTTGAACAAAAGTTCTTGTTGGCCTAACATAGACTGCCTTCTTCTAGTGGTAGAGCAATTATCTGACAGGACACTAGAAATTGTGGCCATTGCTACTGACATTATTTTCTTTGACATCCAATGGAATTCTACACATTTCACTAAATACGTAACAGAGATGAGAAGTTGATTGTTTTAATGGTTTTCCTTTTACTAAATGAGTATACTAAATATTAAAGTTTTTTCTAAATTATATATACACTACAATTTTTCTGTGGGAGTAATTCTTTACAGTCAGTGAAAAAGCATTTAAAATGCTTTTTTAATAAAAACAAAAACAATCCTATACCCACAAGTTTCTTCCACACATTATTGTATTTTCTGTCCCCTTTGCAGGGATTTTTCCTAATTGCTATTTTACCTGGGATGTGAAAGTATCTCCTCTGATACTTTGTAAAAAAAAAAAAAAAAAAAAAAAAAAAAAATTAACACTTAAGTGTTCAGAAATAATTCCTTTATAAAGGTAGAATAATTTTATAATGAATTCTGTATGTAGAATAAAGAGTTATTTCAAAGAAAAGGCAAGCTGCAATTCATGTCCAGAAAGCCAGCTGGTCACCCTATAATTTGTTAGCAATGTTTAAAGTGATCCTGACAATAACCACTCATTTACTGAGGCATTTCAGTTTTTTTCCTATAAAATATTTCAAGGTTAACAAATTACAAAAGGGAGAAATTAATTACTCCAGAATATAAACAGATGTATATTAAAAGCATGCATCTCATTTGTATTAGAAAGAGAAATAATTAAAGCTTTGAGCATCTTTTTTAGAATCCTCCCATTTTGATGTTCCAGTTGAATCTTGTACCCAAAATAAAAGAAGTATTATTGCTGGCGATTTTTCTATGTCACTGATATGGGAACAATTAATATTTGCATAATACATGTAAATCCTAATAAAACAAAAACATACTAATGGTAAGTAATTGTGAGGTTTCTCTATTTATCCTCATAGAAACATTAAGTGGAAGAGAGGGGAACAATTACCATCATTTCAGAAAAAAAGGTGGTGGGAAGAAACTAATTGATAGGCACAGAAAAATATCAATGATGTGCACAGAGTCCTCAATTTATTTAATCCTTTGATTATGCCTTCCAATTATCATGTGCCCAATACTGGGAGATGAGTTTTAATCCCGACAACCCATGAGCGACACACTATTATCTACATGTTGCAAGTAGGAAAATGGAGTTTCAGAAAAATTAGCTATCTTGGCCAAGATTCAAATGCTGTTATTCGCCAAGGCCAAGACTCAAACGCCTATACCCCGCACACCTTTGAAGGGACACTTGCTGTTCAATTCTCCAGTAGCAACTTGTGCTAGCCAGGAGGTGCTGGGGTCACCACTCCGTCTGCTGAGCAACTGTGCATTCCTCTAGCTGAGCTCTCGACAACCGAGAAACGTTCAGCTCAGTCTGGTGCTGGGCCTCAGTCATTCTCTGTCACTTGGGCCCTCTTCTGCGTCCCCCACCTTTTGCTCTGGGCAGGACACTTTGTCTAACATATACTGCAGAGACAGATGTACAGTGTAGAGCAGCTTTAAAAATAGTAAGTCTTGGCAAACTCTTGGCTTATTAGCCCACACACCAGTTCACAGATGACTGGAATTCTCAAATCAGATTACCTGACAGGCAATTTCATTATCTTGCTCTGGTACACCTTCCGAATCTTGAGATAGCCAGATATACATCGCCCATTAATCTGTTTGGTCAGTCAGTGTGCAGCTTTGTAATCCTGTTTGTGCAGTTACCCATGTTCAAGGTTTTCCTAGTGCATTTATGTCCATGGTTATATGTTGTTTTGTGTGTGCAAGGGGAGTGGAGATTGTCTCATATTTTCAACAGATTTAAAGTCATTATTTTATTCTACAGCAATTGAGTGTCAAAGTCATCAATTTAAATTCTTACCGGTTTACCTCTCATCTAAACATCTTAAACCCAACGTTAAACACTGCTGTATAAGGTAAATGCTGACCACACAAGTTTAATTAACCCACGACCGAAGGAAGGAATACAAAGAATGGCTAATAGCTTCAAGTTAGATGTGAGATACACACATTCTATACTGGGAATATATACAACTCATCTGATCTTACAAGAACTCCTCATGAAACCTCAAGCTTAAAATAATGGGAAGGAACTTCTTCATAAGATACCAACATAGTGCAAAGTTCCATTTCAAGCATAGCGTAACAATAGCTTTCTTTCCCGGTGTTTCTCATCTTCCACTCAGGAGGCTTCCTTTGGGGTACAGGATTAACGTTTTGGCCCTTGTTCAGTATCACCATCTGATAAGTGATAAGAAAAAGTATCACTTTATAGGGAGAGCCAACCCTCCCTATAAAGATCAAGCATTCCAGAAAATCAAACAACTCCATCTTTCACTAGACACATTTATGTTCTTTCTTCACCATGCCTCTATTGTCCTCTAGAATATTCCCTTCTTGAACCTCTACACTACTTACTGCCTATTTAGTAAGTCAACCCAATAGCCCCTCTTTGGCCCACACACATCACAAACTGCCCTTTTTGTGGATAAACATCCTATGTCTATCAAAACCTGGTATGCACAGTGTCTTATCCACCTTGGTTTCTCCCATGCCAACTAGTTACAAGGAGAACTAAATTGAACCAGTACTTACTATATGCCAGGCACTGGATGAACTGTATGTATACCTCCTTTCTTAATTGTCACAAGAGTCCTACAGATTTTTACCAAAACACCACCCAAGTTATGTGGTGACAGAGCAAAAAATAAAATTCACATTTTCTATCATTCAACCTGGAATGCTGTTCCCTTGCCCAGAACAGCCTTAAATAAATTTCTCAAACCCAGCGGTCTGCAGCAAGAGGAAGTTACCTGAACCAAAGCCCTCATGAAGCCAATTCATCACTCCACTTCACATCCCACTGACAAAAATCCACAGGAAGACATTTTTTTGATCAAAATTTTGATCTTATTTAAACCTATTCAGCACATCTCATCAACCTTAAATTATCTACTGTGTAGAAGATGGGCTTCATCAAGGTGGTGACACAGGAAGAAATTAACCGACTGCTTGAGCCCAAACATCAAGGCTCCTGTCCCAAACCCCTCCCCCCAACCCCATCATCAGCTACCTCTCTTTCCTTTATTAATCTCAGTATACCTGTAATTTTATGTGATGATGTCCATAATGTCTACCTCCCTATGAACCAGTCAGCCACATGAGGGCAGCAGCCAGGTTTGCTGTCACATTTTAGCCCTGATCCCTAGCACGGTGACTGGGATGTGGTAGGTGCCCAGTAAATGTCTGCCAAGGGAGAAGGGGTAGGAGAGGGAAGGATGAAGATCAGGTGGCACACATCCTAGCATGAATCTGGACCAAGTGCCATCTCAAGAATTATGCAGCCCAGGGGCCGATCTGAAAAGAATTCAGAAGCTGTGCTGCCTAGGGTAATATGGTAAAAGTTACTTCGCCTTCTCATATCTGAATCATGGTATTTGTCAACTGACACACATAGAAGTGAATTCAGTCCTGGTGAGTTGTGAAATTCTCCCTATATTCTGCTCAGACTTCTGTGTGCTGTGGTTCTCCTCTGCACAATGGGGATAAAGCAAAGAACTTCTACTACTGATATGAAATCTTTTGCCTAACAAATTAAATAATAAATGACTGTTCTCAGAGTTCCTTTAAAAACAAAATACAAAATAGTTTGCATATCAAAGTTTTGTTACTACTATATGTGGTTTAGATAGGTGTTCACCTTCGAATAAGTGAAATATCTGGCTTCTTATAATAATGATCTAGTAACAAGGCAATCAAACACAGTGGTTCCTAACATAGATTTCCAGTCAAAGAAATTCGGGTTCAAATATTCATTGAAATGTTATGCAATATAAAGCAAAAACGGAACTGCAACGATATGATAGTACCTACCCTACAGTGTTCCTGGAGGAATTACGTGGTCAAATATAAGGTGTTTAGAATATAAGGTGCCTGACATATGGTCAATATAAATGCTTGCTATTCTCATTGTTTTGTGACTGAAAAACTGTGAGCCCTAAAGAGATTAAGTGACTTGCCCAAGTTTATACTGCAAGATGCAAAGATAAGGCTAATAGGTCTCAACCCCCCCCATTCCTGAACTCCATCATACATGGATTATGCTGTTTAAAATATATAACCAACTTTTATTCCTTTTTCCTTTCTCTTTTGCAGATTACACTAAGCAAATAATTTCCTGGCTTTCAGGAAATTGTCATTTTTAAATGCTTACTACCTGATTATTTTCATTAAAGATTTCCAAATAGTCCTGAGTCTAGCAAAGTAGAAATCTAACCATGATTATGTTATTACAGAGCTGAGGGAAGAGAATGTATTTCTCTTCCAAAACTTCTACGAGAGTCAATATAATTTCCATTATACTTTCTGTGCTATTTTATTATCCCTTTCTTTATTAGAAGTTTAGATTTGAAGCTGCTCTAAGAAAAAGGATAGCAATGGAAAGAGATTTAAATTGCTCTTTGTCCATATTAAGGCCAAAGCTTTAGCAGATAAGGACAAAGGGAAGGTTAAGTCACAATGGTCAAATTCTGTGACCTAATTATGTCTTGACTAACTTACTTTTTGTCCTTTCATTAATGAGAACCATCCAATTTAGACTCCCTTATTATGCAACAATGAAAGCCACATATGTATAAGGGTATAGTATTCCCTTGATGTCATTACTTTCTAAATGGGAAATATTTATGGAGAAGAATCAAGGCTGAATCTAAGGAAAGAGAACACAAAAAAGTTGGTTCATATGAGATTTTTTTTTTCCCCTTGTACATGTTCTGGTACTTTTATGTGGAAGCAAAATATTGGAAGTAGCCATGATGAGAATTGTAGAGCCAGATGGGCACTCAAAGGGCAGAATGGAAAGAAAAAAGGTTATGGATAATCTTAACAGTTGAAGGAGTTGACACAGACGAAGGCTCAGTGAATCACAGGATCACAAATGGCCAGCACTGGACCAGAGGACTCCCAGAGCTGCAGGCTTTGTCCCTGGCCCCCAATGGGCCACCCTCCTCCCTGACACTTCTCATGTTTCTTCACCATTCATGCTCAGTTCCACTTTCTCCAAAAGACTTCTTCACAGTGACTTCTGCTGTCTGAGAATTTATTTTCTGATCCTTTACTATGACTCTTCTTAAAAGGTCCTAACTCTCTCACATATGTGGTAGGCGTGTAACAAGCACGGAGTATTTACTGACAGAGTAACAGGACGGAATGAATGAACTGCTCTTGACACAGAACACTATCTACAGGCCCCCTACCTCACATTTTTTTCTTTCTCCCACGATGTAATTCATGACAGAATGCTAACTTTAAATTTGACCAAAAACAAGATTACATTTGTTTAAGTTCACTTCACTACAAGGATAAGTTTTTAAGTAAAATGCTCAAATCCTAGGAATATTTAGATTTTCTCTGAAGGAAAATACGGTCTCAAATCAAGCCATTTAAAGGTCATTCATTACATCTTTGGAAGGAGTGCTCCTGTAGCCATCCTGATGTCAGCAGTGAACTTACTAAAAGAAAATAGAAATGTACCACTCTGCAGAGATAAATATTGAAATATACATTGATGCCTCCAAAGAGCAATTATTCTTTAGGGAGTTTATGTGCTTTAAAAAAGGCTTCTTTCTGAATGCTTTTCTCCCCAATCTGAGAACATGAATATACTTTGAAACAAGGACTGTGCATATATATTGCTTTGCTTAATATGTGTTCTGAAATTGACTAAAGGAACAGACTCGCTGTGAGGATAATATATTCATGTTGCATCCTATCTCAAACGTGTTACTGTAAAACACTTTGGTATTCTGAGTATTAGAGTAGTTATATAAAACTAGATACTCTATTTTCTCAAATGCTTCAACATTGAAAATTCAAGTGTCTTATGCTGAAAGTTTATTTTTAAAAGACCACTTTTACATTGAAAGAAGAATGAATTACTTTCAACTTCTAATTTTATATAATGCTTACCAGCCAATATACCAAAGATTTTCAAGTTTTACCTAAATATAGTCATTGGTTATGCTGTTAAAAATAACAGGCGAATAAAAGCTTTTCAAATAATATAAAGTAGAGAGGGACAAGGAGAAGAAATGGTTACCTGATTCCTTAAGCAAGAAATTACCTCTTCTGTTTACTTACTATATAATCTCCATCATAAAGAGCTGGTAAATTTGGTTCTTTATTAAGAAAGATATAAGTGAAAGCACTCTTCTTATGTTTTGATTAATCAAATACACTTTAACATTACCCACTGGTCCTTCTTTCCACTCAATGACTTTAGTGATCTCCCACCTGCTGTTTTGAAAGTGGCTCAACTTTGGCTGGCCACAAAAAGGTCAAGCTATCTATTTTTATACATTCCAGTTGTATGCTCCTACCTGCATGGGTGACACGGATGTGTGGCCTAATGCCCTTGCATATGAGATTCATTATCTGTCAAAACAGGTGCTGGATTCAAATCAGGCTCCTCTCCTTGCCCCGGTCCCCAACCACTCTCCATACAAGACGCAGGGACGGCCCTCAGCCACCCAAACAGCTCTTGCTTAACCAGCTTCTGAAGCCAGGCTCCCTGATAGGACAGTCGGCCATCCCTGGAGGCTAACCCTCAGGTCTGCCGTTATGCATCGGGGAGGAACCTCTATATCAGGTTCCTCAAGTCGTGTGCCCTTTCTTCAACCAATAGAGATTAACAGCTTTAAACTCTACGATGACTTAACTGCCTATTAACTACTCCCATGAAAAACAGGTGATGCATTAGATAGTAAATGGAGGCAGTGCAAGGGACAGAATCCCTGTTCACTAAGTCCAGGTTCCCTAAAATCTGTTTTAAGATTAGTAACCCAATTAAGATCCAATGTCTTCTCTAAATTATTATAATTCAAAGCCTTAGAGTGTCATTAATAAAAAAGAGGCATAAAAGATACTTTACAAGACTCCAAATAAAATCTACTATCCTACCTGATCCCATTTATATTAGGAGCCATGTGACAGATACCTTTTGGTCTTGAGAAAAGGACAACTATATCAGTGATCAGGTTTTCTCCTTTCCCACAACTACCAGGAAACCTAAAGTCATATTTAATACTTACATAGAAGTTCTGGATTCCTCCACTAAATTCTCTCTAAAATATTCTCATCTAAATTTCTGAACTCTTTTATAATCTTTACTTCAACCTACTTTAGATATTTGCATCTACTGCTTCAAAATAAACTTAGAAATAACTGAAGATAAATATATACTAATATCTCAGCAAGGCCTCTCCCCAGGATAAAGCTGTAACTCAGGAGGCTGAGAATGATGGCAAAGCAAAATACAAGGAACCCCAGGCGTGTGGACCAAGCAGTCTCCTTCCCACACAAGTCGGTGTAGCTTGCCATCCACAATGGCTGTGGCCTGGCCAGTGATGAGGAAGGTTTCCCCACATCAGGAAACAGTCCCAGGGACTCACTGCTGAATTACATTAACCACAGGGGCACTTGAGACCTAACCAAGAAACGTGCAGCTAGTTTCTTGGAGCTCAGCAGTGTTGCTTCTTGATCCCTTGACAAAATTAATGATGGAGCAATTCATTACTGACAAGGCAAAAAAAAAATTGCCACAATGTTTACAAGTGCTAATAAATTATGGATAATTTACCAAATTAATACCAGTGAAACAAAGCCGCCTTTTTAGATTTTCATTTATCATTCTATCGAGCTCTTTCCTTCCACCCTGTCTCTGTCTCTGTGGGTGTCTCTATGCGTGTGTGTCTCTCTCTCTCACTGTCTCCCTGTGTGGTGTCTCTCTCTCTCCCCCAGTGTATGTGTGTGTGTGTCTGTCCCTCTGTCTCTGTGTGTCCCTGTCTCCCTGTGTGTCTTTCTCCCTGTCTCCGTGGGTGCGCGCATCTCTCTCCCTGTCTCCGTGGGTGCGCGCATCTCTCTCCCTGTCTCCGTGGGTGCGCGCATCTCTCTCCCTGTCTCCGTGGGTGTGTGTGTGTCTCTCTCTCAGTCTCTGAGTGTGTGTGTGTGTCTCTCTAGCTCTGTGTTTGTGTGTCTCTGTCTCTCTGCGTTTGTCTCTCTCTGTCTCTGGGTGTCTGTTTTGTGTGTATGTCTCTCTCTGTATCTCTGTGTCGGTCCCTATGTCTCTTGCTGTGTGTCTATGTGTGTGTGTCACTGTGCGTGAGTCTTTGTCTCTCCGTTTCAGTCTGAGTGCGCGCGCGTGCACACACAGTATTTCCATAACAGATTTTGACTTGAAATCAAAATTGGAATATAGTCTAAATAGTGTGTTCTGGTTCTGTCGATAATAAACTGAAATTAGACTAAAAGTAATGAACAGATTCTATAGGAAGCAAATGAGCATGGGTATTTTTCAGAAAACAACAAACAGTAAAAAGAAAACATTTTCCAAAGCTAAACTCACTGGACCACAGTGACAACAGCCTTGGAGAGAACATGTCATGCAGAAGGCGGACTCTTCCATCAAGAAATTATTAATCTGGTACAAGAAATAAAATGCAAAGAAGAGCTTCCCTTTCTATTTTTTATGTTTTGGTTTGGAAGGAATACACTAGTATATGACCTTATAAAGCTGAATTATTCTTAGCATCCAGATAATTTCTTGTGGTAATAATGGGAAATTATACTCATAATGTAATATTTATATTGGAAGAACCAGCATTAAATTACTGGGCTGACTGTTTGAGTTGTAAAATGTGAGGGGAGAAGCTTCATTTTCAGTGGATTCACAAACCAACAAGAAAGCGGGTGGGATAGGAAATTAATCCTCCCTCTGGCTCTGCAACTGTGTGATGAGGTCACGAGATGGACGCAAATGTGCTTGTAAAAATGTACCCAACTCCTTGTGAAAAAAAAAAAAAAACAACAGATTCAGGGTCCTCTGGAGAAACAGCTTTCTATCCAAAATAAAGTCTGATTTTCTCCTAACACCCCATCCCCAACTCCATCCTTAAAATGTGGATGTCACCACGTGCCCCTTCCGTGCCCCCACCTGTGGCCAGATGCCTCCTCTTCCAAGTCTTGGAATATCTGCTTTCCTCTCCTTTCTCACTTGTATCCAAACTCATATCCCTCCATCTTGCACTACTGCAGTGGCCTCATAAGTAGGGTTTTCTTATGTCTGGTGTCTCCCTACAAGATTACTCTTTCTTTTAAAGAGCAATTCTCAAACCTCCATTCCTGGTGCAAACAACTCTTACTCTATTGTCTGAGAACTTCCTCAATGGGCCACTGTTTACCTCCATCACCCACTAGTCAGAGAATCTCAACCTCTGTGTTCCCAAAGGATTACATCTCTGCAGAGGGGGTGGGAGGGGGACACTTTGCAGGATCTGCTGCTTCTCAGCCTTGAGCAGCTGGCTCTATTTGCCCAAGGGTCCTGCATAAAATTTTTTCCAGAAGATGACCCAGGCAAATTCGCCTGACAAATTATGGTTAAAGGCAGACCTTCTTCTGTCTTGGCTCCTCATCTTCCCTCCATTCTGAATTTCAAAATGCTAACGCTTCATACCCATCGCTGCTAAGAAATCTGTCCCAACTTCCCCACCACATGAGACTTCCTCTTTATTTAAATCCCAACAGCATGTGATATATATATATTTGATGGTATTAATTATATTAGTCCTGCTTTTAATGAATGACAGTCTATTTGTCCCATTTCTATTATTAGGCTATAAACCATGTTGTACTCCCAAAGGCATACTGTAGGCAACCCATGAATGTTTGTCAAACATTGAAGATGTTTATAAGAAAGATGTATTAAAGAAAGTAGGCTCAAACCACAGCTCGGATACTCTTATTTGATTTGCTATTCATTTTCTGATCTGCTACTCTCCATCAGATGATAGTGTGACCGAAGTCTTGTGACAGTACCATTGGTAACAACTTGGGCAGCTCTGTGTAGGGCCTCTTGCCTTTATGCTTACCCTCTTCCCTTCTTTTCAAGGGTCTTTATTAGGTTTAGCATTATTAATGAGCTAAGGATGCATGATAGTAAGTATCTAGCACTCATTTCCTCTCACCATCTGATCTAAGAATCAGATCTTTGGCTGGAGGAGTTCGATGATGACTGTTAAGGATGGAACATAAAAAGCCCACACTTGCTACTCTTCGTCATCCTCCCAAAAAACCACACACACCATCCCCCTGCATGTGTGCTTGGCCACTGGTAAGTTATATGTGACCTTTTTCAGGGATTTGGTGCTAGAAGATGGAAAACTGGGACTGTTCTGGCCAACATGAACACCAATAATATGGTATCATTCCAGCAGAAAGCCACAGAGTCCACACTGGAACTAATTGGCACCAACCAGGAAGTGTGATACAATCCTCTCCCTTCCACTGAAAACCTTCTGTGGTTTCAGGGTGAGGATGAAGAGAATTTTAAGAAAATAAACACAATATGAAATTTAAACCATACCAGGAACAAAAAAATATGGACTGCAAGACCACAGAGTATTATTTTTATGGGTAACTTTCAATTTTATCAAGACAGTCAGGAAAATAGTACATGTAGCTATGTTATGGGACATAAAAGCCAAGTTTTCATTTTGTTTTTACATTAATATCAGGACTTCTCACATTTCATCTGTTTATGTTTACATAAATTACATTAATATCAAATCCAGATTTGGAGCATCTCAGCATAAATACTTGGTTAATTCTTATTAATATTTTCATAGTTCAGCTTTTGATTTTTAATGTTTCTCTGGGCAATAATACCTGTGCGTACACATTTAATTCAATCACATTACTATATTGCTACATTATGTTTTCATCATTTACGCAAGAGACTTGTTACAGCTAATATGTAATTTATGTCCATCTAGAAACAGGTATTTTTCTCCCAATTTACAGAAGCATTAGCTAGGTCTATTAAACACAAAAATAACGAAAGAAAAGAGTGATAAAAGAAAAAGTTTTCTAAGTGTTAAAGGGGGTATAATTTTTTTTATAGCCTAAGCAGTTAAATCATTAAAGTATTAGGGGGACATCAGAAAAGTAAGAGCAGAACCAATTTTCAATTCTAAGAAAGAGGAGGTGGGCGAAAAGGTTAATTTTACATGACACTGCATATTTTAATTTAACTGCTGTTTCATTCACTGTCTAAAAACACTGTTTGGAAATATCCTTTTGTCGTATGTACAGAAGGGCTTTGCTATTGTCCCTCAGGAAGGCTGGCAGCTGGCCCTGCACTCTGACCTCCAACCCTGTCTCAGCAAGGGGCTCATTGATATTCCCAGAAGCTTCTCTCAATGCAAGAAGATCATTTAAAAAAGAAAACCCCACCTCAGGGCTGGTGGTCCCCTCACTCCCACCCTCTGCTCCTGCGCGCGGC
>CM053572.1:76776347-77000239 GCA_028646485.1 Cryptoprocta ferox
GAGCAAGTAGGGAAGCCTGCTTAGGCGCCTGCACAAAAGGACATCCAAAGCATCAGCACCTGCTGTAGGGTTTCTGCTCTCGTGTCTGCCCCAGCCGGAGTGGGAATCGCTCCAGCGTCGGGGCAGCTTGTAATCCAATGTGGGGCAGAGGGCACAGAAACCTAGTGGCTCAGGCATTCAAGCAAAGGCTCAGTAATGAAGCACCACATTGTGGTAACAAGCCCCGGGTGTGTGCTGTGAACTTCCCCTGTGCAGATGGCTCGCTGTCTGGGGAAAGCATTATCCAGCACAGTCCAGTCACCAAGTACACTGAATCCAAGATTCAAGAAACAAAACACTTCCTTGAGTCACCCCCTACCAGTAGACTACGCCGAAGCTGCTTTAAAATTGCCAAAGGTCTTCTTTTTTTTTTTTTTTTTTTTTTTTTTTAAGAGTAAGATGCTGATCACATAGGTTTGGGTTCTCTGAATACTGTACTGAACCACCCTGGGAACCAGACAGTATCCTCCTGGCTACAAGGCTAAAGAATGAGCAATCACCAGCCCGTGGAATTTTCATGATCCAGTTTCCCCACCTTCCCGCCCCATGCTCACTGGCAGGAACCAAAGGG
Organism: Cryptoprocta ferox; assembly: GCA_028646485.1. NCBI lineage: Eukaryota > Metazoa > Chordata > Mammalia > Carnivora > Eupleridae > Cryptoprocta > Cryptoprocta ferox. The sequence continues at coordinate 76,776,958 of CM053572.1, forward strand.
CCGTCACCCTGATGAGAGAAAACAAAGCTCGGCAACTGCGTTATGAAACAGGTTTCTCCTTTCCCAGAGACATTCCTTTATGGCTAGGTCATGTAAAACAGCAAAATGCTCAATGAACACACTTGGTCCTGTTCCACGCAGGTGACTGTGCCCTTCAACTTGACCTGAGATACAGGGAGAGGGAAAGAAAACCACTCTCCAATTTCTAAGTAAAAGGTGACCAGACAGCAGCGATAGGAAAGCACAGCCTACTGTTAACAACAAAAAGAAACTGAAAGCAGCAATGTGGACAGCACAGTCATACAGGTGTGGGGCAGGACCCGAGAGGGCAAAATAAAATGCTTCTGGGGTCGAATCCGGAGCCAAATTGACTAAAAAGGGCAGACTGGCCGAGAACCTTATTTGAGTTGCTCTGGCACAGAGAAACCTGTTCTTATCTAGCAAGGGCACCCCCTGCTGGCTGCTGTGCCGAACTCCGCCTCTTGGTCCAGCTCCAGAGAGCCTGCCGATTCCTTTGGAGGAGGCCAGGAAGGGGCAACCAACTCAGGCAAAGCGAGTCTCTTGTAAGGCACACAATGGGAGCAAAAGGTCCCGTCATTGCACAGTCACTGCCCAAAGCCACAATCTTTGTCCAGTCACGGTTCTGTGCAGCCAGATAGATTCCAAGCAGACTGAAAAGAATGAATACAAACCTGATTGCTATTTTGCATGTGAGAAGTTGAGAAAGTTAGGGAGGAGGGGGGGACACAAAAGGGACCATAAAAAGATTCTTAAGTCACTTGCATATACACTGCTTTTCCACTGGAGGAAATCGTGACTACCCTTTTAAAGGCAAAAGTTTATCATGACATGCTTAATAGTAATTATTTAAATCCTTATCCCAGGACACAGTAGTATTTGTTTAAAATGCATTCCAACATCAGGGCACAACTTACTGCCAATAAAAAAGAAGACTAAAATCAGTTTTGCATTCCCACTGTTTCTCTTGTACATGATACCACCATACACACATGTATTTTCATGTCACTCTCAAGTTTTTACTTCCCTTCCTTTTCACCCAATTCTTTTCCATTTCTTTTGCTATTAGGCTCTTACAAAATCGCTCTGATGTTTTGTAGTATCAGCTCACTGCCCCCTACAATGATTCCCCTCAAAAATCATCACATCCAATGTCTTCAGCAGAAAATATTATGTAATACGGGTTTCTGCGTAAGCTCATTTCCACTGTTATCAATTGGAGATGCTTCCTTAAGGAACACTGCCAAAATGTTCAGCTAGGCTCCATCGGCTAAGACAACCAAAGAGAAACCTGTTCATAAAGGCCCAGTGGGTCTCTCCCCTACTGGCACAAATGTCATACGTGAGTATCTTTAGCTCGCGTTATCTGCCCTTAGTCTCAGTGAGTTCACCAGCTCAGGCTGAACTTGGCTTCTCCCTGGGACCTCAATCTCATGTCTGTTCCCAGCTCTCAACTTCAAACAGAGGGGACAGAGAAGGCAAGGCATCTAGGCGTGAGCAGAGAAATATAATGGGCAAAACAAACATGCTTCATCTCCTTTGGGTCATTTGGTCTGGTTTTCTTTTTCTGCTTTACATATGAAACCTGGGGGGTAAGAAATGCCAGTGGCACACAGGCCCCAAGGACAAATGCTTGCATTTCAGAATTTAAAAATAATTTCCAAAAGCTGGAAATCTCAGTGCTTATTCTTTATGTAATCATCCTCGCTGAAATTTTTAGGTTTCATTTCTTCATGTCGCTGATGCAACCAAACGGCTGTCCAGGTAAAAAGAGGGCTTGTAATCATTTATTTGTTTAATGAACAGTTATTGCCTGTTAGACATGTATGTGCCAAAATATCCTATGTGGACAATATGTAACAAAACAGTGACATTTATTCACCACTTGTTTTTTGTAGCTTGTACCATAGACATCCATCTCCAGGAATAACAGGATTATTTGAGCTTCTGTGCTGTGGTTTACATAGTTCAACCTTTACCTATTAAAAGGTCTAAAAGTGAGTGTATAGGTCTATTTTTATTTATAAGCGGGGAGAGCAGAGCTGTCTTAGAATGCACAAAATCAATCCACACTAGTTTAGGGACTAAGCCTGTGCTTTGAATCGAACTGTCAAGATATTTGCAATCTGCTTGGCCCCATGTCCAAGGAGCCTGAAGGTTTCATAATCAAAATGTGAGGGATTTTTATTCTTTACCACTCGTATAGCAGGAGCCTCATTAGACTTGGTATGATTTTAGCTGTTCTCTTATAGCACAAAAATACCCATCTATATTTAAACTCAAATGCACATATGTACAAAATAGTCTGTAAGAAAAAAACAGAATCATAGGCTCATGCTTGTGTTATTTCATGTGTGGGGATGAGCAGAATAGCTATCAACTGGCCTTCTTAGTAAATCTGAGACGTATTCCAACTTTTCTCAATAAGATCTGGTACAAAAAAGTTGCTTGGAAGAATTCTGAGGATTTTTATCATGGCATCAAACATCACTAAATGATAAGTGACATGTATGTAGGAGGGAAAGTGCTTCGTGAATCTGAACTTTTTTTGGATACTGTCTTTTTCTCATATTGTAACAATACTAAGACCCCTCCCTTGCCAAAAAAAAAAAAATCAATAAATAAGCTCTGACTGATACCAAACCCCTTTAGATTAAGCTCAATATGCCATTAATATGAAAAGAATTTGACAGTTTACATAAGGGATGTGACCTGGTGCCAACAACCTCTGGCTTCTCCATTCTCCAGATGGTAGCAGATTAGTAGGCAGCCTTTATTCTCCTAAGAAGATTTTTTCCCCCCATGGAAAAACTATAAAGGCCAATTCTGTTCCAAACTTCAAGTCTCCTTCACAAATGTCTACTCAATTCTGGGCCTTAACTAATGCCTATTAAAAGAAGCCCTTGGGCTTGAAGCTGTGGAAGGGGGGAAAAGACTAAGGCAAACTTAACTCTAATGCCTGCCTTTAAAAGATCTATTGACAGAAGCAGTGGGGAGAGTTTGAACTAATGTTAACTTAAAGAAAAAGGCTGGTGAGATTCAATTGTGGATGTGAATGCTTGCTTGAGTTTGATCTTGACGGGGCTTAAGATAAGGGAGATAAAAACCTAAGCCTACTTACATATTAAAAAATGCAGTTGTGCTAAATTCACTACATACCACTGTTCTCAATTTGATTTATGCCCATCATCACCAAAGACGTTGAAGGACATCCCTGTCTAATATGGTAAAAAGCCACAGCAGAGGGCACTTGCTCTGCTTTGCTATGCTAACATGAAAAATCATTTCCTACAATGCATGATGTTCTTTCCCATTAATTCTTCAAACGCGACGAAGAATAAAAACAGAATTTTTCTTTGGTCCCGTTCTGGAGGTATAAATATAACAAGTGGCTCATCAAAAAGATCCGAGGGGTGAAAACCTGCTCTTAAGCTCTAAGAAATTCTTCCCCCAACAGATAGGAAGGAATCTTGAATAACCAGAAAAAAAAACACCGTATTTTATAAACAGACTGACCCCAGTAAAAATTTTAAGAACATTTGCTGCATTTAAAGTCCAGAAAGCTAACTAGAGACCTCCTCAAAATGTCTGGCTTGTTCTGAGGTCACCTGGACACATACTGTATTTTTCAAAGGGATAAAACTACTTTCTAGGAATCTTTCAAACATGTGTAGACTTCTTTTTACCCTCTAGTTCATAAAATGTTAGAGACACTTGTTATGTAGAGTTTATTATTTCTATTAATATTTTCACAAGTTGGTGAAAATGTGGTAAAATTTCACCTGGATTTTCTTTTTCCCATGCAAGTTAGTCATGATCTGTGAGATCCTGGAAACCAGAAAATACTCTTCTTTAGACCTATTATGCACAATGAAAACAAGTAGTTTACAGCACATGGTCCCTACCACCAAGGACTTTACAACCTACTAGGAAAACTGGACCCAAAAAATGACAAGTGTTAGTAAAAATTCAATGTGTCAGGGAAGAGGAGATCAAAAAGAAAAAAGACACAGGTCTAGGATCCCAAGTATTTAGCATGACCTACTTCTACCAGTTTCCAAAATCATTTAGTTAAGAGAACATCAGCAGTTGCCGATAGCAAATATACTTAGTGGTCCCCAGAAATAAAAGTTTTCATGGAAATCTCGAAGGCAATAAAAAGAAGAGATTTATTTAATTTCTTTTCTGCGAACTGTCTCATTTCCTTAAGGAAGAAATGCCAAGCAAACAGTAATTTAAATGATCATGTTAAACACTCACCCAAGAATACCTGCCCAAAATGACGACAGCCCAGAACTCATTTAAAACAAAGGTTCGGTTCTCCAAAGGCATCGCATGGTACAAAATGGGTTCTTTTCAAAGAATGTTTTCTAGTTTCCTGTTCTTACTACAGTATTCTAATAAAATATCCATTCTATGGTCAGTATCCTATTCTTTTTTTTAACTGAGAAAAGTTACATCCAGTAAAAGAACTATTCCTCAATCCAATAAGTGGGACCATCCTGACAATCAGATAATAAGTTTAGGAAACGGCTTAAGGAAATGAGCTAATAACTTGACTGAACACAAGCAGATTATCTCTGATTGCTACAAAGAATGCTATTAGGGGGGCACTATGTTTTCAAGTGATCATTTTTCCAGCCTGTTACAGAAAGGTTAATCTGCAGCCTTATTCATAAAATCAATTTTGAATCATGCCAAATACAAAAGAATTACATTAAAAATACATCATCAGGAACGATGCTGACATTTTTTTCAATTGTCTTCAGAAAGACTAATTCAGGTATTTTCCTGACCCTAAGCTTACCCATGAAAATAAAGGCTGTATCTATGACTTCATCAATGAACAATCTGTTTACCAATCAAGTTGGAGTAGACTTGAGTGATGGGAAAATACAATGGTTGTTTATAAAGGCTCTTATAAGGCTGTTAATCTCAAAATTCTTTAGTTTGTGAAGACAAGGGAACATGGCCAGAGACACTTGCCTTGCTGTTATTTAACGCAAACACTAAGCCTCCTTCCTTTACGATCTCAGGAGAACTGCTTAGATTGGACAGTACTTAAGTGAGAAGAAACCCTTCCCCTAATTCACCAAGTGATAGTTACGTTACTGCACACATATACTTCCCTCCATAGCTTAGCATTCCAGGGTTATCTCCCGTCCAAAACACAGAACCTTGTTTCAACCTGCCCACCTATCTAAGCTTTAGTCAGAGAATTTTAGCAGCATAGTAAGTCTATAGATTTCTCTCGATTCAAAAAGACCCAGTGGCGAGTTGCACCAGTGTTTCACCCTTGGCTGGCAGCAGATCAGATTGTGAGATGTAAATTAGAATACCTTTCACCTGTAAAATGACCAACATAAATGCCAATACAGATTTCCTCAGGCCCTGGGGAGGTTTGTAAAGGCACTCTGGCCACCTGGTCACTCTGAAATGAGTCAATTGTGAATGTAAAACTCAAACCTTGCTTGAGAAAGGAGCCTGGGAAAACGGGAAATCTGCCATTCCCAGATGAAGTCAGTTTCTCAGCTGGGCTGTTTTGTCTATGAACAACATTTCATAGTTCCTATGCAATCTAAATATCAGATATTACTGCAGGCCAAAAAAAAAAAAAAAAAAAAAAAAAGACAAGCTGTGTTCCCTTTTCCGATAGAGAAAACCCAGTGAAGTTTTAACGGTAAGGGTTAGATCCAAACGTAACACGGAAACGGGGAAATTTTAGGATGCTCCACTCCAGCTGGATTACATCCAACACCCACTTATCTGAGACAGAATTAGACCAAATGTCAAGAGTAAAGAATGGATAGGCTTACCCCTTCGTGTATCGGGAAGAGCTCGTCTTAGTGTTCTGCTGACATTTTAAGTATAAAAGGGTCTTATTGTAAACTCTGGACCCCCAGAATGGCTGTTTCTAGAGAACTCTGAAAGGAGAGATTAGTTGGGAGAGCCTCAGCATCGGATTCCACCCTTCAATCACGTTAGACACAGAGCTTTAGCCACTTTTTTGCTTAAAGTCATGCATGTGGTCAAAAGTTTAATTATATCACCGGCTGCATCAGCAAGCATATTGTCTGCCATCCACAGGAGGGATAAAACCTTTTTGGAGCACTGGGGTTCAGACATCACTGTGGAAGCCTTCCCAAAATGTTGGGTTATGCCTGACAGTTGGTATTTTTTCCCTTAACTGATCAAAGAACACAGCCTGGATCCTGGTAAGACTATAAAAGGTTTCCCTCAAATTCTGAACTTTGGAGACAGAGTAGGAGGGACCTTACCCAAACAGCTAGCTGATTTTTTAATGGATTGAGTCTAAACACAGTCAAATTGGCACCTTTGATACAACTGACTGGTTCTTTGCCAGCCACTCATTCCTTCATTCCATCAACAAGAATTTATTAAATCCCTGGGTGATGAGAAGATGCAAAAGAAGTCCTCTCCTAGCGAAGTTCTAAGTTAAGCTGGCCAAAACACCAAGGCATTAAACTAGTTATGAGTCAAACTGGTTGTGCATGTAGACTGGGCGCAAATCTCTGAAGTCTGAAGTAACCATGAGTTTCATTCTGAATGTTGAGAAATGCTGATTGTAATCAGTTTTTGGTTGTAGATTTGAGGGGTACCAGGCAAGTAGATGTGGCTCTGGGCTTCCAGCCCAGAGAGGACCCAGAGGGGTCCACTTGAGGCCACCATCAGCTGCCAGTTCTAATCAGTAGAAAAAGAAAAAAAAAAAGTGAGAAACTACTCCAGACCTTTCTATAAATAGCTTACAGTATGAATACAAGTGGTCTGAAAGTTCTAAGATATGTCAAATACCAGAAAAAAATAAATGATAAATGGCATAAGCCAGACTAATCAGTCAAGAGCCATCCTTATAAGCATCCATTGTTAAGAACATCGGTCCAGCTAATACCAACGATGACAGATTTTCATTGCTGGCAAATACACACACTCACCCATACACACTGGCTGAGTAGAATTCACATTTCATTGAAAGGACAGAAGAGCAAGAGGATCCACCAAAGAAAAAGCCATTATTGCTCTGAGGCTGAGAGTGAGCCTGTGATGCTATCAGCCGACTTATAATGGGGCACAGTAGGCCCAGTGCCTAGGGCCCATACCATGTTTTAATTTCTTTTAAAATAAAAGCAAAAATAAAATCCAGCTCTGATTATACTCCTCTTTAGGAGTACACAGTCATAAGATTGAATTTTTAATTTTTTTTTTTTTATGAAGAAACAGACCCATGAAGACACAAGTGCTTGGGGCTACCTAAATCATACTGTGGCTCTGATCAGAAATGCCACTTTCTGTGTGCCTCCTGGATGCCATGAACTCTACATAACCTCTCTACCCAACAATTTCAGAAGTATTAACATTGTCACTCTTTTATATATGTGGATATTGCAGTGCAAAATGCTTAAGTAATCTTGATACACAAGAAAGAACATGCGTTTTAGAGACAAACACAGCTGGATTGGAATTGTGACTCCTCCATTAAGCAACTATAGATACTGAGCAAGGTACAACCTTCCATGGCCAAGAGAATTAGATAAAATGTATGCAAAGAGCCTGACACAGAATAAGTAATAAATAGCAGCCATTACCATAATCATTATTATGGCCCAAGGTTAAATAGCTAGTGGCTGAACCAGCATTCCATATCAGGTCTGCTGTTGAATTCTTCTTTTTTTTTTTTTTTCTGTCCCCCTCCATGCTACCGTGTCCTCTTCAAACCCAAAGAACAAACAGGAAGCCCTAAGCACCCTATACTATATGTGATCTGGTCTGAAAAAAATCATTCTTTGCAGAATAGAAAAAAATATAAAAGCCACACATAATACTGCCACTCTTTTTCCCCCTCCTCTTAGCAGACATCAGCAATAGGACTTGATAATTTCAGTTCCACAAAAAAAAAAAAAAAAAAATGCAGTATGAATTAACTGTTCAGTTAAAATGCTTTCATCCACCAAAGAGGCTGGGCCCTTGATTCACTTCCAGCAGAACTTTTACATACTCCACCTTTCATAGCGGGAGCTGTGCTTCTGACCTTTGTGTCATTCAGCAGTTTCACTTATTAGTCAATCCAACTCTCCGCAGTTGTTTACAGTGTTTCAACTACAGAAGAGGTAGCATGTTTAATCAACCACAACTCAGAATATTTATAATAAAGTCTTTATCCATAAATCTCCTAACAGTATGCCATTGTCCATAGCAGTGCCTGGACTTTCAAGGCTGATTTTACATGCCTTTGATGAGGACTTCAACAATAATTCAGGTCCTCAGAAAGGTATATTAGAGGACTAGCATAATCACACTTCTGAAGGTACTTGACAAGTCTATATAGGTACACAGAAATTACAATTTAAAGAGCTCTTTTCAGTTACCAACTGCCACTGCAATTGAAGATACTTAATTCTACAAGTTAAATCTCTGACAAGACCACATGAACAGGGGGAGGTGTGTTCCATTTACAGAGACGTGATAGAACACACCAACTTCTATCTTGGAATTTAAAAATTAAGGACATTCGCATGAGAGCAGGGTCTATACCTTAAACTCATTTTCTCCTGCTATTTATTTACCCTTGCTGGGATCTTCTTTCCGTGATTATCTGAAATGATGAAAAACCAGGGTGAGCAACCCAAGGCACAAAGGTGGACAGAACCCATACCCTTTCCCAGACGTGGCGGCGGGGGGGGAGGGGGAAGAGAGAGGGAGAGGGAGAGAGAGAGAGAGAGAGAGAGAGAGAGAAACAAGCACACACACACATCGTGCCATTCCATTAGCTATGTAAGCCCAAAAGTTTGGCTCTTCTGGCCATTTGTTGCCTTCCAAATAGTAGAAATCTCTGACCTTAGGATCAGCACATCAAAAAAAAGGAGAAAAAAAAAAAAGGCCTAGGGAATTTCCTAATCTCAGCACTGAGCTAGTATATTAAGAATAATTTTTACTGTAAATTTGTGCTCTGGGGTAAAACTGGAAAATGACTTCAAACGACATTTTTAAGATGTGTGCTTGTGTACAAAATAGATCTTATACAGTTATAGCAAGATCCAGCTAAAATTGAGCCATTCAGGCTGTGAGCAGCGGAGCCAGCCAGCCCGTGTAACTTGGGCCCAGCGCCTTCCTCCCCAGCAGGTTCATCTGCCAGAATTCCATTAATGGCTTCCAGGACATCACATTTTTTTCACCTTGGAAGAAATGAATACAGGGTAAACTGTTTCATAGGCAGTGCTGAAAGAGGCTTTAGAAATAATTTAGTTTACCTCTTCCCCTACCTGCTAAAGTTTCATTCCCCCTGTGATATGATCCTGAGAGATTATTCATTATCCTGGTCCTTTACCCCTGAGACATATGAAGAAATAACAGAGCAACTGTGCCTTTAGGGATGGTAACAGCCAAAAACATTAAAAATTCCGCTAGTCAAGAGCACCTTGAATATCTGATTAAGCTGCAGGACAGAATTATACTTCGGTTCCAATGCAAACTGTTTAAAATCAGTTCCAAAGTCATCTACGTTGGTGACCCACTACTGCTGCTGGAGCCTCCCTGCCAGGCCCAAGGCCAGGATTGAATTTCCCCAGACAGTTCTCTACTGCAGACAATAACAGTTGCCACATTCAAGTTTCATATGTTATAACACCCTGTGATTTAGACTCAAGTTCCACTTGTACAGCTGCCTGCCTTCGTGTGTAAATAGGAACCGAGAGTAGAGTTTAGGTCCGCAGCACAGGCAAAACAGATCCTTTTATATCTTAAGAGACAAACTTGCTGTCCCAGGGCCTCAGGAGAACCAGAACTCTCATATCATTTTAGCAGTCAAAACATCTTTGCTCAATACTCAGAAAAGGATGTAAGTGGCGTGTTGTGGGTTCTCCTTAGATCACTTATGTCAGCCAAGGTCAATGCAAACAAGTAAAAAAAAAAAAAAATTCAGAGAGAAAAACCAACTCAAAATTGATCTCTTCGAAGAAAGGTAGAAAAAGAATCACTTTTTGTATGTATCTCAACAACCCCGGTGGCCCAAAAGTCTCACTTTAAGTACCAGAGTATAAATTAATCATATATAAGTGGAAGATGAGTGTGAAAAAGACCAACTGAAGACTTTTTTCAAACACAGATTGGTCATAGCTCTCACAGAGTCCGTCATACAGTATTACTTTCAAGTCCATATTCACTTTTTAATTAGTGTAGGGTTATGTGCTTTTGACATGCTAAAGCATCTACCTAGTACCCAGTCTGGCATACAGCAAGTACTCAATAAATGCTGGTGGATTGAACAGGTATCTTAAAACTAGTTCATTTATGAATCCTTCAACTTATCTGCACAAGAATTTTAGCTCATTTGGGCCTAGGATGAGGTTTTGTTCAGTTTAGCATACGTAACACAGAATGTTACAAATAGTATGTGACTTAATAAATGTTGAGAGGACAGAATACACACTTCCTGAAGACTTAACAACTTGCCCATTACATACCTTTAGACAGTTTAGAAAGGTAAGCCACAAATGTTTTGATGTTGCTCAACCTAAGCAATCAGAAGTAATCTTCCAAGGAATTCTGCTATAGGCTCTCGCGTGTAATATTTAGGAATATACCTAAGTGACTCCTCCATTGCTGTCCAGAAAGCTCTTTGATTTAATTTTTAAATGTTCATTTTCATCCAGCCCCCAAGACTAAGTAATTGAGAATAAAACTAAGCATGATTTCTAAGGAACTTATGAAGATCTTACACCAAAAAGATACAAGTGAAAGTAAATGAGTGGGTTCTTTCCCCCTCTTTCTGTTCCTCTCCTCTTCTATTCTCTGCCCGCATCAATGTCAATAAATTCCACATTCCATCTCCAACAACAGATGAATAGAAGATTAGCTTTTCAAGGAAACAGCTGTAAATAACTATAATCTAGTTAGTAGAATTCCTTATGGCTCAAAGGTTAAAACAACAGGAGTCCTAAGTTTCCCTGATGAAAAATTTTAATTCCCTCCCATAGGAAAACAACGGGACATCTTCTAAAGTTTAAAAACAAGGTCATGTATATAACATTTATATAGATCAACTAGTAATAAAGAACCAGGATTAAGAATTTTAATCCTGTAAAATTCAGGTAAGCAAAGATCCAAGGGTCTCATAACTAAGTATTTTCTGAGAAAAAATAAGAAGCTAGTTTAAGGTGAATTGGCACTCCTTGACCTAAGAGTGACCCTCACCCTTAAGACATAACAGCCTAAGAGAATGTACAAATAAATTTGGCTATGTTTAAAACAACTCCAAATGAAATAGAAATAATTTGGTCAAAAATTCTGGTTCATATTAAGTACCTAAAAAAAGGAAAATATGAAAATATCAGGTTTTAATCGAACAATAATTTGGATATAAAAATATTAATTGTGCACAACTGTGTACCAGGCACTGGCAAGGCAATGGGAATATGAGGGGTATAATTTCCTCTTTAATGTGAACTTGCTTCTTCAGATGTCTTTCCAGTGAATGAGAGCTTTGATGGAAATGACTGTTGTTTGTTAGGAACAGGAAGGGCACCCTGTAGGACTGCTTCTGCCTCTTAAGAGTACCTGCTCCCTGAAGGCCAGCATGGGTCCTACTATGGCTGGAGAGCTAAGGCAATATGGACACAAGGGAGAAATAGGATCTGTGAGTGGCATATCAGTACCGCCACGGGACATCAGGTTGGACCTTATTAGGCAGACGTGAAAACTGCTTAGTGCCAACAAGTACTTTATTTGGGAGAAGACGGCTCTTATTTAATTAGAACAGAGAATGCCTTTTATTTCATGATTCAATAAGGTACAGATAAATGGGAGTATTTTCATTCCTTTAACCACCAACTCTGGAAGATACAGCTACCCAGATATGACAGACCTTGATCAAATACAGATAGATTATCTGGCGGCCACCAAGCTCCACACCTCAGAGGACAGATGCAGGTCCTACTACTCTAGTCACAGTTCCACAAGAGAATACATCATGGATCCAGGCAGCCTCAATATCCATAAGGAGTTACACAGCTCTAGGGAAGGAACACATGCAAACACTCCCAAAGGTTCCAATTAGCTCCATGGGAATACTATGAAGTTCCAGGCTGCTCTGGGAGTATCAGGATTTTCCCCACAGAACCAATCAGAATCCCCTTAGGAAGTCTACCGAACCCAACTCAGTCCTTAAGAGACCAATGAATTGGGCAGTAAGCCAAGAGCACTGCTGGAGTTGTGTTCTGAAGCAATCTCAACCTCTCAAGGTGACTGGAATCCAGTAGTCACCATATTCACCTATAACAATGGTCTCTAACCCCAGGCAGTCAGGCTCACTGAAAATGAACCTTTTTGATGACCTTATAGTAAAACTGCCTGTCTACAATTCAGTCCTTTTAGGAAAAGGACCAACCCAAGGCACAGTCCAGGTGGCTGGCTGTATTTTCCGTGATATTTATATATTCCCCGAATTATTTAAGAATTAATAACCTTTAAATGTAATACCTGACAGTTTTACCTCAAATATCATTTAAGTCTTTCATCACCTTATGAACATTGCCAGTCTCATCTCAAGTAGTATAAAACTCAACTATTAAGAAATTTTATTGGGCACAATGAACATCTCTGTTTGGTTTTCCTCCCCAACAGAGAGCATTTGCTAGTACTTATTGATAACAAGTTGCTCATCAGCAATTTTCATAGTTGCTCTTGCTTGCTAACCACAGGACCTTATGTGAGTTTTTTACTCTCTGGTGGGTACTCAACATTTACAGAATGGATGAATGAATGAAGTCACTACTAGAATACTATAAGGCCCTACATCAAGCAATTAAGAAGGAACCGGACACAGCAGAGGTACTCGATTATTATGAGGCACAGAAGTGGTGGTGATGGTGAGAAGGTGGTCAGAGTGGTCATCATGGAAGCAAGTTTTTTAGTTATTCTACTGTAGGAAAAAAGATCAGATAAAGAATATTCCCTGGTCAGGAGGAAGTCATATTCCAATGAACATGGGAAAAAACAGGACAAGATCCGAAGAACACTTTCACCGAATATCCATGGCAATAGGTAGTGGGTACAATTTCCTGCTTCTCACCTATACTACAAACTACCCAATGAAAATTTTGTTAACTTGTATAAAGTACGAAAGTCAAGGGCCGTTTCATAGTCGCACGCAAGCAACTGGCTCATTCCTGTTGTACCAGAGGGCAAAAATGGTTTACCTCATTCTAAATAGTATCAGGCCATATGTAAAAATAGAAATAACTGTCAATAGCAGCATCTTTTTGGGCCTGAAAATTGCAAATACAACGAACAGTTTCATGATGAACCTGAGAAGAACCAAACAATGACACCAGACCTGATACCACATCCACTACCCAGGATAGGTGAATGAACTACAAAATGGGGGAGACAGGGCAGATTTTATGGAGTTAGTGAATCCTTTAAAATCAAATCAATCCACAAATATGGAAAGGATAATTCTCTTCTCCATGAGAGAGATTGAGACAGTGGCCATGGCACAAACTAGCCCTAAATATCTCACAACTGTAAGGAGAAGTTAAGTAGCATAAAAACATCTAGAAGGCGATAAATCAGTGAGAGATATTTTATGGCATAAAATGAAATTGTATTTTGGGGGCAGATAGTTCACTTGTATGTTTAATGTTTTGGGTAGCAATGTAAGTAAAACTGCTGAAATGAAGACTCCCATGTAAAGCAGATCACTCAAAGAGAAATCAGACTGACATCAAAATCCCCATCAAACTAATGCTGGAGTGGGTAAAGTTTTTTAAATGTGACTTCCCATGCCATTGGACTGAACAAATATTATGTTTACAGTGTTTCCTTTTGTTTCCAAATTTTTTGCTTGACTCATGGAATTGCTCAAATTCAGGTATTTTTGTTTTATTCAATCATGCTTAATTAAGAATAGAGCCTGCCTAAATAAAACTTACTACATAAAGATCTGCAATTATGGAAATAATTGCTCACAGTAATGGTTTTTAAAGGCACCTCATACCTAGAAATCAGGAAAAATAAGCTAGCCTTTCCTATAAAGAACTAAACAAAAGATGGTAAACAAATACAACTCCAGCCCTAATTAGGGCTATTGAGTAAAACGAAACAGCAGACCTCATAAATCCATCGTATAAAGAACAGCTAAAAGCAGGAGATTGAAGAAAGGCTTAGAACCAGGAATAAAATGTAAAAACGTGGGACACACTGCTCTACCCATGCACCTAGCCCACGAGAATGTACCTAATGTACTGTATTCCAGGCATCCCTAGGGTGTTGTTAGTTGATGACTATTTTCACCTCGCCCCCCCAAATAATTCTTATCCATTAATGTACACATATTAAATGCAGGGAGTGGTTTAAATGTGTTTTTTCAGTGTTATGATACAATTCAATGGGAAAATAGCTTCAATGGTCTTGTATTTATGGAAATACACCCATCTTAAAGAAATATATCTAAGGTCTCAAGTGAAGCCTCTCAGTTCAGAAAGGGAGCCAAGAACACTCCTTCAAAAATTAGGTATTTTAAGGGAAGAATTTATATTCAAAAATTAGAGACAATTTTGTCTTTAGAAGTTTTTAGCTTTTAAGCATATCAGTGCATTACCTAAGAACACTGCAGAGTCTCTATTTCTGGAAAAATAATTTTAAGAGTTAACCACTGCCTTTCAGAGATGACTAGGTGCAATCCTACATGGACAGAGAAGCATCAACCGGATTATTTCTTACAGAACATTTCAGAGCTATAGATCAATGTAGATGAAATGGATATACCACATCTCTTAGAGATCACATTTATTTTCACCTGTGTCTTACCAAAATGTAGCAAACAAGGGAAAATTAGGGGACAGAGGTTAATTTTCTAAGTAAAATCATAATAGCATTCAATAGCCATGTAAATGATCAATATGTATGTAACAGACAAATACTGGATAACATGCTTAACCAAACCCGGTACTTGTCCTTCTCCTCTCTGCTTGTCCTCATCTCCTTCTTTTGATGGAAAATTAGGGAAGTAGTCAAAGTAGAAGCCTCTTGGCCTCCAAAGAAACCTGAAAGTTATTTCAGGACTCTCTGAAGACTTCTTGACCTACTTGTGTGCTGGGGGGAAAAACGGGAGAGGAGAAAGACAGCAGAAATAATATGTAAGGTTTTCAGAGGCATGAAAATCAACCGTTTACACTTCAAACTGTCTATTTAACAGTGTTTATGCTCTCTACCACGAAGACAATGTCATCCCTTTTCTCCTTGCCTTTGCCACCTACCATTTTAAGGTATGATGACTGTTCTTCTCTTCCAGGGCCGCCACGCTGTAACAAGCAGAAAAACAATCTTGGCAGCAGGAGATGCTAAGAGAAGACAGTAAACTAATGACTCCAGACCCTATGGTGCCAAGCATCAGGCTGCGAACCAACACACACAGGACAAAGTCATCAAAACTGGACAGACCGTGAGGGCTATGGAACATGTGCAAGGATGAAACTCAGCACTCACAGTGACCTTCTTCCGTGGCTCATGTGGTAACTCATTTAAAAATCTGGGTTGGCAACAAACTAGTCAGACAAACCCTGTCTGGGAAAAGTGTTCAAATTCGACTTGCTGCCTATGTGGTCACAATTAGCCTTGAAGACAACCAGATTTTATTTTCATTAAAAACAAACCAATGAGGCAGCCACTAGGCCCTTTGGCATGTTGCTCCACGTTTACAACCCCGAGGTGGGAGGCCCACTCTGGCCACCTCAACTGTATCCTCATGTCCCGGACAAGAATCTTTTCATGATTTTTCTTTTCTTCAAGTGATGTTTGTCACCTATTTATCCTGGTCTTTCTGCACTGACACTAATCTGCCTTGAAATTGGCTGATTCCGCTCAAGCCATGTTTACAGGGGAGTGAGTTACATCAGCCCATCCTTGTTCATAGCCCAGTTTATGCTCTACAGCAGAGAGATTATTAAAAACTATAGATTACATGCATACACTTGAAAATGACTCAATTTGGGGAAGATAACTGTATCAGATCTGCATTTCATTGCTTGGGTTGTTGAAAGAGGCCAGGTAGCACTACAATCTTGAATAGAAATTGTTTCCTAAATGTGTTATCCTCCCTAAGACACATTTAACAACTGTTAGTGCCCAGGAGACAAAGGCTAAAGGGGAAAAAAATACATGTATTAGAACACAGAGAGAGATGGAAAGAGAGGGAAAAAGCCTCATTTAAATTATCAAGCTGAGCATTAACCACAAGGAGAGAAAAACAAATGTTCTATGTTTTGCACAAACATCAATTACGTCTAGTAATTTAGCTGATTCCTCTCACTGAACAGGTGCTCTGGCTGCTGCACAAAGTGAAAAGCAGGCACACCACTCTGGCTTCTAGGAAAGGTACCGAGGGTCCTCAACTTGCTCTAATAAAGATTTCCAACAGTCCTGGCACTAACATTACTGACTGTTTTTCCAAAGCCCCTACCAAGTATGTGGCATTGGGAGAGCGAAACCTAGCCTCGAGACAGCCTGCAGACTTGCTGTTTCAAGAGGCTGCAATTGCGGGGCAAAGAGAACACACTCAGAAAAGAGCTCTGCAGATGGTCATGAATTTAGGCACATTAACCCAAATGAATTATGCTTGACAAGGAGGGGCAGGACGAATGAATTAAGTCTACAGATAGTCACAAACTCTAAATATAAGCAACAGATTTCACTTTCTCATAGACTATGCCCAAAGCTGCTTAAAGAACAAGAAGCAGTCATCTGAGTTGAATCCCCAGATCCACTTCTATTCAGACTGTAAAAAGCAAAGAGACTCAAAGACCTCAAACTAGTAGGAGGAAAAAGACATAATCAAGGACTCTGCTAATATCCAAGCAAGTTAGGCAGCTTTCCCCAAATGAGAAATTATAAGCCTAGACACACACCAGTAAAGTGAATAAATATTCTTCCCTATAGTATGTATTTTTAAGTGGTGAAATGAAGTTGAACTATGTGGAATTTCTTCTGCAAAGAGATACCAAACTAGTAAGTGGAACATCTTCCAAATGGGACCTTAAATAAAAAGGAGGCCATTTGCCTGTATCGTGGTTATTTTATCACCATCTTAAAAAAAAAAGTCCAGGAGCGCCTGGGTGGCTGTCAGTTAAGTGTCCAACTTTAGCTCAGGTCATGATCTCACAGTTCATAAATTCAAGCCCTGCATCGGGCTCACTGCTGTCAGCCCAGAGCCTGCTCCAGATCCTCTGCCCCTCCCCCACTCATATTATATCAACAATGAACATTAAAAAAAATAAATCCCAGAAGAGATCACCCTTTAACACTCTTTGTTTACTGTCTACCTATGTTATTGATGTTGACCCCAAAAGAGGAGACAGAATTCTTCTCTGAAAGAATCGTCTTGGGTACTAAGGCATCTGTTGGCTTGAACTTCACCCTTTGCTAAGTGACTTGGGTTGTTCTCTCTCAGATTCCTAAATCCTAATTTAGTTCCTGATTCCTAAATTTCTCCCTCCATAAACCCTGCCCAGAAAAGAATTTCTTCAATGCTCCTGCCTTCTCTTGATGATGCATTGCCATATTTCTTGTCTTACACAAATATATGACCAGCCAGTATTTATATAAAATCTGGGAATATAGCCATTCATTCTTCATGGCCTGGCTCCTTCGAGTTCACAGCTCTACACACACCAGTTTACACATATCAGTGTGACAGTCTGCTCCAACAGGAGGGAGCCCCAGACAACGTGGCCCAGAAATGCCTTAATGATCTTGGGATCTCCTTAAAAACAGAGATATTGGCGAAGACAAATCAGGTTTCCAGATCTTGGTTTCCTCACCTGCATAACAAAAATGGCTTCTACCAAAGCAATTAAGAGGATAAGTGCAAATGACTAAGGAAGTCTATAAAAGATTTTCATAAAAAAATGCTAAAAGCAACAGGCATAACTCCTCTTCTTTCCTGCAGTGGTAGCCTCTTCCCAGAACTCTCAACTCTCCCCTCCAAACCGCAACCTTAGGAGAATGACATTCTTGAAATGCTTCCAAGGAAGTTCATCCTGAGGGAGGAGAATTTATAGTTCTGTGTCAAATGTCGGTGATCTGAGAGCTCTAGTCACTGGCATGATGTGATCCTACAAGCGGCGAGGACACATAAGGCAAGAATCTCACATGTTCCGGGGCCATAAGGCTAGACCGGGCTCACTGCAACCACAACTGCTTTCAGAAATTGTTTTGAGAAATAATGTGACCAAAACTCATTTAGATAGTCATTGAGATAGTTTATGTGCCCATACTGATGAGCATTTTCCACACCAATAATCACAGACACTTGTAACCAGTTTGGGTCTTAATGCAAAAATTTTAACAGTTGTGTGGGTGGGTCAAAAGGGGAGTGTCTGTGTGGAGTGAATCTATCATTGTGCATATTTTATTACCATCTGTTGTTTCAATGATTTTTAATTACTTGACATGTAATTCTCAGTGCGGAGGTTATATTTAAAAGTAAGCTACCCTATTCAAATAGTTTCAATGTGTTTGAGGTAGGATGAGGAACAGGGACATAACTACAAAGATCAAAGGTCACAGAAAGTCCTCAGCCTACACACAGGCTTTACTTGGCTGGCGCAATTTTTTTTTTTTTTTAATTTGAGTCAAGACTTAGAAGTCAGTATTGAATTAACCTAAAAATCTAGACTACTAGTTTCTCATTAAAGTATGGTAACATCTGGCAATACTGATTAATATTCATGCCCAGCCATAGAGCCTAACAGCAGCTGCCTCTTGAGGTAGGGCCTGTCCTCTCCAGATGACAGTCTCCCTTTCTTTCTACAACACCCTATCTTCATCACTTATTTGTGTTACCCACTTGGCCTTTATTGGCATTTGAGTTTGAGACACCTGATATAGATCAAGAAGTTTAACACATGGCAGGTGCTTAATAAAGATCTATTGAATGAGTCGATGAAGAATTAAACTTTAAAAACAGCAGAGTAGACAAGCCAAAATATATTTCCGTCTACTTCTCCAAGCAGTTACTTTTTCTACTTTTAATTTTATAGAAGCCTTAAAGTACCTTTTCAAAGTGCTTTCCGACAATTAAAGAAGTTTGTATAGAGGAAACGTCAATTCCACCAATGTTCAGTCTCCGCAAAAATCACAATACACATTTGGTACACAAATTTGACCAAGAAGTCTGTTGATAAATGCTAATACAGCCCCCATTCTTGAGGAAAGCTAAGCCCCATACTGCATAGTTCTGTAATATGGACAGGCTTTAAATACTCTAGGAATCTCATTCTTTTAACCTGTAACGCTGACCACACCCAAACCTGCTTGCTGGTTTTGATATAGAGGAAACGAGGCAGACCAACAATGATTTCTTTCAAATGACTTTACACTTACTCTGTACAGATCAGGGGAGCACCAGACCCCAGTCAGAACCCTACCACCAAAGAGCTGCAGAGAACGACTCATCCCCCGGTGGTCAGATGGAAAGGACCCTAGAGCCAGGATAGAACCTTTTCAACATGAAGGAATCTCCCTCAGTGAACAGTACTGGCTGGGGAACTGTGCATGGCTAGGGAGGTGAAATTAAATGTGCAACTATCACTGAACCAACACACTTCCTAATTTCCCCACCAAAATGACAAACTAGGGAGCCCTCTGCCATTTTTTTCTGTGAAGAAATCTGACTCACCAGCCATAGTAGAAAAGGGAAAAACTACGCTTCTTTTGACTCATTTTTCTGAGTAGCTATGAGAAAACATCAAGGAAGCAAAATCCGTCAAATTTAACATTTTACAAAAGCAGCGGCGAAAGATATTAAAAGGGATGTGAGAAACTAACCTCCAGAAGTTGTAACACGTAATCTCTGTTCATGCTCCTACTTCCTTGTGTAATTCCTTGCTGGCCAAGGTGCACATTTAGCACCTATTTCGAAACACCTCTGAGAGCAGCTGAATGAACCCACGATTGGGAGAAGATACTCATCAGATAGAGCTACTGGGCCATTACGTGCCCTCCTCGCTATCAGTCATCCATCCGGGACTGTGAAAACAAGGCCAGACTGTTTCCAGGAGGCAGGGCCTTCCCAGCACAGGACCGGACTTCCGCATCCAGCCATTCGGTGGCCGTGCACCAGGAGAACAAATCTGTTCTTTCTGGAAGAAGACAAGATTTCCAGTTGATCTGCTTGATTACTCTAATTCCATCAAGAATGCCAAGACCACAATGGGGGAAACTACACTGCCTCTTAAAATCCAAGCTCCTCCGTGGTTCTTAAGGCATGCCCCCTTTTGTCAGAGATTTTTAAACCTCCGCAGTGGAGGTTCTCAATTCTGGCGCACACTAGAAACACCTGGGGAGCTTTTAAAACCACCAACACTCAGGCCTCACCTGACTCAAATTAAATCAGCCTATCTGAGAGTGGGGTCCTAGCACTCGCTCCCCTTTTCCTAAGAAGGTTCTAAATGTGCAGTTAGTACTGAGAACCACGGATCTTGGATGATTAAATTGAAAAAGGCAACAGAATCAGAAAGGAAATGCTAACTCAACAGAAAAAGGCAGAGGAGAGACGCCTGGGTGGGCTAGTCAGTTAGGTGTACGATTTTGGCTGAGGTCATGATCTCATGGTTCGTGAGATCAGGCCCTAAGTCAGGCTCTGTGCTGGGTGTGAAGCCAGCTTGGGATTCTCTCTCTCCCTCTCCTTTTGCCCCTCCACTGCTTGCATGTGTGCGTGCTCTCTCTCAAAAATAAATAAAACACTTAGAAAAACAAGGACAAAAAAACAAAAAGAATACTTAAAAAAAGGAAGAGGAAAAGATGGGATGTTACTACAAAATGGCCCCCTCCCCACTAAATAGTTATAAACCTACCCTTGGTTTCCCAGGATAGCTCAGATCAAATTCCTCTCCTGACCTCTTTCCCTCTCCTGACCTCTCCTCACCCTCTTTCCACCTGATAACTCCTTCAGTTATTTATATTCTAGGTTTTTTTTTAAGCTACTAAATTAGAATTACATTCTGCCTACTGGAGAATACTTGATTCTAATCAAATAGTTATGTGATTAGTAAGAGGTAAAACAAAACAAGGTGTGTGCTTGTCTTCTCATTGCTCTTCATTACTGGCTCTTTGAACAATTAAACTGGAACTGGAACAAATAAACCCTTTTTCAAATAATACTGCAAGCTTGGGTATTTTTGCCTCGTTGATAAACCAGCTTCACCTATACTGAAAATGCCAACCTCCATGATGAGTCTTGAAGATTGTCAAGTTCTCTTATCAGAGAACCAATTTAGAAGGTAAGGTGCATGGTTAAAGATTATGTATGCTGACACACTGGTAATTACCTTCTAAATAATGTTGTAACTGGATGAGTCATCAAAGCTACCCCAGGCTTATAACGAGGGGTAAAAAGAAGGGCTATCTGGTGGTGGTACTGAGAGGCACGGGGCCAAGAACAGGAAAGCAGGAAGGCAGGCGGGGCAGGAGGAGAGAGGAAAAAATGAGCAGGGTCACTGCAGGGTGTGACAGCAAGGGGTTTGGATATCTGTGCCAGCTGCTGTAATCACCACCATCCACAAGCCAAACCCTTACACATAAGCCCAGAGATTCAACTTTTTTCAAAAGTTAATTTTTTAAAGCAAAACCCAAGTTAATAAAATGTTCCAGTAATCCCCTATCATCAAATTTTACTCAATTTGCGGTGTGGAACTTCATTTATTCATATTTTTAGCTACACAGTCAGGGCCTGCTTCCTTCCAACCATTTTCTCATCCTTCCCCTCACACAGCATGCCTCAGACATGCCCTGGTGCCGGCCTCGGCAAATGGCAGTCCTCACTTTATGCTATAGATGCTGAAGCGCCTGGCTTGAGATTAGGAAAACAGAAAAGAATGGAATATAAATCATTACTCCCAAATACAGATGACATTTAGGCCATTTCCATTGCTCTTTTTTGTGACCTGGATACTAAAGGGGCCTTCTGGCCAAAATGGTGGTGAGCGGGTGGGTCACTTCTTTTATTACTGTATCTCATATCAGATAGTTGAACTTTGTGTAATTTGTGGCATATGGCTGGATTACAAGAAGAAATAAAATGGAATCAAAGGGAAGAAGAAGGAAATGGAGTCATTGGTCCCCCTATTTCGTAGCCAAAAAGTATATTCTAAAGACCAACATCAAACCTTTGGTTTACATTTTTTTTTTAACTTTGATTACACAGTTGGGTTGGCTTGTGAATATGGTAAGAAGTATAACTTTTAGAGTGGAAGGCACGATGAGCAGATAGAACCTAATTAATAGTGAAAAATTATTAATCTGTCTTCCTAAGAGAAAGCAAAATCGGTCATACCTTAGAAAGGAATTTCTCTGTACTATTTAATAAAGGCAGGACTCACTGTATGACTGGGGTCTCATTATGAAATGAGTATGTTTAATATAAGCCTGCCCCAAACCCCAATAATTAACACCATCTCACCCTATCACATAAAGCTTAAAAATACCATTAACATGAAGTCCAGTTGTTATACATTGCCATGTACCCTTTTAAATCCATTATTCAATAAATACCCTTTACAGAAAAAAGAAGCAATAACTCATTTTTGGGAACCTGAGAACAGGAAAGATAAACTTAATTTGCTATGAACTCAACTTTATAACTTCTCAGAAATTACGAAACTTTTTTAGAGAAGGGTTCACATTTGGGTGGCCTCCCTACAAAGCCGCAAGTAACACCCACCCCACTCACTGTCAACACCACAGCACAGCATGGGGATCAAAAGCACAAGATTCCGAATTGGACAAACTGAGATTTCATCCCCAGCTTTGCCAGTGTGAGCTGTGTGCCACAGGCAAGATAATTAAGCCTTCCAATCCTCTGTTCCCTAATCTCTAAAATGGAGGTAAAATTAGTACTTAAAAGTGGTACATGCATATTCAATAAATGACACCTATTGATAGAAAATGATATGTAAACCTTAAAAAGTAAAAGTGGGGGGAAAAAGGCACTTACATTTCTAGGTGGTGATCAGCAAAAAGACTCCTATTCCTACCAGGTGATAATCAAAAGGCTCCAAATATTTATTTTTTAAGTCATCTAGGAAAAAATATTTCCTGCTTCCTATTATTGCTTGTCAAAACAAGATGAAGAAATAAAATTCAAGGATAAGAAGTAAAGCTACAATTTTACTTATAACTATTTGGTAGAAGAAAATGTAATTTTCATACTCAACAGTGGTAACAAATGTCTTTCCTTTTTTATTAACTATCAGTAATAATTTTGGTGATTTGGAAGGGAGCCCACATTTATCTCTGGCCTCAAAATGGCTGAAAAGTTATTCAACTTGTAAAATTGAAATTTCTTCTTCCCCAAAGCAATGGGAGTTATATGGAATTAGCAGGATTTGACCACACTCCTCCATCCTCTCTAGTCCAAAATAGACAAAGGGAAACTACTGAGGATTCTATTTTTGTCACCACAGAGATTTTATATTCTGAGAAAAGCCAACAGAAAGTAAGTCCTAAAGTGAACTCTCCCTCGCATTTTGCATAGACAGACAAAAAAGTCAATCAAAAATTGGATCAGGTAGGGGTGTCTGGGTGGCTCAGGTAGGTTAAGCATCCAACTCTTGATTTCAGCTCAGGTTCAAGATCTCACAGTTGCAAGATGCAGCCCCATGTCGGGCTCTGTGCTGGGTGTGGAGCCTACTTATTATTCTCTCCCCGCCTCCCCCCACCTTCTCTCTCTCCCCCGCTCCTCCTTCTTCCCCTCTCCTGCTTGTGCTCACTATAAATAAATCTATATTAAGAAAAAAATTGAATCAGGTAGATCAGAACCCCTAAGACTCCAAGACCCAACATCTAGCTCTGGTACTTAATGACTGTGTGGCCCTGAATAAGTTACTTAACTTTTCTAAGCTTATTTCCTCACCTGTAAATTGGGGTTAATAATGCTTCTTTCAGGGCAAGCATAATGATTAAACAAGATAATACAGTTAAATATCCAGGCACATAACAATTATTTTAGAAAAGCGCATTATTTTCAAATTTGATTTCAAATACTAAAACACCATCAACCAAAAAAGAATTCAGTGAGAGAAGTAAAAGCTACTATTTAAAAATTTTTTTAAACCTAAAATTAACTGTCAAAATGAAATTATATTTTATGTAGTGTGTGTGTGCACACACACACATACACACACACACAGCATAAGGTATACATGAGTAGGCAAAGACAGATAATGTATACAGCCTCATCTTGGTCAAATTTGGTTTCTATCAAACAACCTAACAAATTCCAATGTAAGCTTCTACTCAGCCAACATTACTTGGAAATGGATTCATCTTCCGCAAAATTATTTCCTTCCACTGGCACTGACCCATCACCACAAACATCATCTAGTTTTTTCAGAGAACTGAATCAGTAGCTGGATGCAAGAGCCGAAGAACATCTTGAAACACAGCCATATTGTATCACACAGAACATAGCTTGGAAAAATATTACTTTTCACAAACAAAAAACTTGGCTAGAAAAGAGGAGAAGAGAAGATTAAAACAAAATATCTCCAAGTAAAAAGTGTAGAAAAGGAATTGAAACAAAAACACTGAGAATTAAGTGTACTCAAGCCTTGTGCATTGTTGCTGCTTCCAGGAGATGCATTTTGAATATAACAAGATGAATTTCAACAGACCATGAACCAGAGATTTTCAACATGATAAAGGGGAAACGATATATATTCAATTTTTACAACCACTGAGTGAGCAGAAAACTGAAAATTCTTCAGCTGCTGATAATGTGCTGATAGAAGTGCATCTCCCAACAGAATTCCTAATGAACTGCCAGCAAAATGGAGAAGTATTAAACAAACTGCAGAGAGCAAATGATTATATCACGCTAACATAGATCTCTAACAACTTCTGTAGTCATTTTCCTAGTTTTGAATGAAAAAATCATTAAAGATCACTCACATAATTTATTCAACCATTTACAATAACCCTTGAGTCCTCAAAGACAATAGAAATTCGTAAAGGAACATATGTAGGAGATAATGTAGAACACCTACTATTTCTACTATTTACGAGCACCCAGCACATGTCAGACACCATGCTAGGTACTTCACATCCCTCATCACTACCCACCTCTTAATAACACGGAGGAGAGACACACTGTCACTTTGCATGTTACAGGTGAGAAATCAGAGGAGGTTAAGTAATTTTCCTTACCTGGAATCCTGCCCTAGGTTCTGCATTTTTAACATCTTATCTGTAATGTCTGGTTCTGATACCAAACAAACTGAGTGGGACAGTAAATGATCCCAAAAGGACAGGTTTAGATAAGCAAGAAAGTGAATTCATCTATAAATGGAGAAAATTAAATTCTGGGAAAAGACTTGTTACGCTTTAAATATACAAAAATCAAGACTCGTAATGGACCACAGACTCTTTGTGTAAAACCAGATGTGATGGGAAATATAGGGGAAAAGGAGGACTGGAGAATAAAACAAAATTATTCACTTGAAAAGTTTACAGTCAGAATTCAGATTTGGAATTATGAATCCTGTCTGACCATTATACTAATCTAATTTGTTGTTCATCCAGTTATATTTAAATTCTCTACTTTTAAACTCCAATATAACATTTTTGGCTTTTTTTTAACTCTTTAAATACATTTGAATATGAAATGCTTCTTCTGAATTATATTCACTGTCTTTTAGCTCACTGCACTAAGTTAAAGATGCCCAAAGAGGCCAGAATTAAGACTCAAATGAAACACAAGAAGTCTGGACTGGAGGCATCCCACAGTTCAAGACACCGCTTCCCTAAGTCAGGAAGTACTATGGATATATTAAAGCAGATAAAAACATCATGCTTACTCAGTTTAACAGTGGCTTACAAGGTCTACAAGGAAATGGGCAAGGAAACAGGATAAAAATCAGTAGGTATATATTTGAAATGATGTGTGTACAAGGTTGTTCACTACAGCACTGTTTATATAGCAAAATACTGCAAACAACCCAAGGGTCCATCACTAGGGAACACCTAAATAAACTACAGCATATCTACACAATAAAATGGTATGAAGTTATAACGAATAATGAGGAAATTTTCTAGGCACTGATATGGAAAGATCTCCAATTTAAAAAGCAAGGTACAGAACAGAGTATATAATATGCTCTGAATAGAAGATGCTTTGAGAAAGAATGTGGGGATTTAAAAATAGGTATTTGGATGTGCTTGTAGTATTTGCACAAAAGTAGAATATTAAAAAAAATGAATAAAAGAGGTCCTCTATAGGGGATAGTGGGGAACAGGGGAATGGAGACAGCAGTGGAAGGCAAGGCTTTTCAATATATATCTCTTTTATACCATGTTGATTTTTGAACCTCCTGAATGTATGAACTATTAAAAAGTAAAATAAAATAGAATTTCTACAAACAATTAAAAACTAATAGTCAACCATACTTCAATAAAAAAAAACATTTAAGAAACTGATTGAAAAATTTTGACAATATGTAGTAACTGTAAATAGCACTGCAGCCTAAAAGGACCTATCAAATATTTAAGGAAAAGTAGCTGCCTACAGAGCACGTGACAAGACATCGGAGATTTGATGAGGACAGAAGAATAATTCCATTGTGTGTTTCCAGGAGAAAATTTACTGCAGTGACTTTGCTATAAAGACTCCAGTGAGAGCTCTCATTTGCAGACACACATCTCCCAGGGTGTGCCTTGCCGACACTCTACGGCAGCTACCTCTAGGAACATACCTGGAAAAAACCTGAGAGTATCAGCTGTAGTCCAAAGAAGCAGCTTCCCTTCAGGACTCTCACCAATCTCTTGAATACCTTCCAAACCCAGTAAAAAGGAATATGAAGCAGACTCAAGAAATAATTACAAAAAAACCAGGAATGACAGAGGAACTTGGACGCTGAAGTCCCTCGTCATCTGGATGATGAGTATGAGTGATCAGTGTCAGTCAGGGTTAATCACGGGCTACTTCCCAGAGGAAGTGACTGTGAGCCAAGGTTTGAAGGTGACAAAAGGGAAACGAACGCCAAGTTGACAAGAGATGAATTGCAGTAAGATTTCACAGGGCTATGTGAAGAGACAGAGCAGTGGCACAGAGCTGAAATGTGGGCAACTGTAATGGCATGCATTTAAGGGAAATGAATATAAATTACACTTGGAGGATGATCAATGGGCTACAAGGTGTCAGTTACAACCCAAGAAGAGGAACTGCTGACCACTGATGACGAGTCACTAAAGATTACAACCCAGTACACTGCTGTAGCCCAAGGGCCAACAGTAAATGGAGGTAATCAGCTAAACTACTAAGATGTTTTCCTCTTAAAGTACAAACCTAAAGTATGTTTATACCTGGGATGCCATCTCAAATCTGGGTCCTACCACCCTAAGAGCTGGAGACAATTCAAAGGAGAGATACTACGGTGACTGAGATAGGGAAAGGCCCGCAAGACCCCTGTCTACAACAAGGCAAGCTGAGAAAAGCAGTGACCAAGCTCTTGTTACCTTCAAAGCTGGTAAATACGAGAAATTCAAACAAGCAGTCTTTATAAAGTGTGGCAAAGTTGGAGAACCCATTACCCCTAGAGGAAGGTTGGGCTGCATCTAAAATTAACTTCTAAAGTACTTGAGGGGGGCACCTGGGTGGCTCAGTCGGTTAAGTATCCAACTTCGGTGTGGATCATGATCTCACAGTCCATGGGTTCAAGCCCCACAACAGGCTCTGTGCTGACAGCTCAGGGCCTGGAGCCTGCTTCAGATTCTGTGTCTATGTCTCTCTCTGTCCCTCCCCAGCCTGTGCACTCTCTCTCTTTCTCTCACTCTCGCTCCAGCTCTCTTGCTCTCTTTCTCTCTCAAAAATAAATAAACATCAAAAAAAAAAATAGAATTTTACAGGCGCCTGGGTGGCTCAGTTGGTTAAGCATCTGACTTCAGCTCAAGTCATGATCTCACAGTCCATGAGTATGAGCCTCCTGTTGGGCTCTGTGCTGACAGCTCAGAGCCTGGAGCCTGCTTCAGATACTGTGTTGCCCTCTCTCTCTGCCCCTCCCCCACTCACACCCTGTCTTTCTCTGTCTCTCAAACATGAATAAACGTTAAAAAAAATTTTTTTAAAAAGAACTTTAGATTGTTTTATGGGAAATACATTCACAATATATTATTACTAGAGACAAGGATCATTTTTAAGGGAGGGAATCTTTGTTTACAATCTTTTGGCCTTGATGGCAAGCAAAGAACCTACAATGCAATCTCACCTCTTTCTCAGGTGTTAGGTCCGTTGGCAGGCATGATGGGAAATCTCAAAGGAGAATAAATAAACCACAAAGCAGAGCATTAGAGGAGCACAGGCAATTCCCTACCAGTCTCTGCTCGCCATTCCTTTGGGCTGGACCATCTTCTCAGGACTGAAGAAATAAATGCCACCAAAAATCCACCCAAATAAATCAAGGATACAAAAGTTAATGAGGTTAGAAACCTGTATCATTTAATCTCAAGAAGACTGCAAAATAACAGGAAAAACTTCTCCGTTGATTAGGAGGATAAGACAATGAGCATCTTTTTGGAGAAGAGGTGGTAAGATTTAAATACAGAAAAGATTGCCCACAACTGATATGAAAAACCTTTCCTAAGAAACAGTGGGTGCCTGAATCGTGGACCTAACTCATTGCTAGACACTGTGCCAGGTACTCTAAGCTCTTTAACTTTATGTTTTCATGTTTTCTCCTTTTACTTTGGGTTAATACCTTTAAAGAAACGAGGAAAAAACCTAGATAAAATGTGGAGGTAACCTGGAGTCCTGAGGATGTGACCGCATGGTGATAACTCAATGAAACAATAAACTCTGCATGCCAAAACACTCATTAAACACATTTGATGTTTTCTCAAAAACCTATGTGTGTGGATAGAGTCATTCACAGCTTTCTGGGAACTAATTATTTTTCCCTTTCTAGCCTTAATGCATGTATTTAAATTTCCTTAATTTACTGAATATTTACAATGAGCATTACTCTGAATTTAACACTCCAGTTAATCTTGGGAAAGAGATGTGAGCTCAAAAAAAGCAAAGAAGAAATGAGAATTTATGATCACTCAGGAAATGTGCACATTATTAACGGAATTCAAAGCAAAGACACGTTCAATATGAGGAGAACTTTCAGTCTATTTAATACAGGAGTTAAATTTGGAGAGACACTTGACTTAACTATCAATAACCCGACCTTTCCTTAAATGTCTGTAATTCCAAATATTGTTGAGGGGTTAGTGGGCTGGATTCGGGGCTTCATTACTTCTAAACAGGGTCTGTTAATGTGTGTGGATGGAGAGTCCTAACAAATCACCATTCCAAGAAAGACAAACGGCCAAAAGACTATGGGGCAAAGACAGAAATTGGAGCCTTTAGAAGAAAAAGTGGAATTGCTTCTCATTTGTGGGTCAAAATTCAGTCACAAAACCCAAAACATCAGAAACAAAACAAAGAACATTCAAACTAAATGAACACGACCCGTGTACTTTATCAGGAAAGTGGTCAGCCCTGTTCCTCCTCCCTACCAAACACTTCACAGGTCGGGGATAGGAACATTACTAATAATCTGACTTAACTACATGGTAATTCTTATCTGGATTCAACCAGAAATCCTCAAATTGTTCCCAGAGTATAAACAGAGAAAGAAAGAAACCAGTTGGAGATTCTGGAAGTCAGAGCAGGCTCCCAGTAGTTAAAAGTGGCAGAGGAGAATAGAAATTATCAAAAAGGAGCAAAGAAAGAAAAAGAAACTAATTAGAAGAGCACAGTGGCGGTTTGGGGCTAAAAATCCCTAGATATTGGCAGGAGGCAAAAGAACCAGCCATCTGGGAAAAATCATAAAAAGTCAGGCTAAATCTACAGACCTTGAAGGCTCCCAAGTGCATTCCAATATTACCAAAGAGTTCAATAACTGGTGTTCTTAATCAGGGTTCTGGTTCATTGAGAAACTCACCATACTCTACTGGACCACATCTGGTAATGACTGTGACATTTTAGAACCATTTGCAAGGAGAGCAGTTGTAACTGTTTCATTGTTTAAAGGATTAAGCAGATTTAGGCAGAACTTCTCTTTCCTGAACACTCCAGATGAATCAGTTAACTATCAGGAAGATTGTAGTTCAGGTGTAACTAAGAGTCACTATTCTTTTAA
Organism: Cryptoprocta ferox; assembly: GCA_028646485.1. Lineage (NCBI taxonomy): Eukaryota > Metazoa > Chordata > Mammalia > Carnivora > Eupleridae > Cryptoprocta > Cryptoprocta ferox. Next base: position 76,807,167 of record CM053572.1, read on the forward strand.
GTGGAACCCCCTGCTCTGGCCCCAAGGCCAAACGTTCCCGTTTCCATTTTTAGCTTAGAAGGAAAAGAATACACAGAATTAATTATGATTCTTCAAGAAAACATCATGGCAATTTTTATCCCTTACTTCCACATAAATTTACAGGCTTTTCTAAGCAACAGGATAAATCACTGTCTCTGTTACATGAGGACTTCTACTTAACAGAGATTAATAGGCCATACCTCAAGAGAACAGCGCTCTTCTTCCCCATGATACACGCACCAAAGTAAAGGTTCCATTTCAGTCATTTACTTCCATAAAATGCAAGTCAGTCATTTCAATTACTGCTGTGACTCACCTACTAACTACTGGCCTCAACAACATCAAAAATATTCAGTCACCAAATTTGTCATCAGTGTTTTTAGACACGTTCCCCATGCTCACTAAAATGCCTTTGTGAAGAGCAGAGAAACGTTAAAAGTGGAAACACACTATCGACACTGTTCTTGTCTTCCTGCCACTCTACCCGTGAGGAGTTGTGACTTATGCTAGCAAGTGAAAACTGGTAGGCATGAAATTCCTTTTACAAGAGCAATCAAAATGATAGCAGAAATTTACTTCATATGTATAGTGTTACAGAGCTGCAGCATGGTTCCTGCTCATAGAACAAAGTGAGCTAATCTACTTTGCAAGAGACAATGACCTTTGAAAGCAAGCTGTGATAGGTTTATTCCTTACCTTACAAAAAGACTATCAGTTCTTTAGCAGAATCATCAGAACAAGGTGATTCTGTACGGACTAAATCAGGTATTCCTTTTTCAAGGTGAAGTACACACATTCCTCACATCTTAGAGGACATGAACCAGGAGTGTTCTGCACATATGCAATAAAATTCAGATAATCCATAAATCTTAAAGAAGTCATTATTCCAGAGCTAAATATCAGAGACCGACTGTTCCCTGTCACTAACATTAACTTAATTTTTTTTTACCTGGACTAATTTCATTTTTTAAAAGTCACAAGAAAAAGCCATTGGCTGTGTTAATTTCATGTCTTACTTCTCAGCAGCAATAAGAAATAAACAGGAGCTGGAGGAGAGAAATAGAACACTAGTTTCAGTGAAGGAAATAATTTAGTATTCTGCCTGCCCTAGAAGGATCTGGTTTTGGCCTCACTGTATTAAAAAAAAAATAGCATGGGAGAGAGAATGGAGACATGAATAAATCACATGCAAAAAAAAATCAAGAACTTTAAAAAATGAATATAATAGTGCAAGTTGAAACCCATTTCCCCTGAAGACATGTTGGAACACAAATCTGTTTGAGTCTACACTCCTCACTCCCAGGGTTGTTAAAATAGAAGACGAACATAAGGGGAAGGAGCTGGGTGTGCATGTGAATTTTTTAAACACTCTAGATGATTCTCATATGTCATTCTAGGTCAAAACCACTTATCTACTCAAATCACAGTAGTCCACTCAGTGGCTCACGGTCTCATTTATTTGGTCAACTAGTTTCACGGAGTGCTTAATTGGAGGATATTTTGGTAGGTCCACTGACACGTACATGGGTTCAGACTTGGTTCTAAGTCTCTCCCAACTACAGACAGTATCTCCTTCCTATTCATGGGCACCTGCACACCAGCCATCTAATGACAGGGAACCTAAGCTAGTAGAACTAGCTGATTCTTCCTAGCTGTTTGCTTTCGCTCAAACAGGGCAGCAGGAAAAGGGACAGCAGCTCCATCGGGAGGAAAGCCATGTGGGACAAATTAGGTGCCGCTGCAAGATTTAAAAGCTAGGGGCTAAAACAGAGCTAACTAGAGGCAGCTGTTAGGATGTGGTTTTTGTGTTTATATTCTTCTCCTTCACCCCAAAACCTCTTATGGGTATTAGGAAGGAAAGCATGTGTATGACCCAAAGAAGAGGATCAGCTCTCTAGACTGTGCATGAGGCTGGAGACCATAACTCAGCACATTAGAGACAAAAGTTACCTGCCAGGAGAATGAGGTAAACTGCTGTAAACCTTTATTTGATAATTCTTCAAAATCCTCTCTTATCTAAATACAGTAATACAGCAGAAAATTGCACTGCTAGCAGATAGCAGTCATGATAACTAAGAGAAACCCTACAGGAGCAATAAACCTGAGTGAAGGAGAGATTAGGGGCTGACCTACCCATCTGCAAATGGTACATCCTGTTGCTGTTGTGACCTTTGCACTTCCCTTCCAATTCCACCTTCAAATTCTCAGCCCAAGATTTCAACATGGCTCACTGCCAGCACCTTTCTCCTTTCTTGGGTGCAAAAGTAGTTCTGTTGATCCATACATATTTCAAGAGGCTTTGACTTTCGGCTTTAACTGAGAATTAATGTCACATACTATTTAAAATAACACAGAGAATGTATTGTTCTTACAAGAACCTCCCTTTCCCCTGCCTGCCCTGACCTCTCTTCCCTTCAATATTATCCTCAATAACGGGCTTTCTTCCCTCCTTGTAAAGCCAATATGGGCAACTGAGAGGAAGCAGGGGGAAGGGAAGTATTTCTATTTCTCTTGGCACTGAGTAAAATGGTTTTCCCAGGGATGGAGTATCGCTCCAATTTTAATAAAACTCCTGTTTCCTATATAATATCACTCAGGTCACTTCAAGGCGAGAAGGTGATCAAAAACAGAGACAACAGCATAAGACTAGACTTGTGCATAGTAAACAACACAGCCCACATGCTGCACATCAATGCAACACGACAAGCTAGCCCTCTACCCGATGCTCGAGCTACTCCAACACAGCAAATCTAACACTTTTATGTACTCAGAAAAATAGCTGTTGCAAATGCCTAATGCAATTAAGTCATATTACACTTAACTTTACAAAAATCCTTTTTATTTTCTCAAACTCTAGTATTTTCACCTGTAACATAATAAACATCCATCAAAATTGACTTTTCTCTGGCTCCTATGATTCATTTACACCTAAAGCTTTAATGCAGAATAAAGAACAGACTAGCACAGCATTGGTCTTAACTCTCAAAGTAGCTTTTCTCTCCCCACTGGGTGAATGAGTAAATGAATCCACTTGATTCACAAAGAGAGACTTTTATTCCTTCTTCCCTCTCTCTCATCCATCTATCCATCTTCCTGTTTTGTTTTATTTTTAATTGCTTTGATGCTTCAGTCTCTGCTACTCTACCCTGATCACAGACACACAAAAGCATGTAAAACACACACACAACACACACACAGACAGCCAGTAATGTGGTATGGCAGAATTTTTTACCTGAAATACATACTGGCTGTATTACTCTGGCAAGTTACATAATATCTTCAAAACCTCAGTTTTCTCCCTCTATAAAATCAAGATGATAATTCCTGCATCATAGGGCTACCAAATACTATCACTACATAGCAATAATAGACACTCTTAAATATTAGTTCCCACCTCTTCCCCTCCCCACCCCCAGGCACAGTGCATTTTAATATCCTTTAAATACAGACTTTACAGATCAATGAGTAAGAAAGGGTTTCTTCTGGAGTTTGCTGATGCTGGGAAAAGTCCTAAGCTTTTTCTTTCCATTTTCAGTTTCTTATTTAAGTGCTTCTTACCTCTTCTTTCATAAATCTATCCTCAGTGGATTGATGTTTTCTTTGTTTCTCTAATCTTTCTTAAAAGTAAAGAGATCTAATATATTAATGAAGGATACCAATTTGAGACAGAGCCATCAATATAGTCATCCTGTCATTAGCCCTGAGTTTTAAAGCTAAGTTTAAAATGTTAAAAATTTCCCACTGCATGAAAACCAAGATAAAGTTTACATCCTAAAAGACACTGTCCACAAGTTCAAATGAAAACATCTCTGAACCAGATTACTAGGACGAATAACGTATTTCAACATATTAGGATAAAATATGGGAAAGGCTGACGATATCCTCCCACCTGCACAGAAGGAAGCGTACTCATATACACTTAAATAAAACAGTGACCGGGCTAACCCACTATCTTCTAAGGATGGCACTGCAGGTATTTCTTCTCTTGTCTCCAAACATTTGCAGTAGAGTCTGAGCCCAGTTAATCAATATCTTTTTTAAAAAAAATTGGCTTAAGATAATACTGTCTATTTTACTTGCTGGCCATTTAATGTACAAATGTTTAAAACTAATGATTTTTTTCCCTCATGGATTTCAGGTTTTACTAACCTATACTACAAACAATCAGAAGAAAAAATCTAGTGCTACATTTTAAATCAATACTCATCATGACAGAGATTATGATATTGGGCAGATGAACTTGTATCCTTTTGGCTGAAAATTCCAATGTTATCTTATTTTTCTTCTCCTCTCAACAAAGCTGGGGACGAGCTGGGGAGAAGAGACAGGGTGAGGACACAAGAGAGAAGAAAGTAAAATACAAATAAATAAATCTTCAGTGTCAAAAAGGGCCTCACTTTGCTACTATGCATAGCGCACATCTAAAAAAGGACCTGGACCAGACAGACCTATTCCGTCCCACAAGGTGGACTGGTCTCCCTGACAGGCCTCCATCTTGCTCCGGACTGAAGCCACCACCTTCACAATTAAATGCAGAAAAGCTGTCAGAACCTGGTGGTCCAAGCCATCTCCTAGCCATCAGCTCACAAATTTCACTGAGTTTGTTTTTTTTTAATTCAGTGCCGTAAGAGGAAAACGGCATTCAGCAATGCCAAAAGGAGCACAGACCCTGTTCTCATCTGAAGAGGGCTGGCACCATGTACCTCACTGCTGCTGCAGTTCATTCTGAAGCAGGAGTTGTTAATAGAGAAATGTGGAACTCTCACTGAAACAAGGACTGCAAAAACTAAATGACTGATGCTGGCCTCTCGGTGTCTTGTTGTCTTTTTTGCCACTCAGAACATGTGCCTCTCAGTTGGGTCCCCAGACTGCTCGGCATTTCCTTATCCAATCTGCGATTCCCACTGTCGCCCCTCCTGAGCAACTATTAAGAGACTCGATCTAACTAACCACTGACGCGACAAAACAAAGCCAGATTCCCGTGCTGGGGCCCACAGCTGTATACACAATCTAAACTGGTAAGCCTCAGCCATTGTAGAAATATAGGCTCCCCTCTCGCTCACGCAGACATACTTTCAGATGCTATGTCCCACGCACACAGGTCTTTCTGCCTGCCTATTTCAGCTGAATACGCTCTTTGCAAAAGGTTCTCTTTGTCCCCTGCATGTCACCATTCCGGGAGGCCGCGAGCAGTGGGGCTCCCGAGATGGAGACTCCGAGGCCCGGCACAGCCTTCTGGGCACACACAAAGCATAACCCAGCTCTTGGCGGAGAAGCTGGAAAGGACGTAACTTCAACCTCCTGGCCGGGCGTGACCCCCCCTGCTGGGTGAGACACAGCCTCGCCACCACGCCCTGCACACTGCGGCAGCACAGTCCGGGGTGGCCACAGCCTTCCTCCCTCATCCACCATGGCGCTAATGATGGCCACGAGTAGGCCGCTCTGGGCTCGGCTGATTCCAGAAGCGGAATGAAGACTTCATCCAAATACCCAGCCAACAGAACACTTGACTAGAATTTGGAGGGCTCTAGGCTTTTTAAATTAACCCTAACCAGTGCTTTCTAATTGCTATATGCTCAGTGAATGGGCATTGCAAAACTTCCCTGTCATCTTCTTCACACAGCGCATCCTGAGTGTAATACTTCTCGTGAAACATGGATTTTATACATTCCACACACATCTATATGCAGCTACACTAATTTATAAAAGAAAGAAATCTCAAATAATCAAGTGGCTGTTAAATTAAGTAAGAAGGAAATTGGAAGGAGACCAACTAAAATTACACAGTGTAATTAAAAGGGTGTCCTCTCTAAATTTCTAATAAAATGCACTTGGTTGTTACCGTTTATGGCTGTGCACGGTTTTTACACCAGCATTCAGTATCACACAAAGAAACAAAAACAATGAAAATTTACTATCAATAATTTCCATTCATTTCAGCAACAAACGAAATCTGTCATTACGAAAATTACCTATAAAACTAGTCATTAAAACTAACTGTCTGCCGTGCCAGCCCAGGCTGCCCTCCTCCTGTTTTCCCGGGGCTTGGCCTCCTTTGATCCTTCTCCCCTGGTTATTAACATTAGTGGCAGGAGTGGTAGACCCACGTCACAATGAGAAAAATAATTCCCAAGCAGGAGATGGCTTACAACGCAGTAAGCGCCCCAGATGCTGATCCAAGCAAAGCGGGGGAAGCAAAGTCACCCTAGAGCCCATGTGGGGCTCAGAAGCTGTACGACTGCACAAGCCTCACCCCGTGTCCACCATCCCGCCAACGGCATCAGGCAGGACGGACGGATCGCTATTAGAATTATTTCCCCCCAGATTTACCTGCTTCCCAAAGCCACAGGCCTCCAACTATCCAGCCCTTCTGCCTTCCACCCTAGCACTCCTCCAGCCACTTGGCCCCTGCCGGCCCACGATTAAAATAGGATGACTGAGCAGTGCCTCTTGAAAGGTCGCGATAACAAATCCAATTTACGATTCTCAAAGGGACAAAACCAAAAGGTGGAAGAGTCTGAATAAGTGAAAAATTGTATCATCATTTAATTTTATTCATCAACAAGATCACCTCTCATTTAAGAAGCTAGGCTAGATAGCGACGTTCAACAGAATGGGAAGGGGGAAATTGCAGGGCGGGGGTGGGGTGGGGGCGGGGAGTGGGTGGGAGGGAATCCCACCTGTCCTTCAAAATATAACCCTGAGTTAAATTCTCTCCTATTATTTCCATCCTTAAAATAGTCAGATAGCATGATGTTCAAAGAAACACAAAGCAGTATAGTAGAGCTGCCTTCTTTCAAAGGGCCAGGGCAGCGATTTGAAGCGTTATTCAGGTCACAGAGAAATTACACTTCTTTATGCATCTATAAAGAATTCAGAGTTTTCCATTTTTATTAGCATTATTATAATATTGAAGGTTTTCAGGCATATCATGAGAGAAGCATTTACAGAGAAATGCTGAGCAGACCAGCCTCACGCAGCACCCGCCTCCCTTTATGAGGCTCCACAGCCTGGCAGACATTTTGAAGAGCCTAATAAACACATAGTACTTCAATCGCAAGGTCTTGTTAATTTATATCTACATATAACACCAAACCCTTTATGTGGAAAAGCAAATGAGTTATTTTTGTCAACTACTGAGACACACCATGATACTTGTCTTTGAGAATGCAATTTGGGGCCACCCTACTTTTATAGAATTGTCATGCTATCATTGGATCATCACAAAAAAAAATCTTTTTTAAATCTTTTCTTCAGTATGGCTATTAAAAAACTCAAATTACCCTTTGATTCTTTTTCAGTGCTTGTGGTGTCCAAGTTCCATGTTTCTGACACAAATTCCATGAACACTGAAAAAAAAAAAACTAACACAATTGTGTCATCAACTGCTCATTTTATTCACCTCTCCTGCAGTCTCCCCCGGCACTTTTTATGGGAGCCCTGATCCTTCCGTAGTGGCAGTGAGACATAGGCACATATTCAAAGGTGAGAGACCAAAAAGGTCATACAGCAAGCAGAGAATATTCCAGCAACGCAGGTTTCGATCTTTGCTATTTCAGTGTTATTCCCGCTGAGCCTTGCGTGCCAAGAATACCACTGGCGATGTTCAGAGACACTCATGATGACTCAATGGAGAATCAGGAGACCTGGGCACTTAACTATGCGCCTATTCCCAATGATATTCTGTCTCAACTCATTTCCATCCTCATAGAAACATGAAAGTGGGGCAATGACAGCTATGAAGCCCAGCATGAACTGCCTGGCAGAACTCTGCCTAGCAACACAGCTTTATCACTCCACCACACATACGAGGCCAGAGTCCACAGGCAGAAATAATGACATAAAAACCAAGCTGGAAATGCCATGGTTTAAGGAAACGTTACAAAAATCAGAAGAGAGAGTGTTAAAAATAGTTTTATATTCAATCAGTAAGTACAAATGAAATGTTGGTAGATATCTTAACCCACAATGAACCAAATGCTGTATCAGCATATGCTTTTTGGCTATGTAAAATTGTGTGTTACCTACAAAAACCTAAGTCTGTAAAAATTCCATGGAAGACAAAAAAGAACAATTTGCTCAAGCTTTGACTTAAAGGTTGGCCCTCTATGTAGGAAAATAAGGTTGAGGTCACATATCATTCAAATTTTGTATGTAAATATGATAGGTTTTCTTCACTCTATTTCGTTGACAGACACTAATGTCCAGGTTATTTCTCTGAGGTTGGTTGGTTGATTTGACTTAAGGATTCCAGGTTCTAACTGCAAATACGTGACTATAACAGGTCACATAGCATGAATTTGCAGTTTCTTTTTTTTTCAAGGCGGATATGAGTTTGTGCTTCTGTAGTTACATAGATCTTTCTCTCTCTTTTTAAAATGTTTATTTTATTTATTTTGAGAAAGAGAGCAAGAAAGCAATGAGGGGATGGGCAGAGAAAGCAGGAGAAAGAGAATCCCAAGCAGGCTCCAGCTGTCAACACATAGCCCAATGCGGGGCTCAATCCCACAAACTCTGACATTATGACCTGAGCCAAAATCAAGAGTCGGACGCTTAACCAACTGAGCCACCCAGGCGCCCCTTTGCACTGATCTTTCCACTGGTTCCAAAGATAAATACTGGTGAACAAGCAGGCCAGGGCTGAGACAGGCATTTTTAGCCTTGGAAAGGAATTTAACTAGCTAGTCAAAAGCAGCCTGCATCTACATCCTTGACCTGATTAGTAAGAAAAATCAGGTCCTTTAGCAGCAACCAAGAACTAAATGAACACGCAAGACATTGTTATTTCAAATCATTTTTCTGCTAAATTTCATTTAAAGAAACTCAATGGGCAACTGCTTCTGTACCCAGCTATGCAACAATTTTGACAACACAGTAACATAATATGAACACAGGATAGGAGGTGCGGAGTTATGGATGATTAACAGGTATCCTTCAAATATATCCACTATTCTCAGAGATTAACAAAGAATTTTAACATAAAATTTATATTTCTTTAATATCATCATTCAGTAGAGAACTTCAAGCTATTTTTTGCTATGGAAGGTGTTATATACAAACACCTGCATGAAAATTATCTCAGGTTATTAAACCAGAACTGTATTTCTCTTAATCATTTCTGATGTTTCTTAGGAAGTTAAATTTTATTGGTAAATATGAAACTTGTTTAATTGTAACTTCCATGCCATGTATAATGAGTTGAATTATAATAGTTTAATGAAATTGTATGGAGGGACATCTGGGTGGCTCAGGTCTGGTTAAGCGTCTGACTTCAGCTCAGGTCATGATCTCATGGTTCATGGGTTTGAGCCCTGCATCGGGCTCTGTGCGGACGGCGCAGAGCCTGGAGCCTGCTTCAGATTCTGTGTCTCCCTCTCTCTCTCTGCCCCTCCCCTGCTCACACTCTTGTCTCTCTCAGTATCTCAAAAATAATAAATGTTAAAAAAAAATTTTAACACTATATGGAATCAGGAAAATACATGAATCACTGAAAAAATGTCTAATTAGGCCATCTTACTAGATTCTGGTCTCTTACAACCACGAAAACCTGTATGATATCAGAATCTGCATTCATCAACAGCCCAAGCAAGCAAAAAGTTGGCCAAGAAAGTGAAAATTTTCTTTTCAAAATAGATTTTGAAACATATATATATATATAAAAAGCTCATCTAAAATGTTTACCTTGATTGAACCCAAAAGCCTACTTGGTAGCTGCTGAGACCCACACAGAATTAGTATTAAAAAGTTATCAAGGAGAGGGGCGCCTGGGTGGCTCAGTGGGTTAGGTGTCCGGCTTCGGCTCAGGTCATGATCTCACAGTTCGTGGGTTCGAGCCCCACGTCAGGCTCTGTGCTGACAGCTAGCTCAGAGCCTGGAGCCTGCTTCGGATTCTGTATCTCCCTCTCTCTCTGACCCTCCCCTGCTCGTGCTGTCTCTCTCTGTCTCTCAAAAATAAATAAAAAACATTAAAAAAATTATTTTTTTAAAGTTATCAAGGAGAGCATGCTCTTTGTGCAATCAGGATATAGATGCAAAGAGAATCAGTGACTTCAATGTACAGTGAAGATCTGGAACAAAGCTGTGAGCAGCTCTTCAGCATAAAGGCCCCAGTTGTAATATTCCTGTCAGTCACTTTATTAATACAGGGGAAGCCTACTTAATGAACTGCTGAGAACGGAAGAGAGCCACTAGAAGAATACATTTTCTGTTTACCAGACTGTAAAATCTGCAATGAGATCCCAGAATCCTCTTAGATGAATAAAAGTTAAAGGAAATAACCTTCAAGACATACAAACTCCATAGCAAAATAGGGGTAAAACAAATTGTGTCCAAATAAAATTTCAGAAAGACTTGCTGCTTTGGCAACAGCCACAAAAATTTACTCCATCATCTACAAATTGTGATAAAGTGACACAAAAAACTAAAGATAATTTCCTAAAAGACTTGAAACTCTATAACTTTAACCATTTTCTTTTACGATAAGAAAAAAAAAGAAAGAAAGATGAAGGTAAACCTTGGAAAAGCTGTGATTTTGTTCATTTATTAATTGAGCAATATAAACTTGAATTATATCAGTAAGTTTATCTGCTAGTTACTCATTTCTAAGTGTCTCATACTAATAAAAATAAAATCTCAAGTGTTTTATAAAAATAATGGGCCTGGAAAAATTGCTGCAGATATTTTTTAATATCATGTAAGTTTCTTTTATTTTCATGCCTTTGGGGTTGAAGAAATGGCATGCAAGTTATTAACTGTAATGTGGCCACTGTAATTACTACCACCAAATTAAAATAAACATAATCTTCAAGATGTTTCAAGTTTCCTAAAAAGGAAGAAAACTCTGAAAATCCATTATAAATTGGTGATTGGATGGCACAGCATGACCCTTGCTGTATGAACTTCTGTTCTCTCTCTATTTCTTCCTGACAGATCATGCTTCTACAGTGAAATAAATTAAAAACAATTTTCAACTGATTGATAGCTTTTTAAACACAGCGCACCCTGAATGAAATCATTTACATAAAGTATTTCAAGAGTTACATTGCTAAGTTAAAAATCAAAGTAATGACCCCAATAAGAGATTCCTGAATCACTAAGCAATTTCAAATAAATGAAAAGAGAATGAAAGGCATTTTTCTCACTGGATGATAGAGTCCTGATTAAATCTTCTTCTGACACTAAAGGAAGCCTTGTAGTCCTAACAACTCTTCATTTCAACTAAGGTCATTGTGAAAAGAATGATTATCAAATAAAGCCAATCAGAAAAGACCTCAAAATTTTTCAGGACTTCCAATTCCTTAAGATTTCCAAGGCACCCTGATTGACAGTCTTGTAAAACATAAGGGTAATTAAACTGACATGAAAATCACTACCCTGCATAAATCCTAAAAGCAGTTTATCTAACCTTTTGATCCTTAGAGAACTCATAGTAGTCCTCGCACCTGTTCCTACTCGCCATCCAATGACCTTCATAAAAAGATTAACACCCAACTATCACACCCTGTATAGTTTACACACATAATCCACATCCCCCACAGCATTGTCGCTGCGCTAATTATGCAGATAATGCTTCTTGCTGGAACTGATTCACAGCAACTTCAATCTCCTCCCTCGGCATGAGATAGAACTGGATGGGTCTTCCAGATGGAAGCTTTGTGAAGTTGAGATAAAATAAAAATTTTATTTTTAAACTATAAAATACCAAATATTTAACATATTAATGTGGGGTGGGCACTTAAAATTTCAAGCAGTTTCAAAAAATCAGGTAGTGTTTTAAAGAAGCTCACATCATACAGAAATTATCCAATGTAAAATCTGCAATTATTTGTAAGTTGCCACTGAAATATACTGATAAAAAAGAAAAAAAGCTAGTCATATGTGGAAACCTTTAACTTTCAATAGCTTCCTCCCAGGCAAAAAGGTGTTCAGGTCATTTATCATGTGTTCATTTATAATTCTGCCTTACTGTGAAGGCAACACACACACAATCTTTGAATACCTGCAGCTGAGTCTAGATAAGGCCGTTTTCTCTAGTAAAGATCAATGGTTATTTTAGCTTTCAGGAAAGCCACACAGACACATTCACATGAATATCTTGTAAGATTCTTAATTGTGTAAATATTCTCTCTCAAAAATCCAGAAACCACTATTGAATATTTTGTGTGATATTAAAACAAGAAAGGCACAGTAACATAATCAACAAACTTTATTAGGAAGTGATAACACTATGAACAATGTAAGTGTTCAAACCACTCCCTACCAACTTTTTATTTAAGTGATAGAAAAAAAAACAAAACAAAACCCTATGTGAAGAGACAACTCCGCTTTTATTGGTGCTTTCTTTTTCTACGTGGGATTTTACTTTAACTTGTTCTATTTTGAGTGAAAACAAATCATTTACGAGCCACAGTAGTTTAACATTGAAAAATACCTATGTGAACCACCAAGAGAAAATCAGGTATCTACTGGATTTTTCAAGCAAAAAAGCACTGAGAGAAATAGCCAAGTCCTCCTTCTAAAAAATATTACCACTAACCTCTTTTTCTTCTTTTTTTTTAATTTTGAAAATGACAAGGTAATCTCAAGTTTTAAGGGGCACCTGACTGGCTTGTCAGACTAACGTGGCATATTAACTACACTCATTGTGGCACCATTGGAGCCTTAGTTTTTATCATTTTGATATCCCCTCCAGGGTTTCAATCTTCTCTCTTGGAGCTCAATCATGCTCTGTGATGCTCTATTCCTACATGAGGATGCAAGAGAACTTCTATTTAAAAATACATTCGGGAAGGGGGGTGTCAGACACTACTGATTGAGAAGGCATTCCATGATGATCCCTATTTTCAGTTAAAATGCGCACTTACGGTTTTGGATTTAACACCCCTGCCTTTGCAGTCAGACAGTCATTTAGCTGGAGTCAATCAAGCGTGTGATTAGAAATAATAACTCACAAGCAATGAATTCAAAAAGATTAGATCTTTGCCGAAATGCACAAGTACAGCATCCCATTATGCATCCTTTCCTCTCTGGTTTCTAGAGAGCAGACGGGGAAAAAAAAATCAGCCCCAAAAATTGTCTTGCACTCTAAAAGCTGACTGCTCTTAAAATCTGACTAAAAACTCTCCTACCCCATGATCAGTAACCCGTCAGTTGGAGATATAATCAGCAAAAGGGGGGTCTCCTTCTATCTTTTCTCCTCCCCCACTCTCCCAATTATGCCACAGACTATGTTTTGCACTGAACAGGTCAGAAACTGAACACACTTTATTTTATTTACATAGAATAAGAAAGATAGAGCATGGTTAAAGCCCAAAGATAGTTAATATTCAAAACAAAAAAATAATAATAATTTTCCACTTATAAATCATTCTTCGAATGATTTGCCACTTCCAGATCAAGTATTTTATTTAAGTAAGGGGTTAGAGGAGTAATTAGAGAAACTATGTTTGGATTTAATAAGCATTATATTGAAACCAGTAAGTCAAGTTCAATCCAATCTTTCGAGGTAGCATCTTTGATCAAATCAAAGGATTTAATTTCACTAAGAAAGTTTGGAGATTTAAAGTGGTTTATAAGAGTTCATATTATGTGGTGTTTTATCTTTAATCAGAGCGCATATAATTCATAGTCAACAGTGTTAATAATGGGTAGAATGATCCCAAAGGGAAAAAGATTGACAAAAATGATGCATATTTTGCCTTAGAATATAATATAGACAGGATGGGTTGATTTGCCTTCCCAGCTATGCTTGGTTTAGGCTGCTGAGCCGCAGCACACACTGATGACACTAACATAATTCATACAAATGAGGAGAGCACACGGCAGCCTGGGATTTGACAAATTTCTGCAGATAATTCCCAAGGCTGAATAAACCACATGTGGGTAACTGGGAGCTAATGCAGTGCAGGAGATATAGATGAATAAAGTCCACAGTCTCTTAAAAAAATAAAAATAAGGAGGTAAAAAAGCTCCAAGCCTTATATGTTTTTTTTAAGCAATGAAGAAAGAAGAGTCACATTTTAGTTGCTAATAGAAAGTACCTTGCCAATTAAGAAATATCTGAACATGCTTATCAGTTAGTCGCACCAATAAAGGTTTCTTTACATAAAGAGCCACTATATTCATTCCAAGTTGTGGTTCTAGAAAACTAAACTAAGAAAACTGTTAGGAGCCAATTCTTTTTACTCAACAAACAAAATTTAAATTTAAAAAAATCCAGTATTAATTTGGATGAGTTTGGGTACTTTTGACTATATATGAGAATAGCCAGACCTAACAATTTCATTCTCTTACAGAAACCAAATAAGGAATCAATTTCTACCCCTTTGCCTGATCTTAACATCAAGGGTAGAAGGCACATCAGTGGTCTTGTAGAGGAAACTCTGATGACTCATCAACATGCTTTTTTTTTTAAGTTTATTTATTTATTTTGAGAAAGAGTGCAAGAGCACAAGCGAGTGGGGGTGGGGCGGGGGAGGGGGGAATCCTAAACAGGCTCCACACTGTCAGTGCAGTTTGTGGGGCTCAAACTCACAAACTGCAAGAACATGACCTGAGCTGAAATCAATACTCAGAGGCTTAACCACTGACTGAGCCACCCAGGCGCCCCTAAATGTACTTTTACGGAAGGATCACCAAGAGCCAAATCTAAGACGTTTTTGCACACTGCATCTCTCCACCTTTAACACATGGGAAAATAACCCTGACTCAGCTGATACCACTACTGCCTATCCTACTGTACGATTATATTTCAACCCATAAGAAAATGACCATCTCTGCTTCCTTCCCTCTACCTTTCTCTTTCTCTCTCTCTCTCTCTCTCTCTCTCTCCCTCCTATACATACACGCACGCGCGCACACACACGGAGAAAATGGCTCTGGAGCAGGGCTCCCTATTCCTTCAAACATCAAGGGTGAGGTTCCATTTAAGAAACATTTGTTCACCACCAACCAGATACCAGTTACTGCACCAGAAAACTGCGAGAAATGCTAAAATCAATAAAATAGGTTTTCTGCTCTAGGGAAATTTTACCTCCTCATCAGAAAAGCAGGTTGAGAATCACCTCCAGCACCACCCCGTGCTCACAACTTGCCCAGCTATGATCGGCAGCTTCAGACTTTACTATGATAAGAGACAAACAAAAGTAAAATAGAAAGAGGGGGGGAAAGAAACCTCCCAATGAAGACAAGCTTGTCCCACAGAGTTTGCCTTTGTTCATAAAGAAAGAATTGAAAACCACTAGTAAAATTACTACCATTCTTCCTTTCTACCATCTCCAGTAGAACTATGAGATGCCTAACAGGGTGAGCACCAAGTGCTCGGCTGGGGCTCAGTGAAATTTAAATAGAAGTGAAAACAAAATAGTTTAAATTTTCTGCCATACAGAAAAACATCCATTTAAAATAGGTGAACATATTAAGTATTTAAATTAAAAATCGAGCATTTCAAGAAAAAAAATATATATATATATATCTCCCAGGGGTACCTGGGTGGCTCAGCTGGTTAAGTATCTGATCTGACTTCCACTCAGGTCATGATCTCACAGTCTGTAGGTTTGAACCCCACGTCAGGCTCTGTGCTGACAGCTCGGAGCCTGGAGTCTGGTTCGGATTCTGTGTCTCCCTCTCTCTCTGCCTCCCCAACTTGTGTTCTGTCTCTTTCTCTCAAAAATAAATAAACATTAAAAAATAAATTTTTTTAATCTCCCCCAGCACACTACCTACAATCCTTCCTTCACTCATTAAACAGATCTGCTGTGCTCCTACTATGTGCCAAGCCCATTCTAGGTACAACTTCTTTGTGTGTGTATCTTTGTGTGTGTAATACATATGCAGTCCAAAGATTTCATATTTAATCACGTCAGAAATTTTCCTGTCTCTTAAGTAAAACCACAGAAGGAAAACTTGAAGCTTTCTGTGCTAATTCGAAGAAAATCTTGATGTATTTCAGTTACTTCATATTGGTAAGAAAATGTGTGAGCAGGAAATTCATTTTAAACAAAATTCATTATATGAACTTGTGACATTCTCATGCACTGGTTTTTTTTTTTTTTTTTTTTTTTGCCTCCATTTCCAAACACTAATTGACAGCACTTGAACATGGTGATTCAGCTTCCGCATGTCATATGATTCCCGGGGACTGTAGCTATATTCCTCAGGCCAGTAGACTGACAAATCAAAAGATAAGAAGTACCTCTCAGCTTGAATCAACGGAAATGTGTCAGAAAATACATTTGGCATAATCTTCAGAAATGTCAGGTTTGGCGATGACAGGATAGGCACAGTTTTCCTGACAGTTTTAGCACACCAAAGTTTGAGAGTCCAAGTTAGAACGAGGAGGGGAAAAACACTTTTGTCTGCTATTTTGGAGAAAACTACTACACGCAACAAGAGGAAATGTATGACATGCCACTTGAGTCTCTTGACAAAAATGTTATAAAATGCCTGACTGCCTAATTAATGAAACATACAACCTGGAAAACGTCCATTAAGATTAAAAGGATTAAGGTGTCTTTTAGTATGCCTACTTATGAAAACCATCCTACTTGCTCTTTAAGACATGCCCAGCTTCATTTCTCTTCATATTCCCAATGTGCCTTGCACCAGTTCGGTACTTTTATAAATGTGTGTCGAATCAGTGAATGAACCAACAGCATCCAGCAAAAATGTTAAGAAACCAAGACTGAGTAGAATACATCACACGATATGCCTCTACTGGACCTTGCATGCCATTTCGCCTTGCCATGCCTTTGCCTTGCCAAATAAGAATAAATGTAAAAAAGTAAATTAATACACAAGCAGGTGAATTCTAATATGATTTTTTCATGAGCCGGGCTTCCTTGTATCTTTTATTACCACCACCATCTTCCCTAGATGCACACTTACACAACCATATCCTACACGTTGTGGTTAAAGGACGAAACAACTTAATCAGTTCTACAAAAGGCACTGCACAGAGCCAAGACCCAGGTTTCTACCTCTGGCTACAAAACTCTGACTCCTCCAATTTCCCATTTGTAAATAGATCTCCAAAAGAAATCAGCCTGAGGGCACTGAACGGCTGCAGATCTCTGTAGGAGCACTGTACTCTGACAACCGCAAACCCCAATGAGCAGCTCAGAGAGGAGACAGAGTGCCTCATTCAGACATATCCCTTCCACGTAATCTAACAACTCCAGCGCTGTCAACCTGCATCTGATTTTCATTTATAAATGAAGGTGCACAAATCTGCAACAATAAAGAACAGTGACAAAATCTTTAACACGTGGAATCTCTCATTTCTATAAAACAAAAAAAAAAGATCCCCATTTAGGCAAGTTCTAATTGTGCTGGCCACGTTTCATTTACTTTCACACCAATGCAACAACAATCTGTCAATATTGGTACTGTAATTACCAAATACTCTAAAATTACTTATTTAAACTAATCATACATCTACATATTTATGAGTGTTATACACTGAAAGGTAAAAATTATTTAATGCCTAATTCTACACATACTGTCTCCCAAATGAGAGAGGTGCCAAGTCAGTTAAAAGATACACTTAAAAATACATTTTTCTGACTTAATATGCATTCTGTATTTTCAGCATGGCTTCACAATCTTCTTCCTTCTCAAAGAGCAAGGTCAAATGTATTTTTCACTATATTAGGCAAATGTAACATAATGTTACATAACGCATCCCTGCAAAATTCTACCATAGTCCAACAGTTAGTTCTTTCAGGCTATATATTCTTAAGTAAACATTTAATGAGCATGAACTCTGTGCCCATTACCATGTTTGATTAAGGAAACAGAGAGGGGAAAAACAGACATAGAAAGTCCCTACTATTAACTAACAGGCAAAAACAGAAAGAGAGAGAGAGAGAGAGAGAGAGAGAGAGATGTAATTACAATCTCAAATGATTAGTACAATAATAGCGTTGTCTATAAAACTTTAGGTGCATGGAAGCAGTAATAACTAATATAGCCTGGAGACGTGAAGAATAAACACGAATAACATGGAGAAGAGGGGTTAAGAACATTCCAGATTTGGATCACCATGTTTAAAAGGAGGCGAGGAAGTATGAAACTTTAAGAGAGAGGAAAATAATATGAAATGTCTAGAAAATAGTGAGTGGGAAGGCAATGGTATATGTTCATATGAGAAGATGGGGCTAGAAGATAGAGTCATCCTATAGGAAATGTGGAACAATCAAAAGTTTCTAAGCAAATGAAAGATGTGATCCCCCATGTTCACTGCAGCATCATTTATAGTAGCCAAGACAGGGAAACAATCTAAGTGTCCACTGATGGATGAATGGATAAAGAAAATAAATACCATATGATCTCACTTATATGTTGCATTAAAAAAAAAAAAAACAAAGCTCACCAATAATTGACAGTTGCCAGAGGCAGGGTTTGGGTTGGTCAAAATGGGTGAAGGGGATCAAAAGGTACACTCTTCCAGTAATAAGATAAATAAGTCCTAGGAATGCAATATGCAGAGTGTGGACTATAGTTAACGATACTGTAGTGTATACTTGAAAGTTGCTAAGAGAGATCTTAAGAGTTCTTATCATAAGAAAACAATTTTGGAACTATCTATGGTGATGGACATTAACCAGACTACTGTGGTGATCATTTTGCAATACATACAAATATTAAATCATTATGTTGTATACCTGAAACTAACATAATATTAAATGTCAATTTAACCCCAATTAAAAACACACATGTACACACATAACAACAACAAAAAGGGAAAGAAAGATGTGATCAGATTTGTGTTTTTGAAAGGTAACCAGACAAGTTAGCCAGATAGGGTGGCAAAAGAAAACTTTCGCAGAAAAATCTAGCAGAAAATGGATTGGGGGGCAAGGAGTAAAGACAAAGGGACATTGAGAATCTACCTCAAGCAAGGTTCCGTGGTTGGGAAACAAGGTTCTCTGCTCCCAAGCTCTATTCCACCCCTTGAATCACTGACAACTATCCCAGGAAGCAGGCCTGGGCTACTCTCTACTTAGGGGAGGTCACTCGCCACACTAGGGATGAGTGTCTAATTCAAGATAAAAAGTAACATTAGTGTCCAAACTTACTACATTAGTCTTCTCAACCAAAAGAACCCAACTAAAACAATGTGGCCTGGCTAAGGGCAAGTTTTTAAGTAAACAAAATTTAAAAACTGATTATGTGTAGAAAGCCAAGGAACACGAAGGTTTAGACAATGTGTTTTGGAGCTGGAAAGACTGAATATATCTGCTGGCTGTGCCCCTGCCTGACCATTGAGGGAGTTACTTCCCATTCTGTTTTCTTATCTGTCAAACAGGAATAATACCTAATTCATTGGTTTGTTATGAGGGTTAAACGATAATTACTAAAAACACTATAACTATCATCATCATTATTAAAATGGGGGTAAGAAAGAAGAAAGAGAAGAGGATGTCACAGGTACCATTTTGGTAGATTTAAGTTGATTTTAATACAAAAGAAAAAACAAGTTAATATGAGTTTGGTTTTACATGAGCTGTTTTTAGAGTGAAGAGAGTCTGGTACTGGAGACAGAAGCATTTAGATAGGAGATAATAACCTCCCCCCTCCACATGACTTTCCCTTGATTTGCTATTGTTTCCAGAAATTTTACTGAATCCCTGTCTCCCCCCCCCCCCCATTTTTTACTGAATGCACGGTTGCCTGAAAACAAACAAAACCCTTCATGTTATAGGCTGGGCCCCTCTTGCAGATAAATGATTAAGTAATGGCCAGTGTGACACAGCAGATGTGGGAAGATATGCTCCTCTTCATTCCTTTTTCTATCCTGTTGCCCAAAAGGTGAATCTGATGACTGGAGTGTTAGCAGCCACTGTGAGCCATACTGACTACAACTTACTGAATACCTCCATCATGCTACTGTGCTAGGCAAATCATTTCATATTCAATCTCTGTAACAACACTTAATATTACCATTTGATTTTTACTTCCTGGGAAATGAAGGTGTACTGAGTTTGGGTAATTGACTTCAGAGTCCCACAGATTAGTCATCAAGTCAGAATTGACTAAATCAAGGCAGTTCTTAACCACTGCACAGTCCTATGAGTATTCCAACCCTAGAACTTTCTAAATCCAAGGTAGTTCTCCTAACCACCACATAGTAGTGCCTCTCCAGATGTGTTTTTGCTCACTTTCATTCCATCTAGGGGGTGCCAGGGAAAGTGCTAATGAGCAGTGATGTGATGGGAGAGGGAGGAGAAAGAGGAGAAGGAGGATACTGGTAAAGTTTAAGGTCAGTCTCCTCTGAATAACCAGTGATTAACCTTACTACTTGGGTCCTACGATTTGCTCAACAATGAACCTAACTGAAAATCACTTTCCTTTAACCATTATGTACAGCTACTTAGTAAAGGTTTACATTTGCTTTCATGTAAACTTCTCTCTGATCTAAATCCAGAACTGTACCAAGTTCAGATTAAATTCCAAAATGTGAACAGAAGCACCAAATCCTCACCTATTTCCAGCTTCCTGTTTAGAAGTATAAATAAATCATGTGAAATGCATAGAAAAACTCGTCTCTTTCTCTCCTAACATTTAATGATAATTTATAGCCCTAGAACATTTGTAAATTTAACAGCCCATCAAAGTGTCTGAGAGCACACCAGTTCTAAAGACTCATTAGCTGACATTAAACATAACTTTCCATGAAGTACTGTACAGCACGAATGGGTGGGCAGGCTGGTGAACAGCCACCACTACAATAATTTATCGTTTGTAATTTTGCCTTATTACTTGCAAAAACATTTGCTAAAGGGAGGGCAGTCACTTACTTTACTATTTTGTCAATGCTATAAATTACAAAGGCAGAGAAATCCTTTATGATCATAAGGATGTGCTAGTTCTTTCTCCAGCCACCCAAAAATGACAAGGAAGAAGTTTTTGGTAAAGTCTTGTAGGATTTTAAAAATTCATTTCTTTGAACAGAGTTGTAATGTTTCCAATGCACCTTCCCCCAATTTCAAACAACATCGGTAAAATGAAACCAAAAAGTGTAGAATTTTTTTCCCAGTACACAAGTGGGAGACTCTCCTAACTTTATCCAACTTTCTGTAAAATGGAATTTCTTTTGCTCCAGAAATACTTAAAAAGATAAGGCCTGAAACAGACCTTTATCCAGTGTACCAGGATTTTACAATACCACAAACAGCTACCGCAATTGGGTCAAGTCACTCATCCTACCTTTAATAAAACTGGAATAATAACCAATGTTACAAAAGGGAGTATTAACTTGAAGCAGACAGTGACCACAGACTAAGTTATAATGACAAAAGTCGGGAGAAAGTTTAACATTCCCACTTGTGTAAGAAACACCCTTCCCATGTTTTCCTTAAAACAACCCAAGCAGATAACCAGCAACATTATGCAACCTTCCCAGTCTTCATTTTTTCACTAAATACTATATGATTGCAGATTTAAAAAAAATCAAAAGTTTTAATGACCAGTGCATTAAGCAAAATATGATAATTGAGCTGATAGCATAATTTTCACCAATAGAAAGTAGATCACTTATTTGGTTTAAGCTTCGCTTAAAAGACTAGGTTTTTTTTGCCCCCTCTCGCCTTCTAGACATGTGGTCCCCAAGTCCCAGCACAACTGTCTGCCATTTCTTTGCCAAATTCTGCATATCGTTTTTACTAACTCTGTTGACTAAAAATATTCTCTCCACCAATTTCAACAACTTCGTGGTGAATTTCTGCAGCAGAAATAGTTTTCCTGTGTGAAAGTTAAGTCATGGGATTAATTCTACCTCAGAAGAGCAGTCATTTTGAAAATGACTCCACCAAAGTCACAAATAATCTTACCTAATTCACTTCATAGGGTCCCTATATATATGTGACGTCTGTGATACTCCCACTGAAACTGGTGGCTGCTATACGTTAACGTGTTAGTTGTTTACCTTTTAAACTTCCTTTCTGAATAACACTATTTAAGGGGAAAATACACAGCTTTCACAAAGATTATATTTTACTCATAAAGGTTCACTTGCCAACCACTGAATACAGTCCCAGACAAACAGTTCAAAAGTAATTTAAGTGATTTTTGTTGGGCTAATCGTAATGTTTCCATAAACTTTCTGTGCTTAGATCTACCATGCACAAGGCTAGCCCATCTGAATATGGCTGACAGATTTATCAACTGAGAGAAGAAACACTCTCACCAAAACAACTTAACATACTTACCCTGCAGCAACGCATTTTAAAAATTCTATTCAGGGTTGGGGCACCTGAGTGGCTTAGTCAGGTAAGGGTCCAACTCTTGATTTTGGCTCAGGTCATGATCTCATGCACAGTCCATGAGATCGAGCCCCACATCGGGCTGGGCGCTGACAGTGTGGCTCCTGCTTGGGATTCTCTCTTCCTCTCTCTCTGTCCCTTCCTCTTTCCTGCACACATCCTCTCACTCTCTCTCTCTCTCTCTCTCTCTCTCTCTCTCTCAATACATAAATAAGCATTTTTAAAAAATTCTACTCAGCATGCCTGCGTGGCTCAGTCAGTTAAGCACCCGACTTCAGCCTACGTCATGATCATGCTGTTTCTGAGTTTGAGCCCCTCATAGGGCTCTGTGCTGGCAGCTCAGAGCCTGGAGCCTGTTTCAGATTCCATCTCCTCCTCTCTCTCTCCCCTTCCCCCACTCACAGTGTCATAAATAAATAAACATTAAAAACATTTTTTAAAAATTCTACTCCAAGCCAACAAGTGAGCTCTTTTTTTTTTTTTTTTTTCCCTGAATAACCCAGTTGTTTGACTCAATCAAGTGAATTTAGTTAGCTGGTCTGACTTTAAGTAGCTTGGCTGAATATGCTCCAATTTGACAGGTAAGGTGTTTTGATACCATCTCACGTGCATTTCCATATCTAGCAACCACCAGTAAGTTAGCATGATTATTAAGTTCACAATTAGCCAATTTCTTCCAACATAGAGATACAAAGCAGAACCAAGACAAGTGAAAACAAATCATCTTCAGGCAGCATGCCACTTTCTTTTCCTGTCACTAATACCAATTTATATAAACTACGCAATATGATAATTTGAAACACTTTGTTCACATCTAAAATTATAATTTTAATTCCTTATTAATTGGTGTTAAGTAAGAATTACCAGATTATTCCAAAGCTAATATCCCATAATAGCAAGCAGACACAGGTTGAGCAATCATCTAAAATTAGCTTATTCACTGTAAAATAAAGATTGAATGTTAAGGTATAAAATTATTCTAAATCCCCAAACACACCAGAACCAATTGTGAAATTAAATGTGACACTTTCCATAATTCAAACTACAGTACTTGATTTTCATCTTTCTCCTCAGCTACCTCTAAATTAAATTAGTCTTATTGATTATAACTCAGAAATCCCTGTCTTGTTACCATGATTTTCAAATTTCAATAAAAGGTACAATTCAGCTGTACATTGTTAAGTTGGTTTTCTTACATTACAACATATAGGAGACCAAGTATAACTTCAATGAGTATCTCAATAGTACAGTTTACAGACACAGTGAAAGACAATTTTTTGCCAGCTTACGACAATTGATAAATTCATGAATCACAAGCCTGTGTTTGGTCTACCATGACAGATGATCACTCATTATCAAGGTAAGATCTTTATGAACTGATTAGCAGTGTTAGCTAACTAAGTGCTGGACGTACAGCGGTCCTGGAATGAAACAGAAGCCCTACTCCAATGAATATGTTACTGTATACAAATGATGGTTAATAACTTTAGTAAAAGCAGAACCACCCAATTAAAATTCACAAGTTGTTATCCTAAGAAACAGAAGAGTACACAGTATATTTTCCATAAATTTGCTAATGAGACATCTATACCATGGATAGCAGCTTTGTCGGTGCAAAAGCCATACTGGGTGCTTGGTCCTGATCAAACATCTCTCTGGTGTTTACATACATAATAATAACAGCCTCAAAGAACACATGTATTCAATTCCGGCAGTTTCGGCATGACTCTCGATGTACAGGGATTTGGATTTGGTTTTGATTTTTTGACTTCAGAGAAAAGATTTAACAGAATTTCCTTGACCATCAATAGTTAATGGAGCCCTGAACCCTGTCCCTTACTAAAAACAGAATCAGGTAACCCTCTGCCGCACCTCCAGACCATTCCTCCTGCCTCCTGATTCCAAAGCTGTGAACCCAATTCACAAGCCGTGCTTATTTGTAAACAGTGCTGAGATGACTCTCTTCATGGCTAATACCAGATTTTATACAGCATCATCAAATATGCTGTAATGATTCCTGTTATTTCATCATTAACTGTTGCTTTTTTCCTTTTAAAGAGTAGATGTGTACCCCCTTTTCAGTCTTTTTGTTATAGTAGTATTAGGTGATTTATTTCTAGCTTTCATTTTGTCTGTTTAACTTTGGTGAAGTTAATATAAAAATAGTACCAAAGAGGGATATTAGAAGACCTGGATGAACTGATTTGAGCTCTCATCTCTCTCCTTCCAACAAATGGGGATGAAACATTCATTTTCTCCACACAGATATGATAATAAATGTTATTAGCCCCTTTATCACCTGAGGAATTGTCACCGAGGGAATGTTTAGCATGCAAATGCCTGTATCAGAGCTACCTTCTGCCTCAACAGAATGCAAGCCAAAGCTTCATTAAATAGTGCCTGGTCATTTACAACACACAGCAAAAATAACTGAGGATGCCACGTAAGATGAGAACACATTAGCAGTTAAAGAGCATTAAGCCATTGTTTCTGTGTCATAAGTCACCAATTCTCAGCTGTAAATACATTTATACATTTAAGTGTAGTGTTTCATTTATCGAATCATGTATTTTATATTATGATGAATTTCAACTCCCATAACCGCAATGATGTTTTACACAAGCTGCAAACATTTGTTTTTACTAGAGAAAAATTTAAGTTCTATTCATTAGCACTGCTCACTGTTCATTTATGAAATACATTTATTTTCACCATCAGAGCTATACCATACTTATAATTTCAAAATATATGTCATAACTCAATGAGAATACATTACAATGAAGCACCAAGATTGACTAGGCTAAATCTACAGTAATCCACCAGTTAAATAATAAAAATGAGTACTTATTAATTGCTTACGATGTGCCATGCACGAAACTAAGCACGTCACATACGTTAACTCAATGTCATCTGTAAGATAACACTGTGAGGTAACAAGCACTGTTATCATTCCTATTTTACAGACAGGAAAAATGATGTACCAAGAAGTTAAAGAACTTGCCTAAGACTATATTGCCAATAAGTGGCAGATAATTAGTTCTAGAGCTTACACTCTAAATTCTAAAATAAGCCAGTATGTCATGATGGTTCTTAAGAAGTCTTTCACAAATCAAATGCTGTGTATCACCAGCTCCAGGAAAACTTTGATTTTTAAAACAAAGTAATAGGCGTATTAAGTTACGCACATTGTACTACTTTAGAAAGTTCATGTTAGGTATAGTCTCAAAAATGTATTAGCATATAAAGTGAAACTCAAAACGCAAAGCAGCTGAAAGAAATACTTTGTATAAACTCAGTACTTCTTGCTCTACTTTCCCAAATCTACTCATTATGAAAATTTGTCAGTAGGCATACATAATATTGAAAGTATTTTTTTTGTTTGTTTGCTATTTAGACTACAAGCTATTCATGGTCTGGAAAAGTAGCTAATCTATACAGTATTGAAAATGTCACACCATATTGTACCCAGAGAACCTTGGATAAATACTAAATATTACATTGACAATGAGTAATGGCAACTGAAAACAAAATTACAATGTAACTCAAAGATGAAATATGATGCTGAAATAAAATGGATGTGAGCCCCATTCAAGCTGTCCCTTAGTTTTCTGAGGTCTGTGAAAAAGAGTAGTCCTTATTTAGGACAAAGGCAGGTCGTATTTTTGAGGTCTAGAAAAGATAACGACAACACTCCTGATTAATTATACAATACTGAAAACTGAAGCATGCTTTAGAAATAAGGATAGACAAGCCATCTCATATGTTATTTTATTTTCTGCATACAGAGAAGAAAATGCAGAAGGACTAGCATATTATCTGAAAATGTGGGTTTTAGGTATCCTCAATCATTTTCTTAAAGTCTCACTTATTTGCGTCTGGTGAAAGGGACAGGGGTAGAAAGAAAGGAGACATTTTCATTCCGTAATTTTAAACTGCTTCTGTACTGTTTGAAAATTACTATGTGTACATTATTACCTACTACATTAATGTAAATTAAACTTTGACAGTCTATACTCAATCAAAATTTGTGATATTTAAGCAAATTCTACTTTTAGTTGTTTTAAATAATTAATAACTAGTCAATAATTCTAAATATTCTGCATCTAAAACAATAGACCAGAGAAAAAAGTACAAAGCTATACTTAAAAATATATATAAGCTCTATACTTTCCAAATGTATATATATGGAATATATATAGGCATATATATGAATGCATACACATAGGTAATACTTCTATATGTGTACTTATATATATACTTATATAATATATAATACATAGAACACAATGCATGCGTAAATGTGTAAATATACATATGTATAAAATATACATATATATGTATATAAGTACACACATATGTATAACTTTTGCCTGTAGTAAAATTAAAAGGGTGTAATTGTGTACATGCACCTTGCAAATATAGTTTTCTTGGACACCAAAAGCTACTATTTTATATGAAAACAATTCTTCCTACAGAACACTGATGAATATGAAATAAGCAATTCCTATCAAATGTTTATTTTATACCTACTTTTTTATAGAAGTGAAGTATAATTTGGTGATGCAGCGATGTATATTTTCTAATAAAAAACTGAAGACAAACAGTGATTTACAACCTCTTAAATTATCTCTACACCACAAAATATTTTAACCATCTTCAAATGAAAAATAACTGACACAAAGTATTAATTTTCCCTTACAGAAAAAAAGAAAAGGAAAAATAAAGTTATCAGAAGGGCTTTTCAAAGCTTTATTTAGTTGGGATCAGATTTCACAAAGTAATACATGCATTTGGATGTTTTGCATTTATTTGAAATTTCTGAGGTATCACTCTGACTTTCTTCCTACATTATAATGAGCTGGGGGCCAGTTTCTAAAGGAAAAAGGGACCAGCCTCTTGCGAGGGAGCCCTGCACCAGCTCCCAGGAGAGCTTGGAGAGGCACTGGCCCCACCACCCAAGCCTTGCAGCCACCAGTGCCCAGCGCGTGGCTGAGAGAAGGAAGAACAGATAGGGTGACGTGAGGGGTATCACGGTACAAACAACTGCCTGTTTCATTCACTCTTGTCTTTCTCTTTTCTCTCTTTTTTTCTTTCTCTCCTCTCAAGGACCCTGTCTTTTTTCCTATCCCCTTTAGCTCTTCTTGTTTCATTCTGGTCTTCCCTTCTCCTCTTGTTCTCACTCACTCTCCACTACGTCCTTTTCCAGTGTATTTTTTTCTCTCTTCTGACATATTTCACTTAGTTGTAAACCGTGCCCATCCAAAAAACCTTGGCATACTTGCAAAAATACACAAAATTCTAATACTTTGGGAAAATTCCAGCGGAAAAATATAGACACAGTACATGAGAAAGACTAGCAAATACTGGATCTTTCCTCTCTCTCTTTATTACACCTGCAAGCCCCATCTTGTTGACTATCTATTTTTCCCCTCTTTTTAAGCACACTATTCTCTACCTTCTTGTTTAGCATTCCCTCTAGTGTCCATTCCCCCTCTTCTTTGTTGTTCTCTACATCCTGATTATCCTCATTGAAGAACATTCTTTCATAATTAATTGAGTGCTCCATACCCTTCCCCTTCCAATACTCACAAGATTTCACCAAATTTTATCCAGGAAACACTTCCTTCACCCATCTTTTCCCCTCTCCTTAGCAAGCCTATAGCACAAAATTGGGAGGATGTGTCTCAAATGAACACTCTCCTGGGATAGAAATAACACTGTATGTAGCAAACTTTTTAACCCACCATAGGAAATCTCCAATACGGATGTTTCAGACATCCTTTGAAAATATTTTCTGAATCTATTAATACACCCCAAAAATATTTTACTTAAATTAAAAAATTATCAAATTAATTGGGCCAAGATTACATTTTAGAATTCAATTCAAAGTCCATTATTCCATATCTCTTTATTTGCACTGAAACCTGCACTAAATTCATTCTTGCTACAAGTGCACTTTTAGAATATTTTCCATTTCTTGCTTTCCAATAAATGTACACTGAGGTACAACCAGAAAGAAAAGTCCTTTAATAGTCTAAATTGAGTTCATTTTTTTATGTGCACTCTGCTTTTGAAAAATCTCTTCCTGCTTTCATTATTTGTAAGCCATTTGTTAATCTCAATATCAATCAGGCCAAGACTCAGGGTCCTTTTCTGAAGTGAACTCCTCCTCCAAAAACATTATAAATGTGTTTTTCATGATGAATTACATGTAAACCAGCCAGCTCTACTCAAGAGCCAGGATCAACATGCAATTAGCCTACAGAAATCTGATGTGCTGTTTCCCCCTTTCCTGTTCCTCTCTGCATGGAAAAAGCAAGAAAGGAAAAATTTCCTGACCAGATGCCAAATAAGTCCCGAACTTGAGAGGCGTCCTCAGTGATGGGCAGTGGCCCCGCTCCCGCTCAGTTCAGCCGGTGGAGCCCCCACGGCCTCTCTGCGCTGCTGTGGCACATTACTTCCGCTTTTCTAACTTTTCCACTTCTGAGCACCATCAATTATGCACTAGAATAACAGAGGCCTGGCAAGGCAGTGTAACATAAAGGCCGATTATGACGATAAATAATTTAAACACCTGCGTGCCATGTTCTTTTACCACTGATAGGAGGCCGGGGGGCATGTGACGTGCGCTGAAGATTCACATGCACCAAATGACCAGTGTGGAGAGAGCAGACAGTATTGTCACCAGTGAACCAGTGAAGCAGTGAGCTGTCCACTGGGAGGAAAGGGACAAAATCAACGTCCTGCTCACAAAGGTATTCACACTTGCAAAAACTGATTAAGAACTGGAAAAGACACAGATCCTAACAAATGACATGGATTGTTAACACTGGATGCAGCCCAGGAAGTGCAGGGAACAATAGTGTAGATGTCTTTGGCATCTTTTATCTTCCAGAAAAAGGTAAACGATTGCAAAGACAAGGATTTTAAGAGAAAAGCCATACTGTTTTCATGTAAAGTTATTCAAACCTGAATGAAATTCAGACCTGGAGTGCTCTTTACTACAAAGAGACTGGCGGGAGATGAACAGATGTAGAGATTCGTGGTCTAACATCTTTTTTTAAACTATCCTCCCCACTTCTCTACTGTGATTCAGAAACACCCCAAGTGTCTCTATTAGTATTCTGTTTTTTAAACTGTAATTTGAAAATTCACAGCTGAGAACAAACTTTTATATGTTCAAAAATTGCAAAGAAAACAAGTATCATCCCCACAATGCCCTGGGAAGCTCAAAACTCAGCAACATGGACTGTGTCTGAGTGCCAGGAGGATACTGTTCCTTATCCACCACAGGCCAACTAAATTGCCAACTGGCAATGTTCTATACCTAAGCAATGTTCTAATGTTCTACAACTAAACAAAGACAATTTTAATCTGAAAAAAAAACAATCAGCTATCTACCAAAGTATAATGTAACATTTTAATCTTTGAAAAGGGTAGAATAGTCACAGTAGTCTATGCAAGAGTATAAGGAGAAGGAATAAAACTAGGTTCCAGTAAGGATGTTGATAAATCAAAAGCTACCCTTAAAATATATGAAATTCAGGAGAATGGCACTTAATTCATGTCAAATGATACTCAACTTCATTTTTGGAATGAGGCTCCCATTATCTAGAAATATTCCAAAATTAATCCTTAGTCTACATGAGAGCTAATATTACATTTCTAAATGCAAATTGATGAAAACTCTAGGGGGAAAAACCATTTTGAACTGTGGTTTCCAGAAGGCTTCAGGTTTAGTCATGTCAAATTAAAGGGGAGCAAAACTTCTTAAAATAACATTCTTCTCAAATCGCATCCATATGATTTAGCAAATTGATATGGCCAAAGTCAATAAATCATGATGCAGAGTTTTTATTTTAATGTACAAACGCTTTGATTTTATTTTCTGGTTTGAGCCAACTCCTTATAATTTGTAGCCCAAAGTTGGATGTATATTCTGGTCTAGGCAAAACGAGATTTCTCACGTAACGAGTTCCTGCTTTTCAATGTCAACCCACCACCAGTGAAAGAAATCATCTCCAACAGTTCAGCAGGGCACAGAGCTAGCTGCCTCTGTGGTTGTACCAACATGCAACCCATTAACTGCCTTTCAGTCGGCAGCATTTGAATTTGTAGATTTTCACCACTTTTCAGTGTGTAAGTGCTTCTTTTTTCTTAACCCCAGGGATTTCATTTGTGCTGACACATACCCAAGAAGCAATCTCCATGAAAGTATCCTTTTAAGGCAAGCGTTTTGTGCACTCCTTAATGATGGGTGTTTAAGAGAAATGGTAATTATGATAGATTTTGAGCCTTAGGTAACAGACAGCCTCACAGTGAGAGGGTTCACTACATTTAAGACCAAACTCCTCATTAGGAAATGTAGATGTATCAATCCAGTTCTGCGCAGACACACTGGCAGTGAGGTCCAGATTAGTAAACGCATCCATCCTCACAATGGATGGTCTCATGGGTGAGCCGACACGCCACAAGGTCATGCTAGTCTGCCCAGATTGTGAGCAAATGAAACTTCTCGGGGACAATTAAATGTATGAGACATTGGTTGGAAATATTTAAAACATCAATGCTTTAAAGATCATCCCCTTTTTCTTCTTTTTCTTCCTATGACTATAAAAGTTTTTTTTGGCTTAAATGTGTTGTGGAAGCTATCACATTAGATACTCTACATGCAAAACTATGATTCTGAAATCACAGTTTCAGACAAAAGCAGTCCACACGGTCTTAACTAACGCTAGTAATAAAACTACTATGAAAACACATTTTACATATGTGTGTGTATATACTTTGCATATATATTTCTGACCTAGATGACTCTCTCAAAACATATTCCAGATAAACATTACTGTTAAATGAGGGGAAATAAATGAACCCTTGATCCAAGAGGTCATGACCTCAATCCCTTCCCCACTCATGTACATGTAAAAGTTTTCCTACCCAGCTTACTTGCAAAGATGGCAAACAAAATTTAACTTTTCATGGAGCCCAAAGTACAAAGCATGTTCAAATTCAATACAAAGAAATGCTTCATCTCATCCTTTATCGATTAAAGATATAAAACTGTAAGAAACTTCAGAAAGCCAAGTTTTAACCAAATGACATTTAAATTTCATCCAGTACCCTCACATTGTTAATAAAACAGAAAATCTGAAATAAGGATTTATTTATCAGTTTACTTCAAGATACTTGTTTCAAGAAAAGTTTCTATATCAAGTTACATTATTTATTACAGCTAAAATAACTTAGAAGCTTATCCAATTCTTGCTCAAGAAGATACGATCATGTTCTCTAATATGGATGGCATAAGCTTTGTATCTTGCATGACACCACTCCTATTAGAAAATTTAAAAGCCAAACCCCATGAAGACTGTCTAGAAGGGAAAGAGTGAAATGTGGGCAAACATAGTCCCATAATAATCAGCAGTGAAGATTATTAGGTTCCAGCAGAGGAGTGTGTGTGGTAATACTGATACAGGGCAATAATCTGTAAATCATCAGAAAAAAGCATGAT
Source organism: Cryptoprocta ferox (assembly GCA_028646485.1). Classification (NCBI taxonomy): domain Eukaryota; kingdom Metazoa; phylum Chordata; class Mammalia; order Carnivora; family Eupleridae; genus Cryptoprocta; species Cryptoprocta ferox. Next base: position 76,838,961 of record CM053572.1, read on the forward strand.
AAGTATTTAGCATTTTATAAATATCTGAGAGCAAAGCAAGCATTTCTGGTTTAAATCAACCATATTTTAAACTTTCTGGTTTTATAAGAACATCCTACTATAAATCTTTCTAAAATTTGCCTGCTTTTGTTTATTTTATTTTCTTCAGGCCAGTAATGACCATGACAAATACCTAAATGCTGACCTAAGCAAAGATTCGAGCCCTAAATTTTATGTGGGAGGCTTAAATTTCTTCTGTAAAGCCAATAACAGTAAATAAGTTCATTATTGGTCACTTTCCTTTTGTTAAACCATAACCAAAAATAAAATAAAATAAAATAAAAAACCTTTATGAAATCATAAGGGGAATCAAAAGTCTGGAAAAAACAAAATTATTGCCACATTCTCTCCAATCACTCATCCACCCCCAAAAAAGATTTCTAGTTAAAATAAGTCCTTTCAATCTATAATATTTAGAATGACAAGAGAGGTCCTGTGACTCCATCCTCTTCCAGCATCTGTCAAGAAAATCACAGACCTAACTCTCAATTCATGGGAGAATGCTAACAGGGGATGAATAATGCTTCAGAGGGAGAAAGCATAGTATTAGAAAGGTTCAAGACCAAATATTCACAGCGCTGCAAAGAACTGTTCTGTTTGGGTTTTTTTGTTTTTTGTTTTTGCTTTTCAAGTATGAGTTACTGAAATTAAAAATACAGATAAACAAGTGGTTTTTAGCGGATAATCCTCAACATAGAAGACAAATATGAGATATACATGATACATAATGAGATACATGTAAGTATACTCATGTGTGTATCCAGTTTAAAATTTTAAAGTCCCAAGAGAGAGAAAAAACAAAGCTAATAGTTTACTTTTTTAGGTCATTTTTTTCCATTTCAACTACTTTTAATCATAAAACAGCCTTTAGGGGCTCCCACCATCCAATCTATACACCAAATCTTGTCAAAGACACTCACATATGCTGAATCGCAGAATACTACAGAAGCACAGACTGGACACTGCAGGTACTAAGAATCCAGGCCTCAGTTACAAAAGTGTTTCTTTGAAAGCACAACATGTTACTTCCGGGATTTAAGTCTCCCACTTTTCTCCAGCCCATATCCTCACATATAGAAGAATAACACGCATAAATTGAGATTTAACACACAGGATAAAATTGATACTTTCTCAAATATTACTACTTTGAAAATGGTAGCGATGGGCAACAGTAGTCACTTGGTAAGTTTAACAATATGACCTATAGCAGTTTAAATAATAGTCGTAGCAGAGGCTGCACAAACAACAGTCTGTGGAACTGATCGCCTGGGTTTATAATCCCAGTTCTGCCACTTGCTAACCATGTAACCTTCATCAATATATTTAATCTATGTCTTCGTTTCTTCATCTGTAAAATGAAGGTGGCAATAATGGAAATTATCTCATTATAGAAATTATATGACCCAACATATGCACACTGCTTGAAAAGAAACTGATGCAAAGAGCTATGTAAGTGCATTCTTATTTTAAGAGTGCCATGCAGACTACGAACATAGTGAGTGCTCAGCAAAGGGCCCGATTCAGCACGATGGGAGCCAGTAGCAATACTTTTATTCTAATGGCACAGGTTAACAGAGCAAGCTTTACCAGTTACAAGTGCCTTTAGAAACACTGAACAAATAAATAAACAAGCATCTCACCTCACTTATTGATCATCAAAGAAAGGTATGTTAAAACAATGGCTCTTTCTTGCTTATTAAATGAGAGTCTTAAAACAAAAATACCTAGTTCTGATAAGAGTATAATGAAACTATAAAGCAATGTGACATTACTACCAAGAATTAATACAGTGTTTATACCGTTTGACCCAATAATCCTACTACTCTACCCTAGAGAAAAGCCAAAACGTGACGAAAGCTTTAAGACAAATAATTTTTCTTGAGTTATTTATATGCCATTTATATTATGAAAAACCAGAAGTGATCTGTATGTCTAACAATAAGAAATAGTAATTCAGTATTTTTAAATAGTTAGCAAGTCTGGAATATGCCACATGTAACTGGTTTTCTCCTTCTTGACCTATCCATGATTATTCATATATTAAAAGTACTGACTCAGACTTAATGTCATTTCTTTAACCCAGTATTTCCCAAATATACCTATAACAGAAACCTGGGGTGGGAGGTAGTTAATATGTACTATTTGTCATTAGGCTCGAGGGCTATGGAACGGGGTTGAAAAGTATTGGTTAAGTAAGTGATGATTAATCTTCTTAATAAAAATTTATGCAGTCATTAACAAGGATCACTTTCAGTACTACACAGGCTGCTTCCAGCAATAGGAGAAGATATTTATTATATAAGGTTAAGGGAAAAAGGGTTAGACTCAATCAGTTAACAGCCAAGCATATGAGAAAAGCTCAAATGGAAGTATCCCAACATGAGTTGTAGAATTATGTGTAAATATTTCTGTAATGTGATGCTACTTCTCTACCAAGAACAAGTTCATAATAAAAATAAAACCAATGTGATTCAGCGATATCATGTCCCATCTTCCTTCTTCCTGATTTAGAAGCGTAGTTTGTTTGTTTATCTGGTTGTTACTTTAATAAGGCCTGAGGGGAGAATCCTTACTGAAAGTGACCTGTAACAAGAAAGTAGAAAACAAACAGAGCGATCACTCAGCTTCACCAGAGGAATACATGGAAGCAGCCAGCCCTGTCAATTTGAAAGAGGCTAATGAAACATTATCTGCAGGTGAGCGGACTGTCTCCCAGCATTACAACTCTAAACTACAAATGATTTCCTAACCACAGAGGTAACCACTATACAGATACTTTGAAAGACAAATGAGAATGTTGCCACATGCAAGGTCAATCACAAACTTCCCAGACAACCTGGCTGTCCCTTCTTCCCCAGGAGAAGATGATCTGGGGGAGCCGGTGGGCAACACCTGATTGAGCAATACCACAATCACTTTCTGAGTGTGAATTTCAGCAGCCTGGCATACATACCTATTTGTATTTATGTACACATACGATTAAATGTATGTATAAATTTAAAAAACATACTTTGAAAACTGTGACATTCATGGTGTTGGAGAAGGTAAATAAACAACAATTCCCAATCCTTATAACTGTCTGAAAACAGTTACTATAGTTTCAGGCAATCATACAGGATCATGGTAGGCTATGAACTATGGGGTTAGAAACAAAAGTTAATCAAGGAGAGACCGTTCACTTTTACCTATGAACTTTATTAATATGTCAACTCCCCATGTTTGCTGAGACCCATGATTTTATTTGATGCAATACAATGTATTCAGGGATTTTTTTTCTTTTCTTTTTATGACCTAATGATGCATTTTATTTTTAATTAAATTTTATTTTAAAGTATAGAGTATGTATAAAATCCAAAGCAAGTGTGCAGCATCTGTTCACTGCATCTGCACTCACTACCACAAAAATTAACCTTAATCTAAAGAGGCACAAATGGGTTTTTATGCCATCAGGAGGCCCAAGTATTTAAAAATCAATGACTGTCCACCCAGACAAAGAACAGCTGTTTCTTAATATTGCAGCTCTACATTGAGCCCATGTTCAACCCCCAAAGACTAGCCTAAAACTGCCCACACTCTTGCTTTCCCCAGCTGAAACCGTCAGAGAAGGACACTGTCTAAAAGCCTTGAACTGGATTAAGTATACACAAGGCAGACTGGACCTGGCCTAACCAGATGGCATTCTGAGAGGCATCTTCTACTGTCGTCACTCAATGCTTTAGTAAAATCCTAATCAATCTTCCTTCCTGTGTCCAGAAATCTACCTAAGGAGATAATTTATCCACTTGTGTTAAAAAGGCCACGGAATGTTGAGATTGGAGTGATTCCCAACCCTCGGAAGCAGGGGTTCCCTTCCTAGAACCCATGCCACCTTTATAGAATGTCACACAATCAGGCAGCCCTAACGTTCTCTGAAATGAATGTGCTTTTACTTTCCCAAATGTTATATGGAGAAAGAAGGAAAATTAACATGTCCAAAATAAAAGAAAACAAGGTTGGGGGAGCAGCCACAGTTTTCCTTGAACACTGGGATTTTTCTAGAAATCCCAGGGACTACTTTAAACCCAGAATTCCATACGGGAGAGTAGGAGGGAGAAAAATCTCAGAAATCATAGATTAGAAGACAGACCTGTGTTCTGTGTGACATCTAAAATGTCATTTTGCCCCCTACCTACCCGACCTCAAAACAAAACACTCAATTAGATAAACCTGAAGAACCCGTGTGGCACCATCTTTACAAGGTTTTCCTCATTCACTCTAAAAACCAAATTTTAAAAGACACATATTGGAACAAATGATTAGCTAACAGAAGAACACTACTAGGCAGCTTTCAGAAAGAATTAATGAACAGTAACACATTTTTTTCTCTTCTAACACTGAGGTACTCTTTACCACCTGACTTGGAACAGGTTCATCTCTTTAAAATTTTTTTAAGTTTATTTATTTATTTTTGGGAGAGAGACCAGGGGAGGGGCAGAGAGAATCTGAAGCAGGATCCATGCTGCCAGCACAAGAGACCAGCGTGGGGCTCAAACCCACAAGTCGTGAAATCATGTCCTGAGCTGAAACCAAGAGTCAGAGGCTTAACCTACTGAGCTACCCAGGCACCCCAGGCTCATCTCTTTCAATGATGCCTCAGGAGGTCTAATGAATAAGGTTCTCTTGCCATATTAGTGCCCCTCCCCACCAGGAGGGGCTGCCCACCACAGGGATTCTGATAAGCTTCAAACCTATGACTTAAGTGGTGGCAACGCTAGTTGATCACAGATTCAGCTCCAGAAATTTAAGGGAACACGAGTTAAGTGGGTTGAGAAATCATGGAGAGCACCCTCTCCTGACTACACAGAAATCCGTCCCTCCACTTTCTTCCCAGTCTACCCTTCAGGACCCACGGACTCCCCATTACGGTGATCTGATCTGCCCCTCGACTCCTGGGGTACCGCCTAAACACAACCATCTGGGCCCTGAAAAGGACCATGGTCCTCAGCCTGAATGGTGATTGTCTCCAGAAGCGTCTTTACTGTGTTTCAAGCATCATGGCTTATTCAAACCCCGAAGGGAAGTAATCCCTGAATGCCACTAAAAGATCTCCAGCTGCTACCGTTTATGAAGTAGGCTTGACAAGAGAGGGGGGAGGAAAAAAGGGGAGAACAGGAAGGACGGGAAGAGAGACGAATTTAGACAAGGGCAAGTTATCCAAACAGAGCCCCCATCAAAAAAGAGTCATGTTTTATCAGCTTAAGCTTTCCTGCCTCCTTTCCCAAAGGTATTTTCCCCCCCTCAACCCTCATTAATTCTCCTTTATAGCTGTCTGCTTGCTTTAAAAAATAATAATAGTAAAAGCAGCACACGGCTAGAGAAGGTCCATCAGTGTGTGAAAATTAGAAAGACGAACTAGATGAATTACCTGGAAACAGGACTGAATACATCTTCCCTAAATATCTGGGAAGAAAATGGTTTTTTTCATGGAAAAGAATTAGAGTAGCTCTCAGTATCTGTCTCTCCCTTCTTCATTCTTTTGAAAAGGTCTTTTCATCTCATTAAGTTAAGCTGATTAATAAAAATTCAGCAGTTTGTCCATGGATCCTTTAGAAGTGGTGATACAAGCAGAAAGATGCAGGCGGAAGGTTTTTGTGCTGGAGACAATAAGGGGGATGACTTCTTAAATCCATCGTTGTCATCCTCCATTAGAGAGAAACAGTCACCTTGGCTCAGATTCATCAGAAAAACGTAATATCGCTACTTGTTATCTCCTAGTACCCTTCGGAAAAAGTTTAGTGCTTACTTATAAATAAAAGGAGAGAAAAAGAAAGATTTAGGAAAAAAGTACAATGAGAATATTTTGCTTCATTCTCAAAATTATTTACACAAATTAATGAACAAAACATAGCCTAGAGAAAAAGGTTCATTAAAGGGAAAAAGCAGTGTTATCCAAAGAAATTTCATCTGTACGTAGAAACCTGTCCTTTTTACTGTAAAGCAAAACAAGCAGATAAACTTGGTTATTTGTTCATGAATAACTATTTATTCTGTCATCCAAAAATATTTTTGTTAGTTACCTAGTCCGTACCTAACACATAGCAATGCTCAGGAGTTCATAAATGAATTTCCTCAACAGATTTTTAAAAACTGTTGTTTACTTTTAAAGATGAAAACATTGTCAATTATATCAACATCATGACTTGCAAATGTTTTCAACTGTTCAAGTATGAGTTAAATTCACCCAGAAAAAAAAACTATAAAATTAGAAAATATCTATTATGTGACAAGCTCCAAACAAGGGGATAGAAAGAGGAGTAAGTGCCTCGTAGGACTTGTATTTTCTTAGCAATCTTTAACCTGCATAACACTAACTTATTTGTATTTTTATCCAAAGCATTTTTCCCAGCTGACCAAATTAAATCTATACGACCATTCATGAAATTTTGTTTAAAAATCCCTCTAAATGGCATTCACTATTCACATGTTAACAACAATGCTACCCCAATTTCTCTCAAGTCTAGAGACGTGTGACAGACACTGTTTTTAGTGCCATCTTAACCAATCTGCCCACAATATACTGGACCAAGTTTTATAGTCTGGTTCTCTCATTAAATTTGCCCTAAAATAGCGAGTCAAATTATTTTTGTCTGACTCTCACTTCAAAAGGATTTGGGGGGAATTTTTCTATTTTACTCTTATGATGTGGACATTGCACATATTTAAAGTCATCAAGTCTTTACAAAATAACCCCCAAATATTTCAAGTGTTAGGCATTTTTAAAGATGTAATTCTTGATTCGAAGACTGCTAAAACAAATACAGTAAGCATCATGACTCATCCTAAGCTTTGACCAAATCAACTATTTAGCTATTAATGTTTCCTCTACATAAATATGGAGGATTCAGTACATTAAAAAAGCCAAACTCATTTGACCACACATTCTCTGTGGCCAAAAGCCTGTCACCTGTTTTGCCATCATCAATCCATCTCTTCAAATACCTAAGAGGCTGAGACCAAACAATCAGCAGTGAAAAACAAGGAATACGGATCTATTTACACTTCTGTGAAGAATAATCACAGGTTAGCTGTGGCTGACAATTACCAAATAAAAAAATGGGTTAACCAAAGCAGAGCCCCTTTCAATGAAATAGGAGGTGAGCAGAATCTAAACATATACTATATGTTTAATGGCATCATTTTCATACTTTAAAAATTCTACAAAGTGCCTACTATGTGTCAAGCAGTATGCTAACTACAGTAAACACAGACTAATAAGGTGTGATCTTGAACCCAAAGCGATTACAATGTATCTGGTATAACTTTAGTGAAGTGGAATAGTTGTTATTGAAGGATACCATAGGGTAATGGGGAGAAGATAAATAAACATGTTGGCGCTAATTCTTCCTTTTACAAAATCTACTTAAGTTCCTGGGTCTCCCTATAACCACAGAGACAGGAAGGGTCACGCATATTCACTCATGTTGTATATGTTGTTTTGAAAGAGGTAGCTGTTGAGAGAACATTGAAACCACTGCTTCTGAAAAATAAAAGTATTTACTTGGAAGTGGCAGGGGGAATACTGTTACTTAGTGTCAATGGGTACTGTTACTGAACATGGTTCTTAAGATGGAATATCCTTCATTCCAAAGAAATGTGAAAAAATCCTAGTGAAAAAGCTTCATCGTGTAGGATTTTGTGTGTGTAAAGTACACACATTGGATCAGTTCTCTAAGTTCCTCTGACCATAGTAATTTTATTATATAAATTCCACTGAAATGGGGACTCTTAAGTATTACAACCAGCATACTGTAGGCAGCTAATTATCATGTTTAAGTTAAATATACATGATAGTTACAATATGCATAATAAGAGCCCGATAGTACAAATTAGATTTTTTTTTCCAAAATAGGATCTTGGTGATGTTATTACTCTGATAACAACATATTAAATACAAGCAAATGACATAGTAGATAAGATAATTAGCAGGAAAGATAAAATGCAATTTATATATGTATTGAAATAAAATTATCTGTTTTGCATATTAACTAATACCGATGCATTTCTGTCTTATGCAATTCTGGACACTTAGGAAGCAGACAAACTTTTCAGTGTAAGAATATATCTGCTATAAATATATTTTCTTCAGCATCTTACAATTGTGTCATAGGTACAACTATCTACAACAGATTAATTGTAACTCAAAAAAAAAAAGAAAAGAAACATAGTTTAAAATCACAATTCCATAATTAGCATTGTTCTAACAATAAGCTCTTATTTTAAAAATGTATCTCAATACACATAACTATATTGTTAACTGGAAATGAATATTAACAAAATAAATCTACTTTAATATTCATTCTGATAACCAAAAATCAAAGATTACAAAAGTACAAGCTAGTGGGGAAACAAAACAAAACCAGATTCTATAAAAGTTAAACTTGGATTCTTAAATTTAGTCAGACTGCTTTTATTAGCGAACAAGGAAGTGAAAAACATTAAGTTCATGTCCAACAAATTACTAAATGCAGAAACACACTGGCACACACATATCCTACTGTCGGTAATGGCAGCTGCTCACAGATCAATCTACTTGGATGAGAACAAGACCTCACCTCTAAGAGGACACATCTTCGTGCTCTGTGATTGTGATTAGTCCGCTGAAAACCCACAGTGCCACAGGAAATGGGGTGAATCCAGTCCAATCTACCCATGAAACTGATTAAGAATAATTTGACTAGAAACTGCTGAGAAAATAGACCCTGAAGTGGGTCAGGCGTTTCCAAATAAATGAGACAATTTTTTCTCTGTAAGCAGGTCTGCTCAATGCAAGGAGGGCATAAAACAGGTGAGTTAGGTAATAATTACTTATAACTATTTATTTACCTATCTCTACATTTACATCATCTTGATACACATGCATTTAATAACTTACTTAAAAATTTAATTGATTGAATCACTCTTGCTTGTACAGTGAACTGGCATCTTAAAAATCATTTTAAAGATTCAGTGTGTCTTGTCCACTTAGGTTTACAATGGTTATTAAAGCAATTTTTGAAATGTTCACTTCATATCAAAGTCTACCATGATGGTAGATGTAGATAAAGATTTATATTGTATAATTGTATGCTGTATTCCAATACTTATACTTTCTAAAGTCCCCCCATTCTACTTCCTATCTCCTCCTAAAGACAAAGGAAAAACAAATAAAAACCAAACTTTAAGTATATTAACTTATGATAAATCTCAAAGCTGTGAACTGGAAAAAAAAATGTACCCTAGGTTCTTCTTTCTCTTCTTATGAAACAGGTTTTTTTAAAAAAAACTCTTCTGAATTTTTAGAACCAAACTAAATTGCGAGCTTCATCAGATATAATTCAGTCAGATCCCTGTGTTAAATTTCAGGGTTGGACTCATCAACTTGGGACAAGACTGACTGGCTACTATGGGTAGTTATATACATGTCATACATTATTTCTCTTACTGATTCACTGTAACTTCAGTGTGGTTGTCTGGATAAATCCTTGAAATAATGTTTAGAAATAGCAGAAAAGAAAAACACTTTAAAATATCTTTACATCATGCTTGAGGGTAAAAAAGCAATATAACCTGTAAGTGTTCCCTTCAAAAGTTTACCCATGTTATAGGTACATATGCATTAGTTCCACCTCACTGATAAAAAAATGAGGACAGGTGGGGGAATAAATTGTATGTTTTAACTAAGGAATTTGGAGACCAAAAATGATTCGTGAAAAGTTGAAAATAACCTCCCAGAGGACAACGATCCTCTTATTTCACAGGTGAGGAAATTCAGCTTGATCAAGGTTAAGTGACTTGCCCAAGGTCAAATGGTTAAGTAGTGTCAAAGCCTTGACACATCTCAGATCCTCCCAGTCAGATGCTCTAGCTTAAGAGATCAACTAATTCAATCACCTTGTTATAAAGATGAAACACAGAGTCCCAGAGCATTGGGTGATTTGCTTAAGGTCAAATATCTAGTGGGTAGAAAAGAAAAAGTGACATCCACATCACCTGACTCCAGGGCTTGAGGGTGGGGTGCGTGTGCATGTGTGGATGCGTGTGTGTTTAAGATATTACTTCATCTGTCAAACGGACAAAATCAGAAAGGAGAATTTTCACACAAGCCATGAGCTCAGTTCAGTTACCAAAACATTTGGCAAGAGGCAGGCAAGAAAATGAAATGAATTAAGGGAATCTATGGGCAGACAATATATCTAGAGATTAATACTCAAATGATTAATTCTCCAAATTAATTAATCACAACAACAACAATAATAATAATACCTAGATAACACTGAAGGATCATTATAAACCAGGCATTTTACATATGAGTACTTTCTCACTGAATCACTACTAATTATACACCCACCCTACTTTACACAAGTGGAAACTGAGGGTTAGAGAAAAGAGTTGGCATTAGAATCCAGGTCACCCCAACTCCAAGGTCAGTCAATGCTCTCTCCTTGACATATTTCTGTATCATTATAAAATTCTTTTGTACATAAAAAGGTAATGAAAAAATACAGAAATTCGTTCAGCAGTATTACTAGTTAACATTTTACTAACCACATACTTTGTGTCAGGCATCGTTCTCATGTAACACATCATTTAATCTCAATGGTAAGCCTATCAGATGAATACATTATTAGTCTCATCTAAGAGAATGAAGCAAGAAAAGGTCAAGAACTTGTCCAGGACCACAGACGGCACCTAGTAAGTGTAGGAGCTGAGAACTGTACCCAGAACCTGTCCAGACTCTTAACCATCATGGTCCAGCTCCTGTGTATAGTCTTTCTGCATGCAAACCTCATCCCTGAACTCAAGAATCTTATGATCCAGCAATGGCAACAGAACATACCCAAAGTCGTAAACAGCGTACAACCAGCTCACTATTATCCACATACCAACATTATTCATATAAACAACTAAAATGGAAGGAGGGGTGACAACTTCAGCTGCAGAGGCACAAAGGCTGTACACAAGGGATGAAATCACCTAACGTGTCCAGGCGCACGTTTCAACTAAAAGACCTGGGTTAGTCTAACAAAGCAGATGTCTGTAATGGATAAGGTGCCAGAACTCTCTCTTTCCCCTGCATGCTGTTCTTCTAGAGATTAGGTGGGAACCTGATCCACCCACATCCTATCAGGAGACTTTTGTCCTTGAAACTAATCAGGAATAACTTACTAGCTGTTAAGCTATAGGGCAAAATTCCTGTGACAGAAGGAAGTCACAGGAAGGGAAAAGAGATGAACAGGAGGGGCGGGGGGTGGGGTTGTGACACAAAAGAACACAGACTCCATTTAAGTGTTCCTATACTACTCCCTATAGCTTAAAAAACACTTATTTCTTGCTGAAAATGTGTTTACTGTGAAGCAGGCAGAGCTGTGTTTAAAATTTGTGAGTAAATCCATATTGTTATTATGCAAACCAAAACTGACAGAAGAGCAGGGATTTAGATTAAGTATAGGGGAAAATTTTCTGACCATAGGATTGTTAAACTCTGAAACTTTAAGGAATATTCAGAATTTCTTCTGAAATTTTTCAAAAATAGCTCTATCCCGGGGCGCCTGGGTGGCTCAGTCGGTTAAGCATCTGACTTCAGCTCAGGTCATGATCTTGCAGTTTGTGAGCTGGAGCCCCACATCGGGCTCTGTGCTGACAGCTCAGAGCCTGAAGCCTGCTTCTAATTCTGTGTCTCCCTCTCTCTCTGCTCCTCCCCTGTTCACATTCTGTCTCTCTCGCTTAAAAAATTAAATAAACATAAAAAAAAATTTTTTAATAGCTCTATCCCTTAGCCAACCCTCAGGAATCAGGCGTACCTGAATGCTGAGGGGGAGGGCCAGCTGGCGTGTTAACCGCCTAGCAATCTGATTATTCTTCACATACAATACACACTGTATATACAAGTGGCCTCACAATTAGCTCCAAAAAAAACCAGACACAAAACATTTAACCCCTGGTCGTACTGATTAACTGGTGTGAGTGCAAACCTGTGGTTTGCTACCTCAATTCATTAAATGCTCTACAAGGAGGAATGTTTCAGTGTGCATTTTTAACCCTCTTTTTAGATTAGCATACATACAATCTTCTGTCATCCTCTCCACTGTGCCTCCTTGGAAATTCTGCCCCAACATAACCTTTTAACATTTTACTGAATTCTGTTAGACAAAGTGTGTCCTCACTCCACACAGCCCATCTAAGCAGTCAAAGGTCACTTAACTGGCCAAGTTCAAAGTATATAAAACTCTGTTTTCTCATCTGTAAAACAATGATCATGATTAATACCTCCCTCATAAAAGCTGTCGCCAGGATTAAATAAATGATAAGGACTGTGAAGTCTGTAATGGCATACAATAAGTGCTCAATAAAGAGAAGCTATTCAGAAAGGCGTCCATTTCTAGAGGGGCCCACCAGTACTTCTGTGGCCTAGAAAAACAAAAGTGAATCACTCCTACTCACCTCCGAGTAGCTGCCGAGACACTTAGGGGTTTGGAAAATCTGATTCAAAGAGCCATACGGGGCTCCTCACAGGCCTCTGAGAAGCTTGAAAATAGGTGGGGAGAGCCCCAGATCCCAAGCTCTCCTAAATACAGCCTGCCTTTTGTTCAGTGGTTTCTGCTTTTTTTTTTCTTCTTTTCCGTTTTACATATTAGGTTTCTGCTAATGATTTTTATGAACAATGTGGTTTTTGGTTAAAAAAGAAGTCTGAGGGCGCCTGGGTGGCTTAGTCAGTTTAGCGACAGCCTCTCGATTTTAGCTCAGGTCATAATCTTGAGGTTTGTGAGATCGAGCCCAGCGATAGGCTCTGTGCAAACAGAGCAGAGCCTGCTTGGAATTCTCTCTCCCTCTGTCTCTGCACCATCCCTGCTCGCGGTCTCTCTCTCTCTCTCTCCCCTCTCTCAAAACAAATAAGTTTGAAAAAAAAGTTTGAAAACAACTTCTCAGTCCATAAACCGTGAAACAATTCAGAATTCAGATATAATAGAGCACCCCCAAGTTCTATCTGGAAATATTAAAATTGCCCTAATTTTTACCACCTCACCATCTAACCTACTTCTAAAGCAAGCCTAATTTGAAGAACTTCAGCATTTACCCATATTCAGTACTATTTATAAAGCAAATAAACAGTGGCTAAAATACACAATAGTGTAGAACAAGTACAATACATATAAGAACCCTATTAATTCATCCACTATGAAGAGTATTTCATCACGATGACCCTACCCCTTGTTATTAGAAACACAGCTTCACAGTGACACCCTAAAACATGGCTAATGCAGCTTTTCACCTCACATTCTGTCACCAGACCCCCTTTACTCTGAATAAACTACTTTCTGTGTATCCCCCCGAAACCCATCTCCAAGGTTATAGCCAGCAGGTGTTTACTATGGATCTGTTGGTATGGATCTCCGTAATATTCTTCTATTACTTCCTCCATCTCTATTAAAATCATAGCCATCATCCAAACACTAAATTATTCTTCTTATAGGAAGTAGTTCCTTTTCCCCTGAACAGATGTGCTTTCTCTCTGTCCACAGCATTCCATGCTTTATTGTGACATTGTGTTGTTCAGTTCATTATTAGTAGCCTGAGTGAAGCAGAACATTTTGATCACTGCCTTGACAATTAATGAATTTCTCTAATTGTCTTGGCATTTGCCTGCATGTGGTCTTTAGCACTGACATGTTCACATCAAATATCACAGAAAACTAGGCATTTAAGATGAAGGAATGCTTACAATATCAGCCGAAACGAGTAACAATTCAAATATGCTGTTGGTTTCACTATATATTTATTAAAAATCACTTTGCAGTCAGGACACATGAAGATTTCTTTTTAAAGATGCTTACTTTTCCAGTTAGTAAATGTACTGGGGTGGTTTCCACTAAAATATAAGTCAGCCAGCTGTTTGTTTCGGTTCTTGAACTGAATGGTAAAAATACAGGCAGCTTTTACTCAAAGTACTCCACTTTAAACAAGGGAATCTGTTCCATATTTAAATGATTTAATTTTCTCTCCCCCCCACAAAAAAAGTAAAAAATTTTCATATGATAAGAACATCTCCTCTTCGGAACTTCAGAACTTTCATTTCAGATGGCATATGGTTCTCCCTCACCCATCTGATACCCCGGGGGGATGCTGAAGCACTTAGGAGACCCAAGAGAGTGTGTAATCTGACATGACAGCTGAAGGAGGAAAGGCTGACAGAAGCATCAGAGCAGGTATCAGGGAGGGAGAAGGATTATTCTGGAATCCAGGTTTACCCCTTATCTTTTTTTTAAGTCCACCAAAATGCGACGTTTCATTTGCCCTTGAGAAGACAGCATCACAGGCATGAAGGTTTCACTCGAAGACGGGATGACGGACCCACCAAGACAAACAGCTTCATGTACCTTAAACTTCTCTGAAACAGACAGGGCAGAGAGTGTTTCTGCACTTCAGTCTCTCAAATTCTCTGTAACCCAGCATAAGCCCCTGCTGGCTTTGTAGTCGGCTTTCCTTTCCTCTATACGGTGCACGCATTTACGAGTTCAGCTGTGGGCCACTTAATTTCCCTCAGCAGTCTTTCTTCTCCTGCTAACACATGCGCACTTGGGCCTGGCTCTGGGGTGCTAGGGAGGAACAATGGGAGGCTTTGAGCAGGCCTCAGCCCCAGACCCAGTCAATATTTACTTCAGTTTGGAGCCACAGTTTTAAAGCTCCTTCTAAGCAGAACTCAACAGTCAGGGATCTCCGGAGGTTTCTAGATTTTAACACAGAGGAGAGGGGGGCAGTGGAGTTGGTAGAGAGAGAGTAAATAGATTACTATCCAAACCACTTTCTCAGAGAAAATAAAGGAGGCTGTTCAACAAAACAGGATAAACTTTCAATACTAATTAGCAATTTATAACAAGAAAAACCAATCATCTTCCAACACTGATTACTGCAGTCTTAAAACTCCATATCAGACTGAAGCGCAAATCCACTTAATGTGACCCCTGTATATCTTGTGACCACGGGTCTGATCCTATCAACCACCCAAAGCTTCCCAATGTTTGTCTGCTCTGCCTGGAATGGCAATGCAAGGACCCTAGGTAACAGTTAATCCATGCTCCATGACTGACTTCCAAACCAAATCTTACACATACTACCAATCCAAGCATGACCTCAAATGAAGCTGTGATTACCAAACACTGTGAACTAAGAGTATGCTACAGTACATACTATATGGTATTAACATATAATAAGAGTCTGCTCTCTGGGCAATATTGGGAAGGATGGTCTATGGCTTTGCAAAGAGTAATTGGAAAAAAAAAAAGTCACTCCCCCACTAATGAAAGTGGCTTACTGCAAGATGGCAGGCAGGAGATGGGTGGGAGAATTGGCTGTAATACTATATCAGAGTCAACGGACTTTGCCCTTGGATTTACATTGCTTTTTGTTGAGATAAAGTAGAGATATTCACTTAATTAAAAATAAACCTATTTAACTGTAAATAGTTTATATTTGCCTAGTTGGCTTAATTTATTTTTAAAAAAAAGTCAATTGTAATAAAACTAACTGGAAGTGACAGTTGGGAAATTTTACTAAAATAATTAAGGCCATATAAAATTACTAAAAATGCCAGTTAGATACCTGAGGAAAGAAATTCATAGTCGTCTGCTATAACCAATTATAAAGCTCATTATTCCATTCAAGTAAAAAAGTCATCACCATCGCCTATATTCTAAACATGTAAAATATGACATAATTTGGTATTTCATGAAGAGAATAAAGAGAATTCAAAGCACCCCTCCTCCAAAAAGTATGAGGTAACATGTTAGGTATACTAGGATTGTCTTGTTCAATTATGTTTGTCTAAATTCATCAAATGTACCGGAATATGTTCAGGTCTAATCTTTACTACATTATTTTCTGTATTAATAAAAGCTAAATAATTAAAATGCAACTCAATCCAATCATTTCAACATCTTAAGGAATTACTGGATTGCCACATACTCAATTTGATCAATCAACATGCACTCATGGAAAGAATATACCGAGTCAGCCTCGCTGAGACGAAGTCACTGGCTGATATTTTTGAACAAGTTTATAAGAGTATAAGGAATTATTTTTTCAATAATGCAAAGCGTCAATAAGTAAGTCATCGAAATTTAAACTTCTTGAGTACCTTTTTGCCAAGAAAGGAAGCCTGGAATAAGGGAGGGATTGTAACCATTAATCATTCATCAGAAGCTGAATCCAAGGAACATAAAATTACAACATTGTACACTTGAAATAAACACACAGCAAGCTCATTCCCTTGATAAATCTTAACTTTTATAACTCAGTAGGACAAAAGAAATCTGCTTTTCTATGAAATGATATGAGTAACGAAGGTCAGCTTCGCATTCTGGTGAACTCAGCAATTCTAAACATTGGAACACTGTATTTTTAAGGAAAATAAGTTATGCACAGTTATCAGGGCTCTTTCAAATAATTTTTATTCAGTGTTTTTACTTTTATTGCTACTTGCCGAGTACTGCCCTCAGTTGTCACTAAATTTCTGGGTACAGCACACAGGATCATTGATAATTTTCCTTATAAATTACTATTTTGTTTTTTTGGCATAAGTGAGGTTTAAACCTTCAGGAGTAAAACATCATTATAAAATAATCGTGTAAGTATATGATTGCAATTTTAAAACAAGTAACAGGCACATTTGCTATTCTCCTAAATAACTATAAACATATGAAGTAAAACCTGCTTTGAATAACCACCAGACAATTCTACAGAAAAGTGGCCCTTTGACAGTAATGGGTTACTCAGGTTTCAATGCATTAAAATATGTGTTCCTTGACAAATTCTGTTTCCTTTCTCAGCTAGATGCTGTTATGATCTATTTATGTTCCTAACATCAATGTGTGTATAATTAATATGTACTAAGTTTAAAAGCAGTCGATAACAGAAGTTTTTTAAGCACAGAGGCGTCAAGAGGCTAAACCCTGTTCTTCTGGCAGCAGGATTCAGAAGAATCCAAGGATCTCAGGGACAGCCGGGCTGCTTGTAGGAACAGCCCCAGACAGGAATTGATTTGTTTCAACAAGCTCCTCATTGGCAATACAAGCATTCTCCAAGAGGGTGTCTGTATTCATTAATTTCTCCTTTGAGATGGAGATATCTCATTGTACCTGCGAAGTCCAAAGCAGAATATTAGGGTTTTAAAAGTCAAGAGGAAGCAACATGGAAGAGACAGAGAGGAGACGAGTGGGCATTAAAAATAAACTTGACCAATGTTACAAAGGAGATCCAAAATTCCTTTCTGGGAAGAAGGGCCTGGCAGACATGCCTCTCACGTGTCACTATTCGCACATTATTACTCTTGTAGAAATCACGAGATAAAGCCTAACACATAAAATACAACTCAATCTATCTTTTAAAAAGTCAACTGTTCCATGATGCTCTGAAAATAAGTTTTTATTTGTATTTTCTACACCACTTACAAGAACATAGAGCATTATAAAGTAAGATGCACCAGTACAGACTGAAGTGGCCTCCTCATTCTCTGTTCTTTTTAGAACTCCATTTTCAAAGTCCTCTCACAGATATATTTTCCCTTAAATTTTCACAAGTCTGAGGGAGACCGTATTTTTATTATGCCCATTTCTTTCTTAGAGTGAAGGAATTGAGGCCCAGCTTCATCAGTACGAATGGCATACATATGAATCAACTAGAGCTGAAATTTAACCAGATCTGAAACAAAATCCAAAAAATGTTAACAAAGACAACTGAAAAATCATCTGCTGGTAGGTTTTTAAATACCTACCATTCTCTGAGCCCTTGCCTATACACCACCACCCAAACTCATTTAAAGCTGTATCTAAAACAGCTGCTACAATAAAAACTCAAAACAAAACAAAAAAAAAGGACATAAATTCATTGCTTTTACTTTATACAGTCAAAATGTAAACATATCAGTGTTCCTAAGAACTTGATTACAACCTATTAATCTGGTGACAAATCACTGTTGATAACTCTGAGTTAAACAAAAACTTCAATGTATTTATCTTCCTTTTAAAAAAAATGAAAGGTAAGAACAGTAATTAGAACTACTCAGCATTTTCTACTTTTCCTGAGCACAGCCATGACCAAATCTTAGGTGTTATCAACTCATTTTGAACAAACCCACTCTTTAGGGGTATGCAAATGACTTCATTTTAACCCGTGAAGATATCACTAGCTATTTCTAAATGTAATAATCTTCTAAGCACATAGCATACTTCGTTTTTAGGAACCACACAAAATCATACAGGGTCACTGAAAATTCTCAAATTCTTATATCTATTTGAATCATAAAACTAGAAACTAAGCAGATGTCACCTCAAAGTCATTATCTCCAAAGGCATATTTATAGTACACCATGGTGAGCATGAGCATAAAACTATGAAAAACAAAACAATAATGTCCATATTTACTATTCTTAATAAGAGTCATAGTTCTCATAAAATGCTACCCATTTTAATTAAATCCATTTTATCAAGGATTTAAAAATGAAAAGATTTGCTTCTGTTTGATAATTAACTATTTAAAATGTTGGTAAAAATTGTTATTTTTTTTAACAAAAGTAAAAGGGTACTTCAATTAAGAGTGTTCACCATCCTTCTTTTTTTGTTTGTTTGTTTTTATTGGAATATAGCTGATTTACAGTACAAACAGTTCCATCTTTCTTTTTATAAACGTTCCATAGAGGTATATTTCAGTTAAGTAAGTTTACTCACTGATGCTTTCAAAGACTTTAAAGTTCACTTAGGAGATTAGTAACTTTGTATTTATACACACAGTGAAGAACAAAAAGAATAAGCAGGCAGAGGAATCTGAATGTAACTAGTTTCATCCTTCACTTGTTAATACAAGCATCACATGATATTTGTTCTGCAAATAAAATGATACCTATACTGTGAAAAAAGTGGAAGCATATTTACAGACTTTATACTACCTGAACTACAGAGGAACAAGGATTTCTCAAAAAGGACACTAGGCTCAGGGAATTTTAGAGCAGGGAGGAATTTTCCCCCAAGTCTTTTCTAACTCCATTGGAAGTGTGGGCTCCTGAAAGCCACCCACAGCAAGCCCAGCCAGTGGAAGCAGAGACACTATTAGTCATCTTCTGTGCTGAATGTAAAATGAACATTTTGGGTTCATTTAAGCACGCCAATTTAAATTGGAAAGTGTTAAAAATCTGTTTCTGAGGTATAATTCTGGTATTGCCACATAACATACATCTGGGGAGGGTTTGCAAATAAATAACCTAGACAGTAATGACAGCATCCTCCTAAAACTTTTTGGACCAAGGCAGTATTTTCACTCCAGTAGAATCTGTCTAAGCCAAACTTTCAACAAAATCTTTGGCCTATTACCTTTGTTCGTGGTGGATTCTTAATGCTGCATAAACCTCAATATAAAAAGCTATTTTATTTGAGATTCGGGGAAAAGTGGCTAAAAATGAGGACTACTAGGCCTTAAGACAACTTTCACTTATGCAAATACTGAGCCATTTGAAAAATTATAAAGCTATATAGGAAGTTCAGGGCAAATACAACCAAGAGTCCTTGATGTGGAGCCAGAAGTAATCTCTCTCCCCACTGACTTGTCTAGAACCTTGCTGCCCTAACTGTGGTGCACAGGCCGAAAGCCTCACAATACCCGGAGCTTGCTAGAAATGCAGACTATCAGGGCCCTGCCCCAGATCTACTGAATTAAAATCTGTATTTCAACAAGACCTCCAGAGAGGATCTGCTTGCAATTAGAGTGTGAGAAGCAGTGATCTAGAAATTGCTAACGGAATACTCACGCAGGGATGCTGGTTACACTGTTTACTGTGGTACCTCCAGTACAAAAACAATACCTGGCCTGCAGTGGACACTCAATAAATACTTGCTGAGTAAATCCATATGTGAACACTTCCTATTCTATAGGAATTCTACTCTGCACTGTGATTATAAGATTGTTGTAACTGCACAAAACTGCAAGTTCCCTCTGGGTATAGATGCTGTCTTCATTTCTGAAGCTGCCGTGTGCCTCCCAGTACTTGCACATATCACTCGATAAGTATTTTATCAATTATAACTTTCAGATATACAATATAGGAATCTGTTATTATTGCTAGATATTAGCTATTATATTGCTTTAATGCAAAAGCTTTGGGAAAAAGAAGTTAAAATCAATATATAATTCCTAAATCACCCATTTGGCTTTGATTTTAAGTAGACTGCAGAGAATTCACCCAAGGAATCAAAATAGTAATGGAAAACATTATATATGGCCAACTCCTAATTCCACGTGGTACCAGAGAACAGGGAAGGCACGGATGATTGAAATCCAAAATTGACTCCAAAACCTCATGTTATTCAATAGCCTCAAAGACTTTTCTTACCAAATCTCACACCAAAGCTGCTGTAAGTTTCAGAAATGTCATTTTTTAGTTTTCGTTTCCTTCTCGATTTCACCTACCAAGAGGACAGGTCCAGAAATAGTGAAATAGCCAAAGCCAGCAAAAGGGAAAGACTGTGATAGAGAGATCTACACAATAAAGGAACAAAGTGATTAGCTCTCAAATAACCAGATAGCAACACAAAAATCTAGAGCTATTTGTACATTTGTAAAAAAGGTAATTGTAAGAAATAATCAGCTATGTTAATAGCATAGATACATCACTAACAAGACCATTCCAAAATAAAACTCCAAATAATGAGATATTCAGAGTCAAAATTATTGCTGGTTCTCTCAGTCCATATAATAAAGTCAGGATACTAAAGTAAGGACTCCCTTCCCAATAAAGAATGCTTTGTTTCTTTTTAATTAGCTGAATTAGATTGTCCTTTATGCTTTGCTTTGCTTTGTTTTGTTTTGTTTTTTTTCAGGCTTCAGAGAACCCAGAGTTTCTAGTTAAGTCACCAGATATATGTCTGACCCTATACGCATTATATTCATATGGAATATCCTATATATGTATATGCACCCCTCCCAACACACACACTCTGTCATGTTTTTGTTTCCCAAGAGTATAGTTGACAATGGTGAGAGCAGAGTGTGTAATTAGTTTTCATTGTTCCCCTGACAGCTATAGTTCCATACAAGACCCTTTTCTTTTTATGCTGTAAATGCTATGGAAAAAATACACTAATAACAGGCATTTAATTATGGGTCCAGCAACCATAGTGGGCACATTGCCAGAAGAGAAAGGAACCTCTGGGACACCAAAAACATATATTTGCAGGGGAGGGGAAAAAAACATACATTTGTTCTTCAGTTACAGTAATGTGCAAAATATTGATGACAGGCATATGATGGAAAAGTTTTAAATTGTTCTCTGACTCTCTATCAACAGTCAAGTAGATATAAAATGCTATATCAATACTAAAACCAAGAATACTACCATATCTGTACTAAAATATTAATAAGAATAAAGGCATTGCTTATTAATAAGGGAAATACTCTTCAGAATAGCTTTGTTTTGATACTATCAGTATAGAGTACAAGGATTCAGTTTCAAATTTTGCTTTTTGCTTTTCACAAAATTAAATCAGCACTCGTGAAATCAAATATCTGGGTGCTCCATTCCCTGAGGCTTACTTTAATTTGTTTTATACAGTATTTAAAGTAAAACATCCCGCCAGTTGCTGTCATGGCGGACACCAGATCTGTCACTGAGGTCCTTTCTCGCCTGATTAATTAGTAATTGGGAGACACATTTTGGCAGCTTTCATTTCCCTATTATTTTCTCTACTTTGACACAAAACCCTGTCAGAAGCACCACTATTTGAACTGTACCCCTCTTAGTGCTGGGTCACTAAATTTTAATAAATGGAGCCCCCGCCAGAAAACTACTGAAATAGGCATAAAAGTTTATTGAAGCAGTAACAGTAAACAAATATATGAAGAAAACACTGAATGCCACAGTATCTAAAACATTAATGGTCTGTCTGAACCCAAGGGTTATTGGCAAGATTGCAGAACAGAAACTAAAAGAAAAAGCCTTTAATAAAACCACTGCTTTCATCTGTCTTTAAAATATATATATTAGTTAAATAAAGTAGACCAGCACTTTGGTGCTACAGAGCCATACATCTGAGCCTCCTCCATTATCCCAATCCGACGAATAAATTTATTGGGAGGCAAAGACTGATAGTGGCTACAGGAATATAGAAGCCATCCAGAAGTCACAAAAGCTCTGTCTGAGCCAAACAAAGAAACATTTTTCAAAAAAGGTAAGGTAAGGAACTTAAAATTGAAGCTAAAAAGACTGATACTTCAGAGACCTGCAAATAGCTACAGAATCAGTTTCAGGTTCTCCATCTCAAAGTGTCAGTCACGTCAAAAAAGCATCCTGCTACTATGGTGGCTCCAGACACTTGTGTGCCATGGCAGTGGCCATGCTGTGTGGGTCAGAGGTCACAGTTTCCACATTCCGACATCTGTCTGTATTTTCTTGCCCTGAAACAATAGAAGGGGAACTAGGCTCATTTGCTCTCACTTTGTTTAACCTAATTGTTAAACAAAAAGGAACATTTCCCCATATTTAGAATTAGTTTTCCTTTTCTGTCCGTCCCTATTTGTTTCCATAAAATTAAATACTATACCGAGAGGTTAAGCCCCCTATACATTCTTACAGTTCAGTAAATATGACAAAGTCATATATCCTAACGGTTCTCTGTGGAACACGAAACATCAAGTATCATGTCTACCAACATCAAAATCTAGATGACCACTTGCATTATAATTATCCAACCAAAATAAGCCATGACTTGGTTTTATTCAAACCATAAAATTGCATTTTAACATGATAAAATACTTTCCTCATATGTATTTTCATAATAAGAAGCAAGATCTAATTGTTAAATGTAGTTTCTACATAAATAAATAAGTCACTAATAAGACTTAGAATGAACACTCTGACAGCTCAGAAGCAACAAGAAAAAACAAAAATATTTGTTAGTCCATTTAAAACAAAAAGGTCACTTTGGACACTCAGTTATTCTAGTCTTCTCCAGCAGCCAGTCAAAAAACAAAACAAAACAAAACAAAAAATGGATGATGGATATCAGAGGAAAGCTTTCCAGTACAAAAACTGTCAACTTATACCTGGACTTCAATAAGAAGTCCATGAGATGTATACCCATTCTTAAAACATTCATTTTATTTATCGCCTTTATAGTGCATCTGCAATCGCCAAAAATCCTACTTCTAATGAACTGAAGCAATCTGTGACATAAGTAGTTTTCAATCTGTGCCCAGTTTAATCAGACTGACTGAGTCAGGTTACTTTGAAATTAATCTTAAGGAAGTTCTGTTTTTACTGCAATTCATGGGAATAATGTTCCCAGACATCATCAAACAGATGCAGTAGCAAGAAGTTTAGTATAAATTTTTGGTAAACTTTACTAGGCCACATGTTCTTCCAAATGTATCCAAAAATACAAAACGTGGTGGGAATACAGCAGACTGTTGATATATTCTCACAATTTTAATAACAAATATGAATTTACTTCCAACATAATTTTCTATGAGAACCCATAAGAATGGTTTAGAAATGAGAGAGTGAACGCCTATATTTCAGGGACAAAAAGGCTCTGATTTCATATAATGTTTCTGAAAGCACCCCAAATGTTTCATTTTTAAAAATACCTACATTTTTATCAGTACCTCTTACTAGAGAAAGATTCTTGGTACCACTGAGCATTTGGGGGGGGAAATGCGGACTGACATAAAAAGGACTACTTAGAATAATAAAAAAAAAAAAAAAAAGGAAATCAGGATGGGGGGGTGACCATAGGGCTATTAATATAGTACTTTGAAATTAGCAATAAATTATAAGCTTCGAGGAAAATACACATGTAAACATGGTACAGCCCAACATTTAACATTAAAATATACGTGGACTTAAAATGTATTATTACTAAATTAAACCATCCTTTTTTTTCAACTAAACATAAGAAGATAACATTTTAAAGAGCTCACAAAAAACTTGATAGAGCTTTAAATGTAGAGCCCTACAAAAATTATTATCAAGTGGTTTAGTCCTTTTCTATCATCCATATTCATTTTCAGACCATTTTCATGAAAGAAATAAAATCGGTCTTAAAACAAGATGGCTGCTTCTAAGGGGGGAAAAAAAACGCCGATTTAACTGAAAGCCAAAAACCTACCTTTTCTAAATCAGGGAACAAAAACTTAGTCATATTTTTTTCTACTCTCCAAACATGTATTCACACATTTCCACATGGACACCTATAGATTACACTGTGCAGTTATTTAAAATTATTAATAGCAAAGTCATTTTTTAAAAACATCTAATCTTTGTGTGCCAATAACATAATTGTCCAATGCATAAACACAGAGATATCACATGACCAAAATTCCCACTTATACTTCATAGCAGAATCATGATCATCAGTAATGGAAATCAGGTCACTTGATCAGTAATAATAGGACTAATACTGATATATTTTTACATCTCTTAAAGAATGCCATCATAAAATGTCTGGTGGTATCCTGTTATAAACACATCAGCTGTACTGTACTTTTCAAAGTAAATACCCTAGGAACTTAACTGTTAAGAGTCTCTCCTTGAATTGCACTTTGCTGACTTTCCCTGAAGCAAACGGCAGATTAATTCTATGACATACATAATAAATATTAAAAGCATCCCCTTACATTTTGAAATAATTTTTAAATAGATTTTCTTAAAAATCACTCAAAACTATTTTTATTTCTCACTTGAGTGGAAAATAAGACCTGACAGTAACATTTTCTTCCACCTGTCAACTGTCAATTGTATGAAGGATGTTTCTAAAGATGACAAAGGTTTATTTTTCCTTATTGAAAATGATAGAATTCTACCTGAATGAAAGCTGAGGTAACCATCACTGTGGCACACTCTGTCTCTCAGCAACTAGCTAACTTAAGTAGGAGTTTTCACTATCTTAAAATAATGTTTTTATTGAAATCTATGGCTGTTTGAAAACTATACTCAAAAGCCTCAAAACCAAGGCTTTATATCCACACACATTTCAGATTACAAACTGGTACACAGATTTCAGTAGTTTACAATAAATCCTTCAAAGTACAACAAGGAGTAGAGATTATCAAGGATACTAAGACACAGGGAACTTTTTTTATTCACAATCAAACTATGCATAATAGTTATAATACAAAAAAATCACGTTACTACTTTGATATTTTAAACTAAGTGGTTCTCTTGTCTTTGCACTGCCTTGTTTATGACTGCCTCAAGTTTGAAGACATAAGTGCAGACAAATTTAAGAGGAAATAGATCTCCTAGTCGTGAGTAACATCCCATTCAGAAACAGTGGAAGTTCAAATTAATCACAAGAAACTTTTCTACAAAACTGCTTAGGATATAGATTGAGAAGCAAATGAAAATATAAATATAATAATATAAATCAGGCCTTTAAAAGAGACAGTAATGTATGGATGTTTAGCTGTCTAAGACCACCATCATAAGACAAATTACTAAAAGTGAATATTAACACTTCATTTCTTATACTACTCTTAGAGGTTTTTATACCTGAACATTAAGGTGTTATCCGTCACAAATGATCAAAAGGCAAATTTTTCTCAGTTCGGAAGGCTGATCCTGTCTGAAAATCCTGGGTAAGTGCACAGTGCCTCACTGTACTTAGGGACATACAGGCTTCCTTTTCAACAAGAACATTCTGATCAGAGCTACTATTTTAATAGTTTGTATACTGTTTCTGAAAAGAATATTGATAATGTGGAATCAGTTAACACAGACTGGTTCATTACTAAAAATAAATATAGATTTAAAAATCCTCATTGCCACTAGAAGTTATTCAAAACAAATACAAAAATGAAAAGGGTTGAATGGCATCTTTTTAAAAAGCTTTTATATTGGGGGGAAAAACACTAAACAATAGATAAATGCTACCCACATGTAAAATTCTGTTCTTAACATTTCTTACATCTTGTTCACTTTATATTTTAATGTATTCTCTTTCTCAAAGGTACATTCTTTTAGCATATACTTCTTCCAAGCTGGCGAAGGCCAGGACTCCTGAAGGACTAATTGTATTCATTCATTTTCTTGGCCCAGCATGAAGCTGGTAGCTTGCTTGGTTCATAGCAACAGGGGAGAAAAGAAGGCGCTCATCGTTATCTGTTCCTATCCAACAGGAAATCATGCCAGTGGACAGAATGCGATGTAATGCCTGTTCAGAAGGCATCTTACAAGATTAAACGGCAAGAAATTCACAAGGTTAATTTGCCCCCAAATAACTAAGTGCTCCTTCCAAAACTGAACCTCAGCCTTCAAAGGTGGAAGCCTCTACAGCTACTGATTATCAGCCAGAACACACATGACAACAAGATATTCCTTCAGTGAGCCAATGGTTTAGTTAATACCGCTAAAATCAACTAACAGGGAGTAATGAACATCTGAAGGCTCTCTCTGATTCTTTTAATCACAGGGAGTTTATTGACCTTGGTATCATGCTGGAAATGCCAAACTAGACTGTACAGCCAAGTGTGCCTCAAATAGCACTGAGGTCCCAAGTCACCTAAAAAACAAAAGAGAGTTGACTATTTCTGAAAGCATATTTTGAATAAATAATACAATGCATAAAATGGATGGAACAAACATCTCAATAGTTAATTTTGCTTTCAAACTTTTTTGGAAAAGAAGAGAAAAAGAAGAAGCATATTTGTCTTATACTAATTTGTAAAGTAAAAAAAAAAGAAGGAGAAGGAAAGGATTCACTTCAGGTCTATAAATGGATCAGGGTAAAAACATAAGATATAAATCTCTGCCATACTGCTTCATTTTTATCCAGGTGTCCACATAAATTCTGATATAAATATCAAAATAATAAAATTATCCAATTACATCTAATAAAGTGATACATTACATTGAGGTTCAGAGTTAATAAAGTTAAAAGGTTCTAAATAATGCTTTTACTTGAAGAACTTTCATGTTTCTAGCATATAAAATAGTATTTAAAACATTTAAAATTTTGAAAATAAAGTTAATCCTTTACAAGTTTGGTGATAAAATTCATTCAAAACCAGGATCAACTTTCCATCTTTCCTCAAAACAAATTCTTAGATAAACCAAACTGATTTCATTTATGTGTCGGTGGAAAAGGCACAGTACTGGGACACTGGTATACATATAATAAAACGTTGATGGCTCAATTTTAAAAAATAAAATAAGTTTTATTTCGAAAGAAAAAGAAATAGCTGAGGGATTATGATTAGGGAATAAAATGTTACTAGCTCTCTCTCCTTAGCTGCATACATATGATCTGTAACCCAGAAAGGTTTTGGAGTACTGACCGAGAATTCACATCACTTTCACAACTCCAAGATTGCATGTTAACAAAACTAAATGGTGTCAATTACCTGCTACTCTAACATGAAATGTTTAATTTACAGGTCCCTACAAGAATTTTAAAAGTCCAAAGAAAACATACGATTAGGTTAAAATTTAGTGTTTCCCAGGTGAATTACAGAGAGATTTTTCCCCATCAAAATATAACACTTTAAATTGGTGATACTCAGAACCTAACAGAAGCAAAGCACTAAGTGAGGAGAATCAGTATTCTTAAAGTATGCTGGTATTATTTCACTATTCCATCCATAAATGCCAACCAGTAGGAGACATGTTTAATTATCCTATCATCATTTGGCAACTGGTCAAAAGAAACCAAGAACTTTTCAATATACACACAATATTTAAAAGAGTATTCTCACTGGAAGCACCAAACTGTTTATAGCACTCTTCAGATTAAAAAGCATGTTCTTATATTGAGTCATCTCTATCTTTATAAGCGTAGCTGCTACAGAAGAATGTAAATAAAGTTTTATTACTGAAAGTCTCTTTAAAAGTTACTTAAAAGTTTTTTATATTCTTAAAGAAATTAAAGACAAGTAGTTATATTCTCCATGATTTAGAATTTCATTACTCAAAGTTACTTAGTAATATGCTGGTTCGGAATTCAGCATAACATTAAAAGGATCATTCTATTACTCTCACTATTTAGGTGAAATATAGACAACTTCCTAGATTTTTAAAATATAGAAGATGCATTTAGGCAAATGTTATCATATACTTATAATCAGATTGATATTTCTCAGTGGCTATTTCAGAGATTTGTGCCAATTCAAAACATAA
Source organism: Cryptoprocta ferox (assembly GCA_028646485.1). NCBI lineage: Eukaryota > Metazoa > Chordata > Mammalia > Carnivora > Eupleridae > Cryptoprocta > Cryptoprocta ferox. Next base: position 76,867,168 of record CM053572.1, read on the forward strand.
AATCAGTTTTTGGCCCCGCCACCCAATAAATACTAGCAACTAAAAAGTTATCAGCATTTGAAAACTGAATATCCCCTTTCCAGAACCAAACACCTAGAATGATAGATTCTAACAGTAAGACTATCTGATCAAGTAAGTTTAATATTTTTTTCCTCTGTTAATCTAGATCTATGATGCTTATGGTATCAATGGAGTCAGTAATGAAAACAAACTCTTACGATTACACAAGTTACAATATAAGATATTTAAACCCTGTGATCAAGATGTAATAGTTAATTTCTAATTGTGTTTAAACATAATTTCAAATTCAAGTCCATTAGTAGTATAAGCTAAAATATATTTACTTCATTTTACCAAAGTATCCCTTATTATCAGCTTGTCTACTGAACCTTTCTTATCTAAGAAAAAAAATATTTTAAGTCTACTTTAGTTGCAATTAAAGTTTTCAACTTTTTCCCAAAAGATTAAGTCTTCTGATCTTACTAGTTTAGCCAATCCTAAATGATAGGATTTGTATAAAATCAGAAGGCACGGCTTGCTTACTTGCCAAAACAATAACATTATTATTGAAAATACATGAAAATAAATGTAAAATGTAAAATGAATTTATAAAATTTAGTCAACCCCTACAAATTTTCTAAAATGTTTCTTCATTATCTTTTGAGATAAACTGTTTATTCCTAAATTAGTTATTTTGCCCTGGCTCTTTTTAAATTACATCCAAGCTGAACTTTCTTAATACTTCAAAAAACACCATCTTCTTCAACATTTCAGAGATAAATCTGCCTACCAGTCCCTACTTTTACAATTATGTTATTTTTTTAAATAAGTTTTACTGTGACAACATATGAAGATAAGTGCACCCACAAACCCCTAAGAATACTAAAGTTAGAGATGAATCTCTTGGGCAGGGGGTACATCGTTCTTTCCGGTGAACATTATCAAAATGATAATGATCAAATAAAAAGGAATTTCCACAAGCCTCAAATTAGAATACTGACTTGAGAATACCCTTGCTGTTTTAAAATTCTACAGATTAACTTTGTCTGGGCAGGTTCAAAGCCATCATGACATCCTGAGCAGAGTTTTCTACAGGCAGGGCAAATCTATTAAAAAACATGACCTGTGACAAAAATCAATGTGCTAATCTCAAACCAAACAACAGTATCAAAAGCATAAAACAGAGATAACCTAAGATAAAATGTCCTCAAACTAACTCAGACTAGCTTGACAGGTTAAGAAGGAGGGGTAAGTGGGGGTGCTGCTGATTCCTTCTGTTTTAGCCTAGGATGACTGGAACACCCAAGTATCCAGAGAAATTAACACTATGAGGAAAAGATCACACTGTGAAGTTTGGAGTGGGAAAGGAGACAACTAGGCACAAAACGTCCCACATTCAACTAACCAATTTCACTGTTGTTTTATTTAATAAGGCGCTGAAGTTTAGAAATATAAATTCCTCTATTTCGTATATGCTGTTTAATAAAGCCCAGGGGGGAATAAAACCAACCAACATAATGAGCCTCGCTTTTAACACCATCACAACTGGAAAGCTTGCTCTATTTGTCTTGTCAGCTTTAATAAAAGCCATCTCCTCTGGCAGGATGGCTTCTCTTTCTTTTCCTAATAGTGGTAAGTGGCATGTCAAAGAAGAAATAGCTCCCATCCCACCACCCACCTCCATGAGACTTTTTTTTTTTTTAAACCAAACTTTCACGGATGTCTCCACTTCTCCCAGGCGGTGTAATTTAGGATTTGGGCTACCTGGGTATGACTATCTTTCCCGGAGTAGCAGGGGTTGGGGAGGGACTCTCGGCCACTGGTCGGCTGCTTATGGGGAAATCTGCCCATCTTCATCTGAGCTGACCTTACTTCAGGCGGGGAATCTCTCCGGAGTCTGCATAACTGGGGGGGAGGCGGGAGGCCGATAGACAAGGCCGCCGGGAGGTAGAAAGAACTGGAGACGCCCGCCAGCCCCCTCTCCCCATGCGCTTAGGGCGCGCAGCAACCAAAACCTATACCCTCGGCCTCCCGCCTCTCTCCTCCCAACTTCCACTCCAGCGCAAGGGAAAACCTGGAATTTTAGGTATGATCGATGCTATTTCCCTCTTAGGCGGGCACCGAAGCCAGCCCGCACCTGGAAGCTGGCCTCCGTCCCGGAGAGGCAGAGCATTATGGGCCCAGCGAGGCCGACTGCTGCCCACAGGCCAGGAAGAAAGTAGGGCTCGGAGCTGCTCTGGATCCGGAGAGGTTCGCCCGGCACTCTGGACAGCCCTCACCCCTCCCACTTCTAGAATCCCTGAACAAGGGACGTCTGCGGGTGGCCAGGGTCCAGCAGGCGCGCTAGGGCGGCCCCGGGCGCCCACCTCTAACCCTCCGCGTACCCGGAAGGCTTCGGGAATGCCCACAAAACGGTTCCAGGTAATTGCGCGTGTTCCTCTGGCTGCACACCTCCAGGCCGTGGACTAAGAGCTCCCACCTCCCGTCTCCGCTAACTCCAGCAGCTCGCTCCGCACACATGACGTAACCCGGCATTAGATCAAACTTTCTGGCACCTGGAGCCCATGGCGGGTGAGGAGGTGGGAGAATCCTGTCCACTGCCAGGCGCGCCGGGCCAACAGTGGCCCAGGGGCCAGACGATTGCCTCTCAGTTAAAGAGGAAAATAAAAACCTAAAGCTTCCGCTTCCCAGCCCCCTCTCATCCCCCAGCCCGTGCGCTTTCTGAACACACCGAGAAAGGGAAGAAAAATTAAAAAAAAAAAAAAAAAACTTTAGGGATGTTTGAAAGGTTCTGCCTGCAGTCCCCCTGTGCACCCACGCTCCACGCGGGAACTCTTGGCGGCGCGCACCCGAGGCTCCCGGTGCCCAAGCGCTGAGCCCGGATCGAGATGTTGCCAGCTTGCCGGGGTGAGGAAGCGGAGAAGTCTCGACTCCCCAGCTCCCGCCTTTTCCGAGTCTCCCCGCGCTCTGCAGAGGCAGCGGGTCTGAGCAGCCCCGGAGACTCCCAGGGACTCCCGGCCTTTCTGAGGCAGCTTAACAAAGAGAGGCGCGAAGGGTGAGCTTCCTGTGGGCGCCTCGAAAGCCATCAGCGCCCGGGCGACGCAGGCTGCGAGAGTGCGCGCCGCCGGCGGCTGGTGCGCGCCGGTCCCCGTCGCTACCGCCGCTCTTCTGCAGGGCGCCGAGGCCTGAGTATCCCCGGCTCTGCGCTCCCCCTATTACCTTACCTGGGGTTGCTGCTGTTCCAGTAGACGGCGTAGCGGTCGGCGACGGCCTTGGAGCCTGGGTCCTGGCTGAACACACACATCCAGAGCACCAGAAACACCAGCGTCAACATCTCCACGTGCAACATCACGCCTGGCCAGCAGCGGAGCCCCCGACAAGCCACTCCGGGGAAAGAGCAGGGATCCGGAGGGAGGGAGGGAAGGGGAGAAAGAGAGCAGGAGCCAAATAAATATGAATAAATATAAATGAAGAGTGGCGAGAAAAGAAAGAGGCTCACACCAAGCTGGGGAGGGGAAGGAGAACGAGAAGAGAAGACGGTGGAGGTGGGGGGTGGGGTGGGGAGGGGGTAAAGACAAACTCGCACCCCCACTGGAGGGTTCAGGAGGAAAAAAGGAATCACAAGATGGAGAGAAGCATGCGTGTGTGTGGTGGCGGCGGCAAGGGCGGGGGAAGGGGTGCCAAGCTGTGTCTCAGCAGCGGCAGCAGGCCGGTCACCCCGGGAGAAGGAGGTGCGCGCCGGGCCGGGCGGCGGCACCGCGGGTTGGGGCAGGCGGCGGCGCACGCTGCACAGTCACCGGGAGTTGCGCGCCGCGGCCGCGGGGAGACATACACTGGCCCGCCGGGGCCGGCTCAGCGTCGGCGCCGCGGGCTACGCACGGCTCCGCCGCCGCCCAGGGCCCTCTCACTGCGCCCCGCTTCGCTCCAAGTTACTTTGGCGGCCGGTGAGAAACTGCAGGAGGAGGGCTCCGTGTGGATGGAGGGCTTCGCGCCTGTGGCCCCGGAGTGTGAGAAACCCCTTCCCCCGCCTCCTCTGTGCCGTAACCGGGAGACCCCCTGGAAATCTCCGAGGAGTCGTAGGTGCTGCGGGTTCAGGGCGGTGCGCCGAGAAGGGTGGGGATTCGGAGCCACAAACCCAGCCCCGCCGGCGTCCTGGAGCTGGTTAAGCGGCAGCTAAGCTGGCGAGAAGCGGTCTTGCCTTGCAAACCTCAAAGAAAAGTTTGGCTCTTCAGGTCTTCCGGCAGGTCCCCGGGCGGAGTCGGACTGCAGCGGCGGAGACGACACCCCGGGCACTGGCGGAGCCTGGAGGATTTCTCGCGCGTGCTTTTCTTGGCCGGGTGTGGGTGCACCGGAGTGAATGAAGAGCACAGGTTACAAATTAGCCGGCCAGGCAGAGCTGGGAAGCCCAAACCTGCAGGACGACGCCAACCCAACTGTTAAGCTGGAGAGCGAGAGGGGAACACAATTACTTTTAAATGAATCCCTCCAACTCCTGGATGGGCTGATGTCAGTCTCCGATCGCCTTCCGGGAGCAAGAGTGAGCCCCCAGACGCGGTGCCAAGAGCCTCGGGTGAGCGCTCAGAAGTGTCCCTGCGACTCCGACGGGTTCGGCCCCAAGCCCGACAACTTGTAGAGATGCATCAATCAGTTTGAAATGGGAAAAGAGGAAGAAAAGAGCGCAGGAGCGAGTGGCACCTCCCCGCTGAGTACATCAGAAAACCTTCCCGATCCTCCTGCAGCTGCTCCTCTTTCCCTCCTTGGGCACAGCAGCAACAAGAGGTGAAAACCACCAACCGAATCCTAAACCCTCTACCAGGCGGGAAAATAAACTTGAGTGCAGCAGCAGCGCGAACAGCCCGGGAGGGATTGAAATGACTGGCGAGAAGTGGAAAGAGGTAAAAGTCAGTTTTGTAAAAGAGAAAAAAAGAGAGAGAGAAAAAATGCTTTATGGGAAAAATCTTCTCGGGCACGCCCCCTCGTTAATGACCTGCGTGTAAAGCCGACAGCAGCGGCGACCCAGCAGCCGCCGCCGCCGCCGCCGCCGCACCGGAGCGCAAGGCCGCGCGCGTGAACGTGGACGTGGGCGGCGCGGTGGTTGGGGGTGGGGGCCCAGGCGTGTAGCGCAGGGCACGGGGCAGGCGGGCGGCGCGAGCACGGGTGTGAGCTCGGGACCTAGCAGGGGGAGGCGCCGCCAGCCCGCGCCCAGCCAGCGCCGCTGCCGCCGCGGCCCGAGTCATGTGGGCTGCTTTTTTTTTTTTTTTTTCCTCTTCCCTCCCCAGGCAGTTTACTTGGAAAGCGGGGGGTGGGGTGGGTGACTGGAGCAGCCAGTCAGGGAACGGCCTGCTGTTTGCTTACAGGTCGGGGTTTTTTCCTCTCTCTTCACTCCAACAGGATTGGTTTGTTCCAGGAGAAAGAGGCGTTTTCTTAATCTCCTCCCTTCCCCACGCCTCCTATCCCCCTCCCCGGCCCCACCTTCCAGAAACCTGACTAATTGAATTACTGGGAGTGCCGAGGCGCCCTCTCCTCCGCCCGAACCCTGCAGCCGCGGGTAACCCTTTGGATGCTGAATTCCGTCTGGGCTGAGGAATGATTTGACATCTTTTTACCTGAGAGTGAGGTCTTTCAGTTACAATGGGACCGGTTCCCATCCTGTAGCCGGCGAGCCAAAATCTGTCTCCCAGGCCCCGCAGGTGACATGAAGTCCCAGCAGACAGACTGGCAGGGAGCCTCAATGAATACGGGTTCTTGTAAATCTCTGCCCTGTTCACAACGCGCATTACCCGGCGCTGGGTTATCTTGGAAACCTAAGCATCTCTCATGTTTCTTTCAACTCGCCTCTTCCTACCAGGGACTTAAAGGTTCATGAGCAGGAAGCAATACTTTTCTTTGAAGTAATGCTCTGAAAACAGATTTTTTTTTAATTGAGGAAATCAGTGTAAAGTGATTACAATTCAGTGCGATCCTTTGGCAGAAAGGAAATGAATGCGGCAGGGGAGACCATCAGAAATACCTTACACCTTTTACATTTCAACCCCGAGGTTGGTTCTCTGCCCACTCCCCAAAGAATAAATTCTTTGAACGAACCCGATGCGGGAAGAATCGGAGGTCCTGATAGGAGTTCATTTATTATTGGAAAAGGCCTCGCGATCCCGGACTTCTAGAGCAGGTTGCAGCGTCTTGTTCCCCGGCGGCCACCGAAGCACGATCGCTTGACAGCGAGGCGGTCCCAGCGCCCCGGGACGCGTCCTCCTGTCCTCTAACTCCCGGGAAGCCATCCCGGAGCCCGGTGCTCTGGGGTACCAATCCCTCGAGACTTGCCCTTGCGGGGCTCTGAGGGCTCGGGCCCTCATGGTATTATTCCCTCCGGCTCTCTAGGGAGTTTGCTGCCTCCGTGGGGAGGGCTTATCCCAAGAAAGCAAGCAGTTTAGTTTTGCTTTCAAACCTTCCTGTTTCCCCCTTTACTTATTAGCCCAATAAAATCAAATATCACGTCCTCCCTCCTGTCTTTACAGTTTTCTAACTCAGACTTGCCAGGCGCTTCGGAGCTGTTTGGAAGCGTCCAGACGCCCTCCAGTGGTGGGCCTGAAGTCCGCACCTAGCGGGGGTATTGCCTGCAGCTCAGCCCGGATTGAGTTCCATGGAGAACCTGGGGTCAAGATCAATAACGACTTGAGGGGAAAGAACAGCTCACATCGGCATGGAATTACCTGGACATAATGAGCTCTTGCTTAAAAGTTGAGTCGTTTCTCAGTTGCAGAAATTTTTCCTACCTGAAAAGATCCTGAAATTGTCCTAGGAAAGTAATTCCTCTATTTCTGACTAGGTATAAATTGCACCCTGTGTAATTACAGACTTCCTGACAGACCACCCCAACAAACCAACCACCTTCCTAAATAAAAAAAGAAGAAGGAGAAAATTTGGCATATTAACACAAATGTTTGTCTGCCATTTGTATATTTCACCCAGGAGTGAGAAAGAAGTTGGAAAACTAAAGCCAGTGAACTAAAGATAAGCAGTTAGTTTTTAAACCAAATTTTTATTTAAAACTTTACTTTCACCCCACTCCCCCAACCCTGGTCTGTAATCTTGCTGATGTTCAAGTTCTTGGCCTGTTTTATGGTGCATTTACTTTTTCCTTTGAAGGGATGGTGCATCTCTTTTCTCAGCCTTTCTGAAGGACCTGTACCAAGTGCTCAGATGACTGAAGCAGTTTTGCAGGAAATGTTCTGGACTCTTTTAAGGGACATGTATATCTTTAGGAAGAAGAGAATTCACACTCCTGTCTTGGGGAAAATGCTGACCCTCATCAGAGAGTCTTTTTAGTCAGGGAAATATCAGGTGTCAGGGAGTTAGCAAGCTGGCTTCCTGTAGTGTCAAAGCCAAAGTAGTAAAAAAGAAATTATATCCACTTATTTCTATTTGAAATTCATACTGCAAATGTGAAAATTCAACATATCAAAAGAACATAGATGTCCTAATATTTTCAGTATCTAATTTGCTTAAAGTCTGGATAGTCCAATTTTAAACAGAAAAAAAAATCATACATTATGGTCTTAAAATGATTCAAGGAGTTGGAATAAAAGATACTGGAATTTACAACTGTTTCAGCACATAACTCAAATGTCTATGTGAAATAATTCATAAAACAAATGCCTCCTTCTGGGATGATATACCCAAGTAATTACTGATATTGGAGTAACTAAACAGCAATGTGATAGATACATACTTAGATGGCCATTGAAGAGGTATTATTAGCCATACATTCATCACTGGCCAATGTGACTTTGTCTCTTCAGGAAAATAGTTAACTGATTTGAATTTACACAAATCAGTATTATATAAAATAGCCATATTATGATTATCCCATTGTTACGGTGGCGATGACTCTTAATCAGGCTTTTGGAGGGTAAATAGCATTCTGCCAAGTGTAGAAGGAGGTTGAGTTATGACAGAAAGAAAACAGCAAGCTAAAAACCTGGAGGAATAAAAATATAGCAAGTGTTCCAAAGGCTTTGCATTGACAAGACTTGAATGGTGTAGGGAGCTAAGACCTGAAAAGTCTGTTAAGAATGGACTGTAAAAGGGCTTAACTGAAATCTAAAAATGTTTGAATTTACAGCTACAGGCACAAATGCACTGATGGTTGTAAAGCAAATGACAAGTAATAATCATTACACATCAAAATATGAACAGGGGTGGATTTATTTACATGCTTGTTTATTTATTCATTATTTTTTGGCCTTGAACTATCTAGACTGGTGTTGTAATCTTGGCTACAAATTAGAGTCACCTAGAGAGCTTTTTTAAAAAGAACAATATCAGGCCCCCACTTCCTGTTCCCACTTTTCTGTAATTTTTAGAAGCTTCCCACGGAATTCTAAGGAGCATAGAGAACTGAGAATCACTGATCCAGGTAATTTATTTTTACCTTAACTACTTCAGGATTTCAGGCAGAAAAGTAAATTCTATACTTATTTGTCTAAAATGTTTCAACTAACCATCAAGGCAAGAATGTTGACACTTTAGAGAACTGAACTTTATGATCCTCTCTATTAAAATGAAGTGATCCTTTCAGGGACACCTGGGTGGCTCAGTCAGTTAAACATCTGACTTCAGCTCAGGTCATGATCACAGTTCATGAGTTCAGGCCCCACATCAGGTTCTGTGCTGACAGCTCAGAGCCTGGAGCCTGCTTTGGATTCTGGGTCTCCCTCTCTCTGCCCCTCCCCTGCACATGCTCTGTCTCTCTCAAAAATAAATAAACATTAATAATAATAATAAATTAGTTTTCATATGGCAGGAAAGAGAATGCCATCTCCAAGATGATATGGGTTAATCTTTTTGGGACTAGTTTGGTTGAAGTAGAGTTCTGTTGGTCAAGTGTCCAGATGAATAAATGAAACAAGCTGGTAAATCAAACCCCACAGTCCACAGACTAAGCAACTCTTGCTTAGTACAGTAAGTTAGAACTGGCACCCAGAAGAGACAATAAAGGAAATAAAACTCAAGAACAAAGATTAAGGAAATAACAATTAGACACAAAACTTTCTAACAGATGACTAACATAATGGTATTTAAGCTAACCCTGCTATTTATCTTCCTAGAACATTGAGGATTCATTCCTAACCCTCAGGAAACTCAGGTTCTATCACCAAACTGTCACCTAGCTATCCTGCTTGTACCCCGAAGTTATTTAATGAAGACTTTGCCCCTCCTCACACTGTTTTATAACCGGTTTTTCAGAATCTTTAGAAATAACTACTTGCTAGCTTTTCTCTCCTTGGAGAACTACGGAAATGTTCCTTTTCTATTTCTGATCTAGCTGTCTCTTCTGTGTACAACCTAAAAGAGGGGGAAAAAACAAACAAAAAAGCTGTCTACTAAATAGAGTGTCATGTCTCTACCTTCCATCTTGTGACCAACTTCCATCATGAATTTTCCACTTTTCCACATTCTTTCTTTACTTTCCTGGTGATTCCTGGAGTTGGTTTCACAGCATCCTTTCTCTTAAAGTCTGGGAATAGTAGAAGCAGTTTTACAAGTTGCTGCAATATTCTGAAAAAGGCACTTCTTAAAATTTTTTATTTATGAACTCTCTATTGCTGTTTTGCCTGTTTCAAAACATAGGTTAAATAAGATCTACTTAGCCAACTTTTTAAACATACAGAAGTTTGGGCAGTCATTTTGATAAACAACTAAACCATATAATTAGACACATATGTAAATATGTGTTAGATTCCTGCGTATTACAAATGAGTATGTGCTTACATGTAATTTAAAAAAGAAGCAAACAAGAACTAGTTGATTCAACCAATTTCCACATCACTTTTCATTATCTAAACTTCACTCTTATATTCCATAGAGGTATGTGACCAGTGTTCAACCATAAAGCTGAAATTGGTAGGTGATTTTATTCCCATAGGAAATTTTCATGGAGTCTTTACTATTTGAACGGTATGTACTTTTCACTTTCCTATATTTCCCTTCTTCAAGTTTCTAAATAAAAATCACCAAACAAAATGTATCTGCATTTTACAAATCTAATCCATCAACTAGCATAAAGGACACTGTCCTAAAATGTTCTTTGTGAATTGTTAAATAATACTACATTCTTTGCTTAAATGAATATACATGACCATGAATGCATATCACCAAAAAAAGTTTGTATTCATATTTTATTACGATGGCAATCATAGACATCTACAACATAGCTTTATTTAAATAAAAATAAGTAACCTATTCAGAAACAAAGTTAATGTGTGCTTTTTCTCTGTATTCACACTGATAATTAGGATATTTTCATTCCATCAGCTCCATCTACCATCATCCAAAAAGCAAATAAGTATGCATTTTTGTATTCTTTTACTTGCTTAGAGACTCAAAAGAAGCTAGAGTACCTACATTTTTTATTTCATATATGTATATAGCATATATAGGAGCATGTAGAGACAGATAAAGAGAGAGAACTTATTTTTTAATCAATTTTTACCCAAGACTTTTGTCAGCTTCTGGGAGAATTCTATTTAAAGACAAGTAAAAGATTTAACCCTTAGTGAGCATGATTTCATAAAATAGGTAATGCTGTCTCTAGGGCCCTTTTTAGCTTGGGCCTTATGCCCCCTCCCCCCCAATCTAAACTGGCTAAGCAAAGCAAAGTGTAGAATTATGGCAAACTAAGAAACTCTTTCCTCAAATTATATGTATTTTTTCAGATAAATGTGGGGGGATTTGGGTCCTAGTATTTTGGAATGTGGATTTTGCTTTGTAGTCACCTAAATAATTGTCTCAGGAGGTTTTTTGTTTTGTTGTGGTTTTTGTTTTGTTTTGTTTTCATTTCTCTTGGCCACCTTAGAAATGATCTTTTAAAATATACTATTAATTTTGGGGGAAAATTGTCCTTTTACAACAAATTCATAACTCTATTCTGAGACTTCCAAATACCTTATGCCAACATTATAAATTTTATTGTGATGTTGTAAAGTTACAGTTGAGGTACAATTTTTTTTAAAGCATTTAATAGTTATAAAGCTGGCCACCATAGAAACCACTATAACTTAGTATCTTACAATGTCAGATGATAATACAGAAGATTATTGGCCAAAACTTCTTTTAAGAGAAATATCTAACTGAATTGGCCCTTTCTAGACTCAAGTATGGGGAGGAAAGTGTGCTCTTAAAATGATGGCCTTCTAATCAGAGATGATCACTCTCCATTTCTGTTAGTCTACCCCTTTTTTGGCATATGCTGTCTACTAAATTAAATAGGATTTATTGTTTCAGCTAGATTCTGAATTGCTCTCTTTTCCTGTGAATTAGGAGAGGGCATTTCTTAGCCCTTTTCCTTGAAATCCACCCGGATTTTTATGTGGACTATCTAGTATTCTGCATACTTCCAATGCTTAATAAATATTACATTACAATATTAGCATAATAATAAATCATCTTAAAGTACTACATGGGCTATTAAGTGAGATCCTATTCAGTTTGATCCAAGATATCAAAAAAGTTTTACTTTCTCTATACACATACAAAGTAATTTTAAGACTCTCTTTCCATGAAATGCCCTTGCATCCATAAGATGTCTACATATTACAAAGTCAAGTGCTGAAATGTGTATCTTCCAGTTATGTATTTCATTTGTTCAGTTTCCTCTGGGACCTGAATTTCCCATTTTAATAAGAAGAAATCTTAAATTGGGCAGACAAAAATAGAAATAGCGTCATTTGTCAAATAAATGCCCTTTTCCCAATGGCACTTGTGAAATCTTTATACAGTATTACCAGGCCAACAGTTAGGTAGTGTTCCTTTCCATTAAGAAGTTCTGCTTTGTCTGTGATTGGTTGTGTCACACAGACCTAGACTAACAGTCACTGAAAATATGAGGATTTTTGTTACAGTTACAGAAACAAAAATGAAGCCAAAAATATTCAATTACTACTTGGTTGCTTTGAGACAGGTTCTAGTTTGAAACTGCCATCAAAGCAAAAAAATGAAAATATTTTTCCTTCCAAAGGTATTGTTTATATATTGTACATTTTATCTACCTATATGTAAAACAAAGAGGATAAAAATGATGCATCATCTGCGGTAGACAGCAACATGGCCACTGTGCTGGCCCTGTTACAGTATAACTTTGTAGTTGAACTTTCCCATCAATAGATGGAGTCTGTTTTTCTACTCCTTGAATCTGAGCTGACCCTGTGACTTGCTTTGGCTAATAGAATGTAGCAGAACAATGTTGTGCCAGTTTTGAACCATGCCTCAAGAGGGATTCAATCTTCCACTCTTTATCTAGGAACCCTGCCTAATTGCCATGTGGACAAGCCAAAGCTAGCCTTCTGGTTGATAAGAGACACGTAGCTCCTTTACCCACATGGTCCCTACCAATCCCCAGAAGCAGAGCTATCTAGCTGATTGGTAGCTGCCAGCAGACACATGAGATATTCCCAGCTGAGGCTGGAAGAACTGTACAGCTGAGCCCAGCCGAAACTGCCAACTCATAGAATCATGTTCTGAACAAATGGCTCTTGTTTTAAGGCAATAAATTTTGGGTGGTTTGTTACACAGCAATAGATAACAGCTATATCTTAAATTATTGGAAATAAAATGTTGAATATTATTCAGCCCAAGTATATGTTATTCTTTTACAACTTTGATTTCCATTACTGGGTTACTTAGTGTTAAATCCATAATTGGCAATCAGAATTTCCCAAATATTTCTAACAAGAATGTTTCTTTCTCCTACTTTATAAATTTCATAGACACCTTCTTCTTCTTCCTCTTCTTCTTTTACCAAAAACTTAACCTGGGACCCTAAATGAACACAATTCATATTCAAGCCCTTCTGAGCCTCTTAGGATAATGTCATTTGGTTAGAATAGCAAACCTGAGCAGATGATTTTCCCGGAGGTAAATCATTCTTCTTCTAAGAACGTGGTGCCCAGCAGGAAAAATGAAAAGGTAAAATCAAAGGAAGCTATGTTTAGCTTCATCTCAAATCTCCACATCACTCACGACTATTGATTTAACATCATGGCACCTCCATATTTCAGCAGGAAGATCTGCCATAAGACAGAAGCTGTAGTGACCCTGTAAGGGTCATCTCTCTGTCAACCTCAAATTACAACATCTCTGCTCTTGGCTGACAGCCATGGCAGGCCAGGGGAAGCACAGCTCTTTCTGTAGATAGAATAGATGAGTTTCAAGGAAGTGAGATACAAAGTGAAATTGTATATATCGAGTTTTATCTACCTGTAAAGTTTTAAGTGGGAGGAGGGCTTTGTCAAAGTTCCTTATGTGCTCTCCCTCTAAGTCTGGGTACTAGCCCAGCCTTATCATGTGTGCTATGTAAGGTGGAGACTAATCCACAAACCCAAAGTTGTCTTTTCAGCATTCATTGTATTTTCATCCTCCACAGGATCCAAACCATTGGCCACTCTTCCTTCCTGAGCCTTTCTTATCCTTTGGTGTTTGTTATTCCTCCTTTTCAGAATCCTCTTTATTCATCTCCAACTAGAGTCTTCTGGCTGTCAACTATGAGTCACAGCCCAGTTCCAGGCACATAGTGAATACTTAGTATGTGTGGAATGAATATCCATTCCTAAATATAGGTGTTTTCCTTAGCAGTCTTTTCCTTCTTCCCTAACATAATCTTTAACAATCACATTCATCCTCCCAGCTCCAATGATCATCTCTTTATGGAAGTCTCTCAAGCCTTAGCTTTAGGATCTAATGCTTTGCATCATCAGACCCACATTCCCAGCCTTCTCATTTACTTTTCTACATGAATGTACTCCAATACCTCCAAACCAGCAAGCCCCAGAAGTGCATCTGTTCATTCAACATACCCGGACACCCTTTTCCTGGCACTACTGCTCTCTAGCACACCAAGGTCAGGATACAGTCCTTCATCAGTTCCCAAATGAGACCTGCTAGCTGACAGACTTGGTAAAGCAGAAGACTCCGTATTCTGTGAAGAATGCAAAAATTCGTTTCCTAATTTCTCATTTCTATATCAAGTTGGCTTCTAACTGGTCTCAGCGCCGTCCTCCCCCCATTCCTAGCCCTGTCTAATATCTGCTTCATTCTGCAGCTAGAGTGATCTATTCCAGAGAGAAAACAGATGTCAACCTCCACCACTTAAAGGCTTCACATGCCTCACAAAATAAAGATAAAATTCTCAACATGTCTATCAAGCCCCGCATAAGCTGATCCCTCCCTTCCTCTCTGACCTCATCTCATAGAACCCTCCTCACACTCACTAACTCCAGCCACTCTGACCTTCTCCCATGTCCTCAAAGAAGCCATGCATTTCCCTGTCTCTGGGTCTTTGCTTATGCTGTCCCCTTTGCCTGAAACATTTAGGCTCCCACCGGTTTAACTTGTATTCATCCTTCAAATCTCAGCTCAGATGTCATTTCCTTGGGGAAATCTCTTCAGATCACACAGCATAGAGGAGGATTCTTCCATATACCCACATGACACTGAGTTTCTTTCCATTGTACTACCTGTCTCCCGATTTAAACTGTGTATTTGTGTGGCATTGTCTCTGCTTCCTCTTCTAGTCTGATTGCTCAGGATCACCTCTTAAAGCTTAGCATTGTACCCAGCACATAGTAGACTCTGTTAATATATATGGCATGAAGGAATAAAAATACCATACTAGTACTTGACACTGTGTTTTCCCGCATGGTTTCCATGAGGAACCAGATTTCAGAGTTATACAAAGGCAGTGGGGATAAGAGGAAGGAAGTCACGTGCCTCTCATGGATCTGGAAATGGAAGATTTCCCTTGGAAGTTTGAAGAGAACTCCACACAACAAACCCCAGCAAAAATATATAAAACTAACCTTAAGGAAGAACGTGTTACCTAGAGACAGACCTAACTTAAGGTCTCTCCATTTCTAAAGAAGGAATGTGCCAACCTCAAAGGGAGTCAGTCAAAAATGGAACAAAGGAAGTGAAAGGAACTGAGGCATATTAGCAGTTCTAATCCCCAAGTAGTGGTGGGGGTAGGGATTGGCAGGTAAATCCAGGGCTCCCCCACAATGTTTTAGCACAGCACCATTTAACCCACATAATGTCCTCCTTTGCTCTGAGGTCACCAAACAAACTTAACAATTTGCCTCCCATGTAGTTTGACATTCATTCACTCACTCATTCATTCATTCATTCATTCATAAATCTATTAAGCATCTAATAATAATGTGCTATGCCTTGAGGATACAGTGGTTAGCAAGACAGAGTTGGTTCCTGCCCTCACGGAGCTTAAAATACAGTCTTTTCAAATGACAAGAAAGCAATAAAAGTGTTGGGTCCTATAGTGGACTAATACTGCCCACTTGCCTAAAATCATTTCTTTGGAGAACCTGTCCTTCTCTCTTTCTGAGCCTGATTAAGCTATCCTTTGCCACAAAGCATACCGCATGCTACAACACTACACTCCTATCACCAGTATACGGTCAATCAAAGAATCAGGGTTCTTTCTAGATTTGTAAATGGAGCTGGGATTGAGGCTTCTTCAGGGATTTTGAATTATGTGCATATAGATTCAGGGCTGACAGCAACCATCTTTCCTACTCTGGGAAGTAGGACTGTTACGTTTAACAAATAAGAATACAACAGGGTCCATGTAGATGTTTTTCTGAGAATCCAAGGCAGAGCAGACACAGAGAGACCAATAGAAGGCCTCATGTTAAAGATGGAGTCTGTTCTCGAACAGTTGCTATTATTATTAATTACATCATATTTATATTAGATAAGTTCTGTATGTCAGGATTTCAGGATTACTATATACTTTCTTATTTTTAAATTAATTTTTTTTTCTTTCCTTAGTAGCATCTGACTTTGAAGTCCAGCACCACATGGTTTCAGGCTAAGGACATGGTAATGGAGATACTTACTATCAATGAATGATCCTTCTCCTGGGATTTTAGTTTTAGAAGCATCCACGAAACAAGAAGGGAGATTTTAAACATCATCCTTGTTCCTTGATGTCACAAGTCAAAAAACAAGCCCTCTGCAGCCAGACGACAATTTAGTTGCTGGTTCCTGTGCAGGTGAATTATGGCTTAACGAATAACGAAAAATTTTGAATTACTAAAAACTTACACTGAAAAAAACAAAAGGGAGGAAAGATGCATGAGCTTAGGGAAAGGATTTTATAATATACCCCAGTCGACTCAATGATAAATGTACATAATTAATCATAGACACCATTTTGGCAAATGATATTTTTAAATGATAGAGGCAATTATCTGTACAATTACATATGCACAGGAATGCATTATTTTCTGACTTTCAACAAGCAGCTTACCTTACAGAATAAGTAAGGAAGAGTCTTACTCACCTAATTTAGCATACTAATTTGTAACCTCAGTCGAAAGAGGACTTTTTCTGGTGCTTAGAGGAGGTTCAGAAGAGGAATATAATGATACTAGCATCTTGGTTCTACTACTAATATCTTTGTGTACTATTTAATCACATAAGACTTCAAACCACAAAATAAAAGTTATATATTGTCTCTCTCCTGCACTCCTTAAAGGAATATAAAGTAATTTTCCAAATGGCTTTCCAGTAAATATCTTGGAAATAAATGGAAAAACTTGTGGAAATGAAAAAATATTTGCTACTCTCTACTAAACTATTCTCTTTAGTGAAATGAGAAAGTTTCAACAACTATGGTAAGCAGTGGTGTTTTTTCTAATCTGATAAAATAAACACAGACTGCTGTTTCTTCAGCCTGATGGTCTTATCTTACAAAGGCAGTATGGCATGGTGAAGGGTTCAGTGTGGACTCACACAAACGTAGCTACAAATCTGGCCCTGCAATTTACTATGATTGTAACCTTAAGCTAGTTCATAACAGTGCTCAGCCTCAATTTCTTTGTAAAAGTGAGTCTGATCGTAGCAATCACATAAAATATGCTGTGAGCAATATACAAGATCATGTTTATCAAGTAACTGGGCCAACGTCAGGGACTCAACAAGTGTGCAGTTCTGTGGGTGTCATTAATGTTAAGTCCTCCCCCTCAGTGAAGTTCTTTAATATCTTATTCTTCTAAAATAAATCATAATGTCATCCTAACATTCACTTTATTAATTTTACCATGTGTATTGAGTGCTGTGCATACATACAAGATGTCAGGATATAAATGAAAGTCGTTTTGAATTTTTTTAATGTTTATTTATTTTTGAGAGAAAGAGAGACAGCGTGAGCAAGGGAGGGGCAGAGAAAGAGGGAGACACAGAATCTGGAGCAGACTCCAGGCTCTGAGCTGTCAGCACAGAGCCCAAGGCAGGGCTCAAACCCACAAACTGTGAGATCATGACCTGAGCTGAAGTCGGACGTTTAATCGAATGAAAGTCATTTTGGATGTCAGTAGGGAAAAGGTGGATTATTTAGAAAATGGTTTGGGGTGACTGGTTGGTAATTTCTGTCTCTAACTCAGATGGTCTAAAACTGTGTTTTCCAATACAATAACCATTAGCCCCATGGGGCAATTGAGTACTTGAAATGTGCTGTTTTAAGTGGAGATATATTAATATGTAAAATACACTTCAGATCTTGAAAACTCAGTTAAAAGAAAAGAAGCCAAAACATCTCATTAAATGTTTTTCATATTGATTACACATTGAAATGATAATATTTGTATATATTGGGTTACATAAAATATACTATTAAAATGAATTTCATCTCTTTCTCTTTATTTTTTTAATGTAGCTACTAGGAAAATTAAAATTGTGTTGCTCACAAGGGTCCTGGGTGGCTCAGTCAGTTGAGGTGCCAGTTTTGGCTTAGGTCATGATCTCATAGTTCATGGGTTCAAGCCCTGTGCCTGTCTCTCTGCTGTCAGCACACAGCTCACTTCAGATCCTCTGTTTCCCTCTCTCTCTCTGCCCCTACCCTACTCTAGCTCTCTCTCTCTCAAAAATAAATAATAAAACTGAAAATAAAAATAAAATCTTTTAAAAAATGGTGTTGCTCCCATTTGTGGATACATGTTTGTATTGGGCAGTATTGGTCTAAATATTTACAAGAAGAAAGGAAGGGAGAAAGGGTGGGAGGGAAGGAAAGAGGGATGGAGGGGACAGAGGGAGGAAGGAAAAAAGAAAAAAAGAATCTTGGAGAACTAAAAGATGTAAGCCTTAAAAGATGTTACAGTTGAAAAGTGCTTTCTATGCATAACGCCAATGTCAGAAAATCTAAGGGACTGAGATTCAGTGGCTTATAGCACAATGCCCAGCACTTCGCAAATGTTCAGTAAATGCCAGCTTGTATTATTTATAATCATCACCTCTCTTATTTTAGGCAACATACTAGGTGCTAGAGTTACAATGATAAAACAATCCAGTGTATTGAAGAATATGCAACCTAATATGGAACACCAACAAAAATTTTTGCAAAATTTTATATTTTATATTTATATTGTATTTTTGGACCTGTTAAGATATTATGTTTTAATTTTCTTTCAAAGAATGTGTACATACCTCTCCACATCTGACCCTAATTAGAATAAGAAACAATAATTTCTGTTCCGTGACTGTGAAAATTAACAGTGGTGGGATATTAAAAGGCATTTTTAGTTCCTTTGGCAAAAATTTCCTTTTTTAATATACTGTAAATGTGTTCGGTAACAAAAATTAATTTAGAACCACTGGCATATATTTCTGTATCATACATATCATTCTCACACAAAATGATTCCTGAATCCTTCCACAATATTTCATAACACCTAATCTAGGGCCTTCCATATAATTATGCTTGTATATATGCATATGTAAATATGTTTACATATAAATATGCAGAGCAAATATGTTCTTTTTTGAGCAGTCATGGCATTTCCCCCTCCTCTTCCACCCCCAGGCTACAAGAGGAAGGAGTCTTGCTGCTCAGACAGCTTCAGGCCTGGCCTTTTGTCGAGCTGATTAGAATCTGAGCTGAGCTGCTGGATTTACATCTTAAAGGAAAAGGAGCCCCGACCCCAGAAACGGATTCCAGAAAGGAGGAGGAAGGAAGAGAGAAGAAAAGGCTTCCAGGAGGGAGTTGGGAAGCAGAGTTTGGGGGAGTGGAGAGAGAGAAAAAGGAAAGAGAGAATAGTTACCTTGG
This sequence comes from Cryptoprocta ferox, assembly GCA_028646485.1. Taxonomy (NCBI): domain Eukaryota; kingdom Metazoa; phylum Chordata; class Mammalia; order Carnivora; family Eupleridae; genus Cryptoprocta; species Cryptoprocta ferox. Next base: position 76,886,276 of record CM053572.1, read on the forward strand.
TGAACTGCGCTAGGTATTGAGATGTGAGGTGAAATTGAAATACTGGGCTATTAGGGGATGCAGTCCTGAGATTCTGCCTGTGAAGGAAGAAGACAGACTGAAGCCCGGCGGAGGGTTATATAATCCCTTGGTGATTTTCCGAGAGGCTGAAATGAGGGTTTAAAATGCTTTTCATTAATTCTTGCCTATTCGACTGGTGTTTCTACTAGCTGTGAAACCACTGACACTGTGGTGAGAGCAGTTCTGTTAAATTAATTAAACAAGGAGGCTGTTAGATGGAAATGGTTCTAAAGCCCCAGCAGCGTACCAAAGGAACCCAGAATCTAAGCCTGCAAATGCCTCAAGAGTTGGGAAATCAAAACGAGGACAACCGATCACAACCAACCAACCAACCCAGACATGAAGCTACACCTAATCAAATAATTTCTTTTCTTTGCTTCTGCAATTTCTTTTTTTTTAATGTTTATTTATTTATTGATTGATTTTGAGGGAGGGGAGGGCCAGAGAGGGAGAGGGAGAGCAAGAATCCCCAGCAGGCTCAACACTGTCAGCACAGAGCCCCATGTAGGCCTTGAACCCACGGACAGCAAGGTCATGACTTGAGCTGAAACCAAGGGTCCCACACTTAACCAACTGAGCCCCCCGGGTGCCCTGCTTCAGTAATTTCTTTATAAAAGTCTTTCCTTAGCTCTTGGGTGGTGGGGGGGAGGCACTTGCTCCTAATCACTTCTGGTTCAGCCCTGCCTCATTCCAATCGATTTCTGCTCAAACTCTTTTAACATTTTTAATATGCCTCAGTTTATCTTTCAACAGTTCAAAGGAGCCCAGCTCTCTCCGGGTTCCATGTATTATGCCAGTAACTGTCCTGAAAGTGAAGTCTGTGGGTTCCTTTGTAGCACAGCTCCCAACATTTGCTCTATAAATGTGGGTTAAATGAAAAATCTGAGGGTCTGAGGGGAGATTCGATGTTGCCATCTCCACACACTAAATAGGAACAGCAGCCAGCGTAATGAATGTGTCTGTGTGGCTCTAGATAGTGATACAGCACTAAGCCAAGCACAATTTCTACCGTCTTCAAGTTAGGGATGCCAAGAGCTGAAATAGACCTGGTTAACGAGTTTTGCTCAGGTTTTATTCTGTTTCGTTTTTTTTAATATTCAATTGTTCCTGGCAAGAAACACACATTCTCGGCTTAAATATACAAGCTCACTTTACTCACTTTAAGAGCCCTTACCTCTTCCTGCCCCAGAATTGGGGATGGGGGGCTGTGGAAGCAGGGGGGAAATGCCCTAGTTTCAGGACCCTCTCCCCATCTTGTCAACATAGGCTAATACTGGGGAGAGGGCCAGTAATGCCCTCTGGTTACCCAGAAGACTGGGAAAAAATGTTGCATTCCAGGTCGGTAGCACATTAGAATCACCACGCAGCTTTAAAAATATTTTAATTTTTAACACCCTTGTTTAGGCCCAATCCACAATAATTAAAATTAAATTAAAATTGAATTCCTGGGCATCTGTAATTTTTTTAAGTCCCTGGGTGATTCTGAAGCTTAGTTAGAGATGAGAGGCAATCTCTCCTTCATCCTAACCAAGCTTGAGTCTCCACTTTCTATATCCCAACACAGTAGATTCAGTCAGAGTCCTCATCATCAGTAGCCTGGGGCCCTGAAGCTAAACAGATGTTCCTTACTTCATCCCAAATCCTGCTGAGGTTTTGGAAAAATTATCAATGGTTTCCTTTTTCACTCTTGGAAGATTCCAGATTTGGATGGTAATTTACATGGTTCCTCTACACATATCCAACAGGAAAAGCCCAGCCCAGGTAGTATTTCCTGAGATCCCTTATGACAACAACTTAAATGTTCTTTTAGTCTCTTCCTTCCTCAAAAGTCTTTCTTTCCAGTCCTTTCTTTCTCTTGCATCAGATAAGGCTTAAACACCCTCCAAACAATCCATTTCCTCATTCTCTCCCCTCCTTCTATCCCCAAGAATTTTTTCCCCTTCACCTTCATATTTGTAGACAACAGGTTAAAGATTTTATCTTGTTTGTCCTATTTGGGGGCAGGGAGAGAGGGAAGTAACCCCAAGTTCTGTGTGGTCAGATCACCCCTTGCTTTTCTCCAGACGTTGGATGACTAGAAAAAAAAGGTCTATCAAACACTATGCTCCCAAAGAAATGGAAATTCACTAATGCATGGAGCTTGGATTACTACAGATAGAAGAACAAGGGGCCCCATGGGTCTTCTAGATTCATCCAAATCACAGACTTTGCACAAAGGAACACAGAGGCCAGAAACTATCATCTACATATTCTGATCTTTCTTCTAGCTTCGCCCCCACACTTTGGATCCTAATGCTATACTGACTATGCCTTGGGTTTTGGTACTGGGTTTGCTTTTCCCTCTACCTTTGCCTTGTGTCCTAATTCCTGCACATTATAATCCTCCCTCCTTGGACTGACTCCTGGAGCTCTTCCTGAATTCTATATCCTGGATTCTGTTTCTAATTCTGTTAATTCCTCAAGAACATGGGCCAGGACTAGAAGCTACCACTTGCAGCAAAGATGATACAAAGGCCAATTCAATGACAGAGAGCCTCTGATGTAGCCATAAAGTCCTTGAGTTTTCTTCACGTTTGCCACCTGGATTGCCCTCTTCTCACCAAAGTTCAGAAGATTTCTTGCCAGGGCTGATCCGAGGAAGTGAATCTGATTTCACTCTCAAGTACAGTTGGTTTCATGACCATTCCTTCTCCTTCCATCCAGTCACAGCTCAAGCTTTGCATTCTCTTCATCACATTTCCTAGCAGCCTCCTAAACTGCCTCAGCAGTTGGTTGATGAGCCAAAGGCTAGGTTCTACTAACCACCAAACGTTTCTACTTGCAGCACTCAGTTGTAATGGAGCAGGGGTTGCAAATTCAAAGAACGCTGGGGGCAGCCTGGCAGGGTGACCAAGTGAAGCAGGCTGGGCAGGAATAGAGCAAGCTGGCGTGTGCCTACCCTGGCAAAAGTGTCCAGCTGCTGTTCTCCTGCAATGAACTGTTGCCCTGGAGGAATACCAGTCCCAAATGCTCTTTCTTTCCATTTTTTCACGGAAAAAAGAGATACCCAGGTTCTTGTGAGCAGTGTGTTCATTGTTTACATGCTGACAACTAATTTTTAAAAAGCTAAATTCTATCCTGGCTAACCAGAACTCATCTGTGCCTCGGATCTAGTTCTCTGACTGCAGGTTTACAATGGCTTTTCTAGTGTATTCTCAGGAAAACCTTTGCATAATGTGATTTTAAGAGGGAAAAATCATCTGAGGCAACCCAACATGAAATTAAAGGGTATGAAATTGTAAAGGATATCCTGGAAATCTACAGATGCTGGTGTTTATGCATAAAAACAACAGTAACAACAACAGGAATTCCTATTAGATGACAAATGGCCACTTAAGAACATCTTTTAATGAAAGGAGATTTTAAACATTCTATAAGAGGTCCACTGTGCACGCTTTTGTGCCTGAACACTTCATTTTTCATAAACAAAAAGCCTCTAATTGTCTTCCATTTTAAAACATCTTCGTCAGCAAAGATATTAAGGAGGTAGTTAGAGGGGGAAATAATGACACTATAAAAGTTGGCAGTGGAATCAGTTAATCTCTTATCCCTTATGACAGTTTGCATTTTGAGTGACAACTAAGGTTTTCTACTTTACAAATGTGGTTGCTTTATTCTTGAGCAGGGTAATACAAAAAACACATTATTTTCCACTCTTATTGGACATTAACTTTTTAAAAAGTCAAGAAGTAATGCTTTAATATTTCAACAAATGCAATACTTTGAAATACAAAGTATTTCAACCTGGAATGGCAAAAATGGCTGCATGACTAAGACTCTAGAGCATGATTTCTCAGCCTCAGTATTAGTGTCATTTAGCGTCAATTAATCTTTTGATGTGGAGGGTTGCTCTGTGCACTGTAGGCTTCTTAGCAGCCTCCCTGGCCTCTACCTCCAGGATGCCAGCAGTACCCTTCCCAGCCCCTGTCTGAAACAATCAAAAAGTATCTCTCCAGACATTGTGAGATATTTCCTAGGGACCAAATTTGCCCCTAGTTGAGAACCAGTGCTCTAGAGGAAATTCTGTACATCACAACTTGGATTTTGATTCTCCATCTTACAGTGGTCTTCACACAACTGGAAAGAGTGGAAAATGCATCAGTTCTGCCTTCATGTAAGTCCTCAGGGGACCGTAAAGTTTGGAGAAGGGAAGTCTTTGAGGCAAGGGCAGTGAATCTATACTGACAAGAAAGTTGCTCTGGGAGGAAAATGGGGTCAGCCCTGGATGTGAAATCCACTCTTTTCCTTGACAATAATACCTCAACACACAGGAAACTAATAGAGATCTATCAGCCCAGTCAGCAACATTTGGTAGATTCCAAACTACTGATGGGGAACTCCAGGCTTCCTCTGGTCAAGTCTGAGGTGAAATTTCAACATTTTGAAAGATGGGTTGATACCGAATGGTTAGACATTTAATAGGGAATTCTTTTTTTTTTTTCTTTTCCATTTTGGAAAGAAAACATTTTTCCAGAAAAACATGAAAGGTTATAATAGTGGTTTGAAATCAGTAACTTTCAATTTTTCTTTGTGGTTATGGAAGAAATCATCAATTCCATTTCTCAGTAGAACCTTACAAATACAATAGGCCAAATGCCAGAGCAGAAATTAAATGGCTATGTGATCCTCGAGGGAAGACATACTTTAACTATGAAGTATTCACACCAAATCTTGAGAACAGTACACGAAAGAGAATGAGCTAGAGTATGTGGTGTTCACATTTGCGGTTTCGACAGCACTGTTTGTCAAAATAACTACAATTTTCAAAGAAAAGACTGCTTAATTTTTACTATATTGCTTTTCTGTCTGGTAGGAACTATAAAGAATAAGTTCACTAAGTTTTCAGTTGAGTTTCAGTTTACTTAACTTGTTTCGCCAGTTAAATATTTCAAAATGGTATCTTCTAGTCTTCTTTTTATATTTTGTTAGCTTAAAATCTGTTTCAATGATACTGTAATGGTGGATACATGTGGTTTTGCCAAAACCCATGGAAGGCACAATACAAAGAATGAACACTAATATACGTTATAGACTTTACCTAACAATAATGTTTCAATACTGACTCATCAATGGTAACATATGTATTACACTAATGCAAGATGTTAATAATTGGGGAATCTGGGACAGGGGTGTGAGTGGAGGCGTTTATATGGGAACTTTCTGCTTGCTTCCCCTTAAACTTTAGTTAAGTTAAACCTTAAACTGCTCTAAAAAATAAAGTCTATTAATTTTTAAAAGTCCATTCTTATAAATTTTATAATAAAAAGCCCAACATTACAATTCTATAAGTATCTTTTAATTAGGCCCTTTAAAAATATAATATACATAATTTTATCACAAAATTTTTTTTTAATTTTTAACTTATTTTTGAGAGAGAGAGAGAGAGAGAGAGAGTGAGCAGGGGAGGGTCAGAGAGAGAGGGAGACACAGAATCTGAAGCTAGCTGTCAGCACAGAGCCTGATGCGGGGCTCGAACCCACAAACCGCGAGATCATGACCTGAGCCGAAGCCGGACGCTCAACCAAATGAGCCACCCAGGCGCCCCCCCCCCAAATTTTTTTAAATGCAGGGCCACCTGGGTGGTTAGTTGAGTGTCTGACTCTTGATTTTGGCTCAGGTCACGATCCCAGCATTGTAGGATTAAGCCCCATGTTGGGCTCTGCGCTGAGCATGGAGGCTGCTTAAGATTCTCTCTCTCCCCCTGACCTTAAGATTCTCTCTCTGCCTCCCACCTCCCCATTCTCTCTCTCTCAAATTAAAAAAATTTTTTTTAACCACCAAAAGCAACATCCTAAAAAAACCCAAATTTACTATTGATATTAATTCCTACAAGTTTGCTGTGCTACAACACACAAGTCAAGAAATTAAGGAAACCATTAAATACTTAGAAATATTCATCATCAGAAGCTTTAAAATCTAACTGTATGTAGTAGCACCTCAAAAAGCTATAATCTGCATTTTTTAAAAAGTATTTTCTCGACATAGACTCTTATTAGCTACACAAAAATCTATATGGTTTTTATACTGAAGTATATATTGAGCCACACTGGAATTCACATTCTTAGCAAAACAATTCCCTGAGCACACACTCCGCACATATCATTACAGGATAGCCATTTATTCTTCATCTTCCTCCTCTTCCTCATCATCTTCATCTTCTTCCTCCTCTTCCTCTTCATCCTCTGTTTCATTCTTCTTTGAACCCGTTGTCCTGCCAGGGCCCTTCTTTCCTGCTTTACTTTTGCCGTTGGCACAAAATGCAGCAATTTCCTTCTCATATTTCTCCTTTAGCTTAGCTGCTTTCTGGTCATATGGTTCTTTATCTTTGGCTGACTGTTCAGACCACAATACAACACTTTTTTTTTTTTTTTTTTTTTGCAGTATCTCCAGTAGATAAAACATGGTGTTCACTTTTGATCTTTGGACAATGTTCACAACAAAACAGTAAGAAAGCAGACAGAGACCTTTTAGGAACATTGGAATCTTTTTTCTTTCCTTTCTTGTCACCTTTGGGAGAAACATAATTTTTCATCTCACGGTCATAACAGCGAGCTTTGTCACTTTTTGCCATACCTTCAAATTTCAGCTTTTCCTTTGCAGACATTGTCTTCCATCTCTCCAAACATTTCTTGGAGAATTTGGTGAATTCCTGTGCTCTTCCTGGTAGGTCTGCACAAAAAAAGGCACATGAGGACATCCTGCCCAGCAACTTTTTGAGGCCTCCGTTACCCATGGTGACAGACAGTGTCTACAGACAGGTAGCTTTTCCCGTGGAGGGGCAGTATCCACAGAGACTCTACTTTATCAGTAATGCAATCCTTAGCCTCTTGTTTTGCAGAGTTCTCCAGGCCCTGCCATGGACCACAGCCCTCGTACTTAGGCCTTTTGAACATTGATCCAAGCCCTGCTTACTCACTGCTATAAGATGATTGTTTAAGATGAAATAGAGAGAGGACAAAGCTTTCTTCCTTTCTTCCAAGCCTGGCCACAGAGTGCCCTCATTCCAACTCATGGAAAATACTACTGAGCATTGTGAACAGTGGGTCTCAAACTGCAGTATATGTAAGCATCTTCCTCATCTCAGAAATTTCACGTGCTTTTATGTTTTCTTCTCACAAAATGACTTTTAAAGTAAAATTCACTTAGAATTGTTTAGAATGCATTTTACACCATAGGCTAAATTTGTTTTCAACTAACAGTATATAATATTGGCTACAGAAACTATAAGTAATGATGAATCAGAGAAATTTTTCATGGACTTTATGTAACAGCAAACAAGACATTGTGCTAAAATATATAGTAAATGTTTTCTCAGTGGCATTCTATTCACTCTGTCATAAAAACCATTGGCTCCAGTTTTAGTCTCTGCCATAATGGGAGATTTTTCAACATGGAAGTCTCTTAGATTATTGTGAGAGGGACCCTCATTAGTCACAGCGGGGCTCAGACCAGAGCTTGATCCTAGGTGCTCTAAAGAGAGAGGGCAATCTAAAGAAAGTCTTAACAATCCTGTATTTAGAGGATATATAGTCTAGTTGGAAGGTAAGAACTTACATTTATGACAAACAAGAATATACCCGGGGCGCCTGGGTGGCTCAGTCGGTTAAGCATACGACTTCGGCTCAGATCATGATCTCGTGGTTCGTGAGTTCCAGCGCCGCATCAGGCGAGCCTGGAGCCTGCTTGGGATTCTGTGTCTCCCTCTCTCTCTGCCCCTCTCCCACTGCCACTTTGTCTCTCTCTCTCTCAAAAATAAATAATAAAAAAAATTAAAAAAAAAGAATATACCCAAATGCAGCTAAGAGTAAGTGCAACTGAACTCAAGAGTAAGCTAATGCCAAAAAGTGTCGAATTCTTAGTGTGAGGAGGCACAAAACAAAGTGGTAAATTCATGGACTCTGGACTGCTAAAGACTAGGGTTCTCCTCCATGTAGTGGAAGCCCAGGCATGTTACTTCACCTCTCTGGCTTTCAAATCCTGCATCTGTGGAGCAAAGCAAGGTGACATCATGTCTTTTAGTAGTTACATCCTTGGTAAGTGCGTAATAAGTGGTGGTTTTATCATCATTGTTAGGACAAGGAATAATGACAACAAAGTTATGTATCCTGAAAAAAGTGCATGTTTCCAAGAAGGTGAGACATAGCTCTGTGGAAAGTAAAGAGACTGGATTTCAAGGTAAAAGTTTGTATTTCCAAAGCAGTAGGAAGGAATAAGTCACATTTTGAGGTAAGGCTAAGAAAGGGAAGTTCCTTTGGGGGATTTATATGAAATAAAATCAATGCAGTGTTGACATCATTTAGGAAATCATATCTGAAGGTTCAGTGGAGGAGAGCAAAATGTAGAGAGAATTGGTTCAGGAGTCAGAAGACCTGTGTTCTAGACTAAGTTTTACCTTAAAGTCTTAACTCCTCTCCCGATTAACTCTGTGACTCCAAGGAGACCAAATCCTCTCTGGGATTTCAGTGTTCATTGGTAAAATTAGATGTGTGGTCTCTGAGGGTCAATCAAGACCTATGGCAAAAAAGAGTTTAAGCACTTGGGCATAAAAGTGGCATGATTAAACTAGGAAAACAGCCGCTCCTCAAGCTCTTTGTAGTATGTGTCGGAATGGGAAATAGACAGAGAGGGACTAAGATAGACAAAGAGTTACATTTACAAAGCCAATCTCACAACAGAACACCGGGAAGGACTGAATCTATTAAGTTGAAGCTGGTGCAGGAATGGATATTAAAAAGCCCATGAGTTGGGAGAATGAAGCGCCATGAAAATTACTGAAATCAAGAGACAGTAGTTATTTGTAGAAGAAAGGGAACATGATAAGCTTATTTTTCAAAGAAGTTAAGTGTCAAGACATGGCAGGATATCATTAATATTGACTAATGAGCAATAAATTAGATTTAGTGATTTGATAGAAGAATAGATTATATTACACATTTTAATTACCACTTTATCATTTTAAAGATTTTCTAAAAACTGATTATGAAATTCATATGAGCACGCGAAGGTCCAAAGATAGCCAGGACAAATTTAAAGAAGAAAGAAGGATTTGCTCCGTCAGTTATCATGATTAATGTAGCACTATATCAACTAAAATAATGTGGTGTTAGGGGCGCCTGGGTGGTTCAGTCAGATGAGCTCTTGGCGTCAACACTCTTGGTTTGGGCTTGGATCATGATCTCAGGAGTCAAGCCCCTCGTCAGGCTCCGTGCTGACAGCTTGGAGCCTACTTGGAATCCTCTCTCTCTCTCCCTCTCTGCCCCTCCCCCACTCCCATGTACACATTCTCTTTCTCTCAAAATACTTTTTTTAATGTTTTATTTATTTTTTTTTGATACAGAGAGAGACAGAGCATGAGAGGGGCAGGGGCAGAGAGACGGAGACACAGAATCCGAAGCCGGCTCCAGGCTCTGAGCTGTCAGCACAGGGCCCAACGTGGGGCTCGAACCCATGAACGTGAGATCATGACCTGAGCCGAAGTCAGAGGCTCAACAGACTGAGCCACCCAGGTGCCCCTCAAAATAAATAAATTTAAAAAAATTAAAATAATGTGGTGTTAGGGGAAGATCAACATCTCAATAAATGGAAAAGAAGCCAGACTATCAAAGAATGGAAACATCTAATCTTACATTGGACTTCAGTGCATGCAGAGGTGACCTTAAAAACCAGCACGCATTGTAAGTAGCTTCACCATCATATGGAAAACAATATGACTAGAACCCTACCTCTTATACTGCAAAAAAATTCTAAATGAATTCAAGACATAAGTGTGAACACACAATAAATACCTTTTTATCATTTGTAGAAGGAAGGAGTTCTTAAACCAAGCTCAGAAAGTAAAAAGCATAAAGGAAAAGACAGATTAATTTGACTGTTATTGTTGGTAAGGTAATAAATTTGGAGAGCAATCTGATAGCATCTAGGAAAGCTGAAGATGCATGTGTTCTAGACCCAGAAACTCCAATTTTATTAGAAACTTCAAAGAAAGTTGAAGATTTGTACATAAGAAGATGTCCTTTGGAGTTTATAGTAGTGGAAGATTGGAAGGGACATAAATACATATTAGAGGGACAGATAAGTAAATAATGATGGAATTCCCATACCTGTTAAATTTATCTAAACCTAGATCTACATGCATCAATAAGGATAGACCTAAAATCAAAATACTACATACCAATTATGGATTCATATACACGTAGTAAAAATATAGATGATAGATGGGCAAGGTGTATTCCTACTTCCAGATAGGAGTTATTTTGGAGAGAGGGGAAGGGAAATAAAACCAGGGAGAGGGCTAAACATTCTTCAACTGTATGTATCTATGTTTATTTTCTTTAACAATAAAGAAAATCTAAGTGATGAGTAATGAATATTTATTATATTACTATTTGTATCTTTCTATATGTTTGAAATATTTTAAAATAAAGAATTGGTATTAGTAAGGTACAGTGGGAAAATTTTTATCACTGTATAATTCAAATATATATAATTCAAACTCTATAATTCAAACACCTATGTAAAAGTGTTTGAATTTTAAGAAATTATAATTACTGTCTTGGGAATTTTTGGAAATTTTACTTCAAATTTTCAGGGTTTTGGGTTTGTTTTGGTTTTGGTTTTTTGGTTTTGGTTTTAGTTCTCCAGTTCTTAAATTGTTGAATAAAACTTACATGGGAAGTGAAATGCCATAAAACCCTGATAGCTCTATCACAAAAGCATTCTTGGCTTATACAGATTCATTGCATGGCTCCACTTTAATTTTGGCCATTAATTAAATAATCAGAGGCCACTACCAATTGAAAGTATGAGTGAGTTAATAAAATATTCAATTCATTAAAATGTACTTTCTAATACATTTCAAACATGGAAGTGCACGTAAAACGAGGTATACCTGTAAATTCCAAAGTGTAACTCAGTCTCCTGGGACTATAGACCCCTTTGATCTTGTCACAAATTGGCTCCTGGAAACCAGAAGGCCTCCTGGACTCAAGTCTCCAGGGACCTTACCCCTGAAGCATCTCAAAACAAATAAAGTGGCTGAGACAGATGCTGGGCCCAGACAGAATGGCAACCATTTGACAAAATTAACCCCCAAACGATGTGAACAGATAATTCTCCACATGTAATTATGGCTTTTGTTATTTTTCCCCCATGAAAGCATTCTATTGCTTTGGCTTAAATGCCACAGATAGAGGTATTCAGCCTCGGCTGGCAATATTTCTGATCCATATTTCAATAGATTATCCTGAATTGGCCTCCTGGAAGCATTTATGCTGACCAGTTTTGAAAACCTCTCTGTCAGCCCTTACCCTTACCTGCTAACGCCCAGCTCTAATGGATGAAAGCAGGGGGTGATGATAATCACTGTCTGCCCAGCCCTGAGTGCAGTGCCTGAGTCTGCAAAACAGCCTGTCTGGAGGGGGAAAAAAAAAGAAATAAGGAGTGTAATTCAATGAATACTTGGGAATCAAGTTTGAGGGTCTCTTTTTCTTTTAAGGGAGTAGTGATATCAGAACCAGGATTATGAAAAAGAAAGAGTTAGTAAAAATAGAATCTTTGTGAATTAGAATAGCAAGGCCATTTCAAATTGAATTACACAGGATCAGGGCAATTAGAATTGAAAAAGATCTCTCAGTCTTTCTCCGTCAAAGCATGATTACTCCCAATGGTATATTCTCCCGAGCTTAGTCTAGTCCAATTTTAAATGATTCAAGTGATGGAGGCTTCTCGCCTTCTCCTGGGATATCATTTCACAGTCTAAAATAGCTAACTACTAAGGGAGGCCCCCTATATATATTTTTTGCCTTACTTCCATTATTGTGCTTTATATTTCCCCAGTCTACCTTAAAAATATTTGAATTTAATTTTAAATGGGTACAATCTATATTTAAATAATCAAACCCAGCTGAGTTTGGGTCTTTTGGGATAGATTAATTTCTCTCTCTCTCTCTCTCTCTCTCCTTCCTTCCTACCCCTCATTAAATATGTGTATATATATACACAAACATATACGCATCATACATATACTCACACATACACAATTAGAAAATATTACACAGCTGCAATATGTTTATGAGAAAAATTAATAAAGACGCTACATTTTAGGTCACTAGTTAATAAAACAATCATCAATCACTTTTAACTGATAAAGGAGCAACAAACAATAAATATAAATGTTATTTCACTTTCTGAATATTATATTTATTGTGCATAAGTAAAATAATATGATCTTTTACTATAGTGTTTATTATAGCTTATTTAGTATATATCATATAGATAAACAATTTGGTACTGATGCCATAAATATATTTATAGAAATTATTTTATCCACATTTTTTTGCACTCATTGAAACAATAGTGACTCATATTTTTTTTGTGGATGGACTCATTCTTACACTAAATTTGGTTTGAGCTTTGAGTAAGTTGTAGAGCCTGAGGGAACAGCTTGGGGTGCTGAAGGTTAATGGAGGTTGCTTAAGGGTATTTAAATTTGATCAAGGAATGTGTATAGCTTTCCATGTCCTTTCCAAAGAGCTTCCCTGAAGTGTTTTTCACACCTGTCAATCAACCAACCAATATCCAATCAGGTAGGAAGATGAGTATCCAGAAAAAGCAGAAAAAAATGTAAACAAATGATTTGAGGTTTCTTTAGAAAGATGGAATTCAGTATTTTCGTGGGCATGATTTTCTTTATCTCATCAATTCATAAAAATTTTTGAGCTGGAAGGAATCGTAGAGCTAGAAATCCTTGAGCTAGACTCATCTAGCTCAGTGATGACACAGTTGTGTCTTAAAAATTATGAAGGGAGTCTGTGCAGCAATTTAAATTTTTAAATTTGTACTTGGGTGAATTTTAGTTAAATATGTGGATTAAACATGTTTTTACATCAAATTCCTCCATAAATCTTGTAAAGATTACAACAAAGATATTTAAAAGAACAAAGAGAATGTGAGAGAAGACAGTAGCTAAAGAGACATTTTTTGAAAGATGAAAGCAAATGGAATGGGAACTGAATGAGTTGAACAGAGAAAGCTAATAATAGCTAACGATTTTTGAGGACTTATCATGTGCTAAGCATTATTGTAAAAGCTTCACATAGTTTAATTCAGTTAACTCTCACAACAACACTGTGAGGTAAGTAGCATTATTCTCTCCATGATTCTGAGGCAGAGTGGGCTCATAAGAGAGCTGTTAAGTGGTAGAAACTAGTAGATAAAGCCATAGGATCTAACTCCCCCATCTGTGCACAGGGGAAGATCAATGACAAGCAAGACAAGTTGACCCACCAAACCCCAAAAAGGCTAAGTAATGGAGGTGTCTTCACAGTGGAAGAAGGAGTGAAGGGTAGCGCTGAATCACTGGTTGAAAGAAAGACTAGAGAGAAAAAACTTAGAACACTATCTCCCCTTTACTTTTCCAAGTAAAAGGAGATTCTAAAGATCCAACTGGGTCAGAAGATTGGAGGATTCTTAATGGCAGAAAGTGAATGTCTTTGAAAAAATACAATAATTAACATTGTATGTTCCCATGAAAAAGACAGATAGCCACCCAATATCACACAGTAGTGCCTGTCTACAATCCCATGTACGGAGAGCTTATAGTCAGATTTTACTGCATCACCCTTGATGTTCGTTTCTGTTGACTGCCTTATCTCTTGATAATAGGTTGCTTTTCCCTTGCTTTTTAGTGTCTCACTTTTTTTCAAGTTTATTTATTTTGAGGGGTGCCTGGGTGTCTCAGTTCGTGAAGCGTCAGACTCTTGATTTTAGCACAGGTCATGATCTCATTCATGATCATGAGATAGAGCCCTGAGTGGAGCCTGCTTAAGATTCTCTTTCCCTCTCCCACCACCCCTCCCCCATGTTCTTTGTCTCTCTTTCTTTCTCTCTCTCTCTTTCAAAAAAAATAAATAATAGAATAAATAAAAGTTTATTTCTTTTGAGAGAGAAATAATGTGGGGGAGAGGCAGAGAGAGAAAGGAAGAGAAAGAATCCTAAGCAGGCTCCATGCTGTCAGTGCAGAGACCAATGCCGAGCTCAAGCTCATAAACCATGAGATCATGACCTGAGCCAAAATCAAGAGTTGGATGCTTAACCAACTGAGCCACCCAGGTGCCTCAGTGTCTCATTTTTGACTGAGTGCAGCACAGTATGTGCAGAAGACCAATGGAGACTGAAAACGATTTTGTGTGAATACCCTTATGGAAAAAAAAAAAAGAACATTGACTCCTACCTAACACCACACACAAAATTAATTAAACGTGGATTACAGAACTAAATTTAAGACAATTAAGCTTTTAGAAGTGATACAAAAATATATTCATGAACTTATAGTAGCAAAGATTTCTTAAAAGGCACAAAAAACCCTAATCCTAAAAGAACAGATTGATCTATTAGAATTTATTAAAATTAAGGAAACTAGTTCATCGAGAAACACCATCAAGACAGTGAGAGATAAAGACACAAACAGGAAGAATATATCTGTATACAGATATCTGACAAAACATAAGAGCACACAAAAAACTCCTTCAAATAAATAAAGGACAAACTAGTGTAAAAAATTAAGTAAAAACTTGGAAACAAACATCACAAAAGCATACATTCAAATATCCAATAAACATAGGAAAAAACAATACCACCAGGCATCAGAGATATGTAATTTAAAATGACAATGGGAAATTACTATAAAACCACCAAAATGGCTTACATTAGTAAGACTGATTATATAAGTGGATTGGTGTGGGTTAGTCTCTTAAGCATCTGACTCCTGATTTCAGCTCAGGTCATGATCTCAGGGTTCATGAGCTCAAACCCTGTATGGGGCTCTGTGCTAACAGCATGGAGCCTACTTGAGATTCTCTGGCTCCTTGCTCTCTGCTCGCTGCCCCCCCACCTTAAAAACAAATAAATATACATTAAAAAACAAAAAGACTGACTTTATCAAATTTTGGTAAGGATTATGAACAATTTGAACTTGTTGAACTTGTTGACACAAGTATAAACTGATACAACCACTAGGGAAAACCATTTTGCAGTACCTATTAAAGCTAAATACATACCTATTCTACAAGTCAGCCATTCTACTCCTAGGCTTATATTCCAAAGCAGTGAGTTTATATGTCTACCAAAATACATGTAAAAGAATACTCATAGAAGCTTTATTCACAGTAGGCTCATTGGAAATAATCAAAATACCTATTTGTGAGAAAATAGATTTAAAAAGTATAGTAAATTTATATGGTTGAATAGTAAACAGTTATTTAAAAAGGTTTTAAAAGAAGAATAAATTACTACTATATGCACCAAAATCGATAAATCTCACAGGCAATATTTTTAGTAAAATGAAGATGTAAAAACATATATACTGCATGATTCAATTTATATGAAGTTAAAATACAGTACAAAGTACCTATGGTATTAGTAGTTAGAATTAGCAGTCAGAGGTGTCTTATCTGTGGTACTGGAAATGCTCTATACCATGATCATGTGTTAGTTAGATGAATTCATACTTGTGTAAAAATTCATCAAGTTGTATATTTAATAACAATGCACATTACTGAATATACATTATTCTCAATGAAAAAAACTGTGAAAGTTAAAAAAAAGTGTCAGCTAGGATCATGACACATTTGAAGAAAATCTCTAAAACAGAACAAAATGAAACAAAACAGACTATCATTTTTTCCAGAGAATTAGGAGGATATATACGTCTATGAACTAGAAAGTAGGAATTAAAAACAAGCAAAAAACTAAAGGAAAACAGAGAACAAGAAATAGTCTTTCAGAAAAAAAATAAGTAAAATGTAAAAATTCCATAGAAAATAAAGTTAAGGAAAATATCTAGAAAACAACAAACAATTGGGAGATAGACAATAAAAGCTAAAGGATGTTTAAACAACTTAGTCCCTCTAAGCAAACGTGCTCATTGAGGCCACAGTGGTCCTTGCCTTCTATAATTTCAGTCTAACCCTGGGAAGGACCTGGTCATATTCTGTAACAAGGCTGCTCAGATACTGCAACACTGTTTTTTTTCTGTTTTTTTGCGAGTTTATTTAGTTATGTCAACTCATCTGGGTAACAACTATTTCTTTGTGAAATACGATTGGCAACTGTAATTTTTTGAAGAAAATTGAGAAGACACATGAATTAACCTTTACTTAATTTTGGTAAATGAAACATTTCAAAATGTGAGATCTATCTGAGAGAAAGATAATAATTAATACGGTCCCTTGTGTTTAAAAAACAACAAAACAGAGACAGATGGGAATAGTTTCACACAGTTCTTTTTTATCATGAAAGCCTCTGTTTTATCCATTTTAGAATATTGTATGTGATCACTGCAAAATAACTTCTGCTTTCCTATTTCCTTAGATAAATCACGTACATTGTAGAAAATTTGGATAATACTATAAGACACAAAAAGAAAAATCAGCTGTGACTATTCTGCACAGAGAAAATCACTATTGATACTCAGTTGAAAATTCTTAGTCTTTTATCTTTCTCTTTCACCATAAATACATTATGGGGGACAAGATTGAGATCATACTATACATATAAGCTTGAACTTTTTTTTTCTTGTAATAGCGTACTGTGGTCATCTTCCTATATATATATTTTTAAAATTCATAATATTTCATCATATGGTTGGCCTATGATTTATTTATCAGTATCTTGTTGTTGGACATTTAGTTTGTTTCAATTTAAAGATATTATCAGTGCTATTATTTATGATAATAACATAAAACATTTATGCATTTTAAGGCATCTGATTCTTATTGCCAAATTGCCTTTTAGAAATGTTATCTAAATTTACATTCACATTAGGCACTGAGTGAAGTGTCTTTTTCATTGAGCCCTAGCCAAATCAGGGAATGTTCATTTTTAAGAAATCTTCAACAATCAAAAAGAAAAAAATTAACACTGGTTTTTAAATTTGAATTTCTATGTTTATAATATCATTGAACATCTCTTCATGTGATTATCAGCATTTTTGTTTTCCTCTTTTCTGAGTTGCCCATTCATGATATTTCCCCCAAGTTTCAGTCAGGGGTTTTCTTCTTTTTCTTTTTCTTTCTTTCTGTTTTTTTTTTTTTTTTTTGGAGGGTTGGGGTGCAAGTGAGCAAGGGGCAGAGAGAGAGAGGGAGAGAGAGAAGTGGTGCTCACCCAGGACTTGTGTTGTCACCCAAAGCGGGACTCATGGTCACCTGATGTGGCAAATTCACCAAATGTGAGATCATGACCTGAACACAAGTCAGATGCTTAATGACTGAGTCACCCAGGTGCCCTCTTCTTTTTCTTATTAATGTGTAAGAGCTTTAATAAATGAAGGCTATTAAGATAAATAATGTATAAATGCTTTTTCTCTTTTGTTGTTGCTTTTCTTTCTTTGACAAATTATGCACATCTGCATGAAGAAACCTTTGAGAATGGAAAGGTAAGTGGAAGAACAGGGTCAAAGAATAAGATAAGCTTTCTGCTTATACCACCATAAGCATGGCTACATTTGAAAAACATAGCTGACAATGGCATTGGGAAATCAAGGAGAAGGCTGGAAGAAAATGGTTCTTGTGGATGAAATGTATTTTGGGGAGATTCCCATATATTTGTATTACGTAAGCAGTATTAACAAGATAAAGGCTCTCTGAAAAATCTACTCAGAAGTTAATTCTTCAAACCATGATAGAAATCTTTCTTTTGCAGAATGAATAAGTCTTTTGGCTAGACATGGATAAAAGCTTTTGCTCAATGTGGCATAATAACTCTAGGAGGCTCACAGTAGCAAAGCTAAGTCTGTCTTGAAATGTCTTATTACAATAAAATAAAATTTAACCTCTTAAACCCAAGACATAAATCACTCACTTTTCTCTTCTTTCAAACAATTTGTGAGTATATTATCATAAATGCTACCTGTCACAAGACTGATAGCTGTCAGTAGCTCAAAAATATGAATAACATTGAAAATTCTTTTGAATATGAAAGCCATGATAGGATTTTGTAGAGAGGCGACAATAATAAGAGGTTATGGCAGACAAGAAAAATTCTCAGGAATAGGAAAATCAAGAAAAGTTTCTTCAGATTAAATAAGTTCCTAAATCAGTCTCGCCAGATTGGTATTTCCACCAAACATAACAGTCAATAAAATACTTATTGGCATTTCTTAGTCGGTAGCAATTGCAAACTGAGTTCATCTTGTGAATTTTTATATTAAATGTGTGCATCAAGTTGCAGAGCATAATTTCAAAACTGCATAATCTGAGTTTTATATAGCTTTCCAAATGATATCTGAAACAATCATTAATATTTCTCCAAAAATGTAAAAATAAGTTCACCTAAATTTTAAAATATACTTTTAATCATTAACTAAGATGAGTAAGCCCAGATGCCTTTTAAAAGATTCAACTCAACATATTTCAGATAAAGAAGATTTACCCAAATTTCAGAACTCAATTTATATCTCTTTCACATTTTCTGATTAAAAAAACAGAATTACATGCAACTATTTGGATTTATCTCAAGGGTATTATGCTAAGTGAAAAAAAAAGCCAATCTCCAAAGGTTATATACTTTATGATTCTATTAATAGAACATCCTTACCATGACAAACTACAGAGATTAGTGGTTGTCAGGGGATGGGGAGGAGGTGGGTATGACTAATAAAGGGAAATCATAAGGGAGTTTTTTTGTGTTGCTGGAACAGTTTTGTATCTTGATGTGATACTAGTTACAGAAATGTTTACATGGGATAAAATGGCATAGAACACCACACACACACACACACACACACACACACACAAATAAGTACACATAAAAACTGGTAAAAATGAAACAAAGTCTACAGTCTTGAATAGTATTGTAATCAGGTCAGTATTCTGGTTTTGATATTGTATTACAGCTATATAAGATGTCACTATTGTGGAAAACTGGGTGAGGGTTCATTGGACCCTGTATATTAATTATTCCATTTCCGGTGAGTCTAATTATTTAAAAATAAAAAGTTTTTTCTTAAAACGTGACTTCTACTCACCCACATTTTAACCTTATATAGGCAACTGTCAGAAAGGAAGCAAATCAGAACTCTTAGCAGCCAAATTATGCCAGAAAATTCATGCACTAACAGTAATTCATTTTACTTATTAGACAATTCCTCAGGTTCTTATTCAGTGCCTACTTGTTCTTATTTCAAACATATTTCTAATATACTTGGTAACTGGTTTCTACAACTACAGCAGATACATTCATTCAATCAGCCATTTATTAATTCATGTATTTATGTTTATACATTCACAATACCTTGCTGATCGTGCCAAGTAATGTGATAAGCATGATGTTCTGATGAATTATATGATTTCTGTCTCCAACGAGTTATGGCTTAGTGCAGTGATTTCCACACAGAAGTATGGGAGAGGGATGAGGGAATATATATCAGAAAGTTATAGGCTTTTCAAAATATACACTATTCTATCCCAAAAATTCTTATGCATCCCTTAGAAAGACAACGTTCCACTTCCTAGAACAGAGAAAAGATGATAAACAGGAAGAGGGGAAGGGTGAAGATAGATAGGACCAGATCAGCTTTGGACTTTATCTTTAAGACAAAGAAGTGTTATGAAAGGGTTTTAGGGAATGGATTGGGATGAATAGTCAAATTTAGGTTTTTTTTCCAAGACTGTGGCGAGCCCAGAGGATGGGTGACTAGTTAGGAAACTGTTGCAGGGGCACCCAGGTGGCTCAGTCTGTTAAGAGTCTGACTTCGGCTCAGGTCATGATCTCATGGTTCATGAGTTCAGGCCCCACATCAGGCTCTGTGCTGACAGCTAAGAGCCTGAAGCCTGCTTCAGATTCTGTGTCTCCCTCTCTCTCTGCTTCTTCTCCAGTCATGCACTGTTTCTCTCTCTGTCAAAAATAAATAAAACATTAAGAAAATTTTAAAAAAAGAATACCTATATAAAAAAAAGGAAACTGTTGCAATAATTTTGAGATAATTGAATAATGGCATGGGGATAAAGACAAGTAGACAAACTTTTGAATTCATTAGGAGGACGAATTAACAGGACTTGGTGAATAATTATTCCTCATATCCACAGAAATAGAGGTAGCAAAAGATAACCCAAAGGGGAGTGGCTTCATGGGGAGCTTGGAGCAAAGGGGATTTATGAAATGAATGGCATACACATATTACATTTAATGGTGCAGTTTAGTGGAAAATGGACATATAAGCTGAACTTCAGGGGAAAGATATGGGCTAGAGATATATCATTGCAGAGTTAACAGTCCATGGATCAGTCAGAATCATATGAGGAGCTTTGAAAATGACCCATGCTGGTGCTCCACCTCAGGCTAAATGAAGCCCTGATAGTGGGAGTACACAAGCACTGATTTAAAAAGAATGTACAGGGGCACCTGGGTGGCTCAGTCGGTTAAGTGTCTGACTTTCAGCTCAGGTCATGATCTCACAGTTTGTGGGTTCGAGCCCCGTGTCGGGCTCGGTGCTGACAGCTCAGAGCCTGGAGCCTGCTTCAGATTCTGTGTCTCCCTCTCTCCCTGTCCGTCCCCTGCTCACGCTGTCTCTCTCTCTCTCTCTCTCTCTCTCTCTCTCTCTGAAAAATAAATAAGACATAATAAAAAAAATTTAAAAAGAATGTACAACAGTCCCACGTAATTGTAATTTACAGCCACTGCTATAGATGGTAATTAAACTTACCAGAATGAATGAGATCACCCAACGACACTCTATGGCAGAGCCTCTCAACGGGGGCTACATAATGGAATCACCTGAAAAGTTCTAAAAATTATTACTGTCTAATTTACTTCCTAGAGTATCTGATTTAATTGGTTTGACTGAAGCCTGGGAATCAGAATTTGTAAAAATCAAAAACAAAAACAAAAACAAAAAACCAAAACCTTTCACTGGTGATTATAAAAATAATGAAGACTGTCAACTGCTAACATACATATAGAAAAGAAAAGGGCCAAGGTCAAAACCCCATTGCTGTGGACTGAATTGTGTGCCCTCCCTAAGCCAGTCATATGTTGAAGCCCTAACCTCCAGTGTGACTGAATTTAAAGATAAGATCTATAAGAAGGAATTAATGTTAAATGAGGTCATAGGGGTGGGGCCCTGATCCAATAGGATCAGTGTCCTTATAAGAAGACACACCAGAAATAACACAGTGCTTGGGTGAACACTCCTTGGGTGAGCTTGTGCACTTGAGCTTGTGCTCTCTCTCTCTCTCTCAATCTCTTTCTCTTTCCCTCTCCCCCATCCTTCCCCTCTCCCTCCCTCATCCCCCTCTTTCCTCCTCCTTTCCACTCCCCTCCTCCCCTTTTCCTCTCCTGCCATGTGAGAACACAATGAGAACGCAGCTGTCTAAAAGCCAAGAAGAGAGTTCTCACCAGAAAACAAATTGGCCATTACCTTGATCTTAGACTTCCCAACTCTAGAATTATGAAAAAATAAATATCTGTTCTTTATTATTATTATTATTTTTAAGTAAGCTCTACACCCAATGTGGGGCTTGAACTTGCAATCCTGAGATCAAGAGTTGTAAGCTCTACCAACTGAGCCAGCCAGGCACCCCTAAATTTCTATTCTTTAAATCACTCAGTCTATGCTATTTTGTTACAGCAGCCAGGGCTTATTAAGATATATTTTGGTACTAAGAAAAGAGGTGTTGCTATAAGAAATGCCTAAAAATGTGGATATGGCTTTGGAATTGGGTAATAGATAAGAGGCTGGAGGAGTTTGGGAATGTATGCTAGAAAAATCCTAGATTTCTAGAAGAGAATGTTGGTAGAAATAGAGATATTGAAGGCCATTCATTCTGATGAAGTCTCAGACAGGAATGAGGACAAGGTTATTGGAAACTGGGAGAAAGGTGGTTTTTGTTATAGAGTGGCAGATAACTTAGCTGAATTGTGTTCTAGTGTTTTGTGGAAGGTAGAAATTGTGAGTACAGGAACTGAATATTTAGCTTTGGAGATTTCTAAGCAAAGTTTTGAAGTAATGACTTGGTTTTTTAAATGAGAGACAAAAGAAGTGAATTGAAGAGAGAATTATTAAGCAAAAGAAAACTCAGAACTTGATGATTTGGAAAATTCTCACCCTATACATATGGCAAAAAATGAAAAAAGTTGCTCAAAGAGAACACTGAGGGTGTGACTGAACAATCATTTGATATAAAAGAGATTATGAATGCAACTCATGGACTTAATTGGACATTTCAGCAGAAGCCAGGGACAGACATAGGAATATACCAGCAGAGACACTGATAGTTTGAACAAAAGGGGACAGATGAACTGAGACAGAATAAAAGAAGGCTGTCAGATTTCTTGGATTTTACGTGATGTGATCATAGAGCTTTTTGGTTCTGAATGGGCACTATTCTTCAAATAAGGGAAGAATGACCCTAAGGCAATTTAGAGACCACAGGGCTTCCATTCCCACCATAGGCCCATGGCCAGGGCTGCTTCCCTCTTGGTTTCAGAGGGCAGGGCTCTCAGTGGACCTAGAAGGGGAGGACATGTAGCCAAAGAGGATTAATCTTGACCCAGAACATCTAACAAATGGACTTTGCCTTGCTGGGTTTGAGATTTGCTTGGGACCCAACACCTTTTTCTTCTTTCCTATTTCTTATTTGTGACAGAAGTGAGATCATAAAGCAAACTACTGACCCCCAAATTGGAGAGACAGGCAGGAAAGTCAGAGAATCTCAACTTATTGGAGCAGAAACTCATGAATAGAAACCTCAGCAAAACCAATGCCAGGGTAGGAAAACCTAAACTGTAATTCATGAATTACATGGAGGCCTAATAGAGGCCCAGGGTGGGCAAGTCATTGAGTTAAAACTCCAGGGAACCCAGTCATAGGTTGGAACAACAGTTTGGTTTTGTATCTTCAGGAATTTTACCAGGTCCTCATAATGAATATCAGAGAAAAATTCCCTTGTGCTTCTGGCAGGGAAAGGGGAAAGGTAACCATTTTGAAATACAACAAAGCATTGCTATTCTTAATGTAGCCTGTCCTCTGGAGAAACAATTTTATCAGACCCTAACCTGATAGGGTATTACCAGAGCCTAACCTATCTGGGGGAAGGGAAATATCTAACTCCAGCCCCATCTAGCAATCCTGTCCCAGAAAAGGAGGAAAAAAGAGAGAGAAAGGGAGAGAGACAGAGAGAGAGACAGACAGACAGACAGAGAAACACTAGTGAAATACACAGTCCAGAGAAAGAGACTCACCAAAGGCTAAGACCTAATCCTAGGACTATAAAATGCTTCTCCCTCCCCCTTGCCTTACATTATTAAGGCCTATTTACTGCAGCTCCTTTTTCCAGTACATCATGTTGACTATTCAACAACAACAAAAAAAATGATGAGTTATTCTAAAAGACCAAACAGCAAGCCTGAAGAGACTGAACAAGCATCAGAACCAGAGTAAGATATGGCAAGAATGCTGAAATTATCAGAAAGGAAATTTTTTAAACATCATGAATAATATGCTAAAGGTTTTAATGAGAAAAAGTAGACAACATGCAAAAACAGATAGATAACATAAGCAGAGAGTTGGAAGTTCTAAGACAGAATTTTTAAAATGCTAGAGGTCAAAAAGTATATCAGAATTAGAAGAACACCTTTAATAGGCTCATTAGTAGACTGGACATGGCTGAGGAAAGAATCTCTGAGCTTGAGGACATGGCAACAGAAACTTTTATAACTGAGAAGCAAAGACAAACAAGACTGAAATAAATGAAGCAGAATATCCAAGAATGGCAGGACAACTAAAAAATGTGTAAGATATGCATAATGGGACTATCAGAGCTAGAAGAAAGAGAAAAAGGAAAAGATGCAATAATGACTAAAAGTTTCCCCAAGTTAATGTCAGATACCAAACCACAGATCCAGGAAACTCAGAGATATCAAGAAGAATAAATACAAAAAACAAAAAAACAAAAAAAAAAAAACAACAAAAAAAAAAACCCCTGCACCTAGGGATATAATATTCAAACTCCAGAAACTCAAAGGTAAAGAAAAAATCTTGAAAGAAACAAGAGAAATAAAAAACACTTTACCTATAACCTATAGAAGAGCAAAGATAAGAATTACATCCAGCTTCTCAAAAAACTATGCAAGCAAGAAGAGAATGGAGTAAAATATTAACTGTTGAGGGAAAAAAATAACCCAACAACCTAGAATTCTGTACCCTGTGAAAGTATCTTTCAAAGCTGAAGGAGAAATAAGACTTTCTTAGGTAAACAAAAATTAAAGAATTTTTTTTTCCAGTAGACTTGCCTTTCAAGAAAGATCTTAGTGAAGAAAAATGATAAAGGTTGGAAACTTGGATCTATCTAAAGAAAGGAAGAGCTCTGGAGAAAGAATAGTGGAAGTAAAATAAAAAGTTTCATTTTTCTCATTCTTTTTTAAAAAAATTTTTTAATGTTTATTTATTTTTGAGAGAGAGAGAGACAGAGTGTGAGCAGAACAGGGGCAGAGAAAGAGGGGGACATAGAATCTGAAGCAGCAGGCTCCAGGTTGTCAACACAGAGCCTGACATGGGGCTTAAACTCACGAACTGTGAGATCATGACCTGAGCTGAAGTCAGATGCTTAAACAACTGAGTCACCCAGGTGCCCCATCATTTTTCTCATTCTTAATTGATCTAATAGATAGCAGCTTATTCAAAATAATAATAGCAACAAGGTACTGGATATATATATACACATACATCTCATAATTATATATGTATCATGTGATTATGTATGCTTAGGTATAAGTGAAATTAGTGACAGAAGTAAAACAAGAGAGAGGAGGGAGATAGTAGGAATATTTTGTTATTATAGGGTGCTCACACTTCTCATGAAGCAGTATAGTTTTTTAAAGGTATATTTGCATTAGTTGCAAATATATAATATTGTGAATTCCCGCATAATCACTAAAAAAGTTTTTTAAAAAGTATAATTGATATGCTAAGAAAGGAAAGAAAATGGAATCATATCAAATGTTCAGTTAAAACCATAGAAGGCGGAAAGTGTGTGAAAAACAAAAATAGGAATGAAGAACAAAGGCAACAGATAGAAAACAAGTAGCAAACATGGTAGATATTAATCCAACTATATCAATAATCATTTTGAATGTTAGTAGTCTAAATCCACAAACTAAAAAAAGACAAAGATTGCCAGAATGAATAAAACCCACTTTAAATATAAAGACACATATAGATTAAAAGTGAAGGGATGAAGAAAGATATACACTAGTCAGAAGGAAGGGAGAGTAGCTATGTTAATGTGAGACAGGACACATTCCAAGCAAGGGAAGTTAATAGGAATAAAGAGGGGCACTAGAATGACACTGGCATTAATACCTCCAAGAAGACATAGTAATTCTTAATGTGAATGTACCTAACAACAGAGCATCAAAATACACAAGGTAAAAACTGAAAGAACTGTAAGGAGAAATAGATGAATCCACTATTGTAGCTGGAGACT
The DNA here is from genome assembly GCA_028646485.1 of Cryptoprocta ferox. Classification (NCBI taxonomy): domain Eukaryota; kingdom Metazoa; phylum Chordata; class Mammalia; order Carnivora; family Eupleridae; genus Cryptoprocta; species Cryptoprocta ferox. The sequence continues at coordinate 76,911,853 of CM053572.1, forward strand.
TTAACACCACTCTGATAGAAATGGACAGATCTATCAGACAGAAAATCAGTAAGGGTATGGTAAAAATCAACAGCGTCATGAATCAACTGGATATAATTGACATCTATAGACTATTTTATCCAACAACAGATGATTACACATTTTTTGCAAGTTTGCATGGAACATTCATGAAGATAAGCCACATTCTGGGCCATAAACTATACCTTAACAAATTTAAAAGAAGAGAAATTATATAATGTCTGTTCTCAGACCACAGTGAAATTAAACTAGAATCAATAACAGAAAGATAACTGGAAAATTCCAAAGTATTTGGAGATTAAAAAACATACATCTAAATAAAACATACATCAAAGAAGAAATCTCAAGATAAATTTAAAAATATTTTTTTAAGTTTATTTACTAATTTTGAGAGATGGACAGAGCAGGGGAGGGGCAGAGACAGTGGAAAAGAGAGAGAATCCCAAGCAGGCTCCACACTGTCCATGCAGAGCCTGATGGAAGCCTTGAAACCATGAACTGGGAGAATATGACCTGAGCTGAAGTCAGACGGTTAACTGCCTGAGCCACCCAGGTGCCCCAATTTAAAAATATTTTTAATGAAACAAATTAAATACAAGCTATGAAAATTTGTTGGATACAGTGAAAATAGGGCTAAGGGGGAAATTTAGCATTCATTGAATGTATGTATTAGAAAAGAAGAAAGATTTAGAACCTATACTTTAAAAAATCTTTTTTTAAGTTTATTTGTTTTGAGAGAGACAGAGAGAGAGCAAGCTGGGGAGGATCAGGGAGAGGGAAAGACAGAATCCCAAGCAGGCTCTGTGCCGTCAGCGCAAAATCTGATGTGGGGCTCGAACTCACAAACCACAAGATCATGACCTGAGCCATGATTAAGAGTCATAGGCTCAACTACCTGAGCCACCCAGATGCCCCTAGGACCTATAAACTAAGTTTCCATTTTAGGAAACTAGAAAACAGAGCAAATTAAATCCAAAGTGAGCAAAAAAAAAAAAAAAAAAAAAATTAGAGCAGAAATCAATAAAATTCAAAATAGAAAAGTAATACAGAAAATCAACAAAACCAAAAGCTGCTTCTTTGAAAAGATCATTAAAATATATAAGCCTCTAACCCTGCTAACTAAGAAAAAAAGAGATGACACACAAATAACTAATGCCAGAAATGAAAGAGGGAACATAACTATGGATCCCATGGACATTAAAAGAATGATAAAGAAATTCTGTGAACAACACGATGAACACAAACTTAATAACCTAGATGAAATGCAGCCCCATTTCTTGAAAGACACAATCTACTAAAACCTACACAACCAGAAATAGACAATTTAAATAAACCTATATCTATTAAAGAAACTGAATCAATAATTAACCCTGCAAAACAGAAAGCATCAGAAATTATAGTAATTCTCTACAATTTCTTCCAAAAGATAAAAACAGGTAGAATACTTAACTTATTCTATCAGGCCAGCATTACACTAATACCAAAACCAAACCATTGCAAGAAAACTGTAGACCAATATATTGAACATAAATGTAAACATTTTCAACAAAATATCAGCAAATAAAAATCAACAATATACAAAAAGAATTATACACCATGATCAAGTGGGATTTATATCAGATATGCAAGGTTGCAATTCAAAAATTAATTGATATAATATATCAACAGGCTAAAGAAAAAAAATCACATGATCATACTAACAGCTGTAGAAAAAGCATTTGACAAAATCCAATACTTATGCATAAAAAAGATTCTCAGGAAACTAATAGAGGGGAAACTTCCTCAACTTGATAAGGAATATCTTGGGAAAAAAATCTACAGCTAACATTATACCTAATGATAAAAAACTTTCAAAGCTTTCCCACTAAGATCAGTAACAATTTAAGACAATGACATACCACTACATACTTACCAGAATGGCCAAAATCTGGAACACTGACAGCACCAAATGTTGACAAGGATGTGAAGCAATCTGAAATCTCACTCATTGCTGGTGGGAATGTGAAACAGTACAGTCCCTTTGGAAGATAATTTGGTAGTTTCTTATGAAACTAAGCATATTTACCATATAATCCAGTAATTACTCTCTTTGATATTTATCCGAATGAACTGAAAACTTACATTCACACAAACCTGCCTGTGGATGTTTATAGCAGCTTTCTTTTGAATTATCAAAACCTGGAAGCATTCATGATATTTGTCAGTAGGTGAATGGATAAGTAAACTGTTGTACATCCAGACAATTGAAAATTAATTATTCAGAACTAAAAAGAGATAAGCTGTCAAGTTACCAAAAGACATAAGTGAAACTTTAAAGTCTCTTACTAAATAAAAAACACCAATCTGAAAAGGCTGCCTAATGTATGATTCCAGCTGTATGACTGAATTGTGGAAAAGGCAACAAAACTATGGAGGGAGTAAAAAGATTAGTAGATCCAGGGGTTAGCGAGAAGAATGAATAGGCCACAAACAGAAGATTTTTAGGGCAGTGAAACTACTTTGTCTGATACTACAATGGACACATGCCACTATACACTTGTCCAAATCTGTAGAATGTATATCACCAAGAATGAACCCTAAACTATGGACTTTCGGTGATAATGATGTGTCAGTGTAATTCCAACATTTGTAATAAATGTTCTACGCTGGTGGAGGATGTCAATAGAAGGGGAAGTTGTACGGTGTGAGGTAGGCTACAGAATGTATACTGGAACTCTGTAATTTCTACTTGGTTTTACTGTGAACTTAAAACTGCTCTAAAAAATAAAGTTTATTGATTAAAAAAAGCAGTTTCAGAAAATATACCAATTTTTACACTCACACTTAGATCTTCCCTACACACTGAATTATCTGTGAAAACTAGAGATGGATGGTTTTATTCAATTGCTTTTGGAATCATTAACACCACTAGGTCTCTTATTTTTTGAGCCATGAGGCAATAGTTCTTTTCATGGTAGAAATACAAAGAAATTCCCTACTTGTGCTACTTGAGAGTTAATATACACCCTCTTCCATTAATATAAAAGATTTCCCTTTCATATTTTTATATAATCCACATGATTTTTAGAGAGAAAAATATTTTATTAACTATCTTAAAACTACTTCCTTGATATTTCTACTGAGGTTCTAAAAAGAATATATGTTAACAATTATTTTATTAATCTCTTTTATTTAGGTTATCACGAGTATAAAACTATATGTAATTTCACTTTAATGCTATTACATAATACATTGTGTTTAGATTGGTTATATAACGAATTGTTTTTCAATGTGACTTTTTTTTATTATTACAGGAGTAATTCAAGTACCAGAAGACAACAAAACCAAAGTATATGCTATCAGGTATATTTTCTAATTATTTTCAGGTGGTAATCTTTATGAAAAACTAGGCAATTTTTTTTTAAGGTATTCATCCCTGGGACATCTGGGTGGCTCAGGAGGTTAAGTGTCCAACATTGGCTCAGATAATGATCTTGTGGTTCATGAGTTCGAGCCCCAAGTCAGGCTCTGTGGTAACAGCTCAGAGACTGGACCCTGCTTCGGATTCTGTGTCTCCCTCTCTCTCTGCCCCTCTCCCACTCATGCTCTGTCTATCTGTCTCTCAAAAATAAATAAACTTAAAAAATAAAAATGAAAAAATGTGTTCATCCCTGAGCAGACCTTTTGCTGTCATCTCGTCTGTGTCCCCTTATAACCACACCTGTTATATTTGGAGATCCTGTTGCATATAATGATATAATTATCTACTTTGGGAGATTACTGATATGTTATGAGTAAAGGATAATGGATCAGTCACTATGTGTGATTATAATTTTCAAAAAATGTTCCCAACACTATTTGGACAATGAACTCCATGGAGAATGAGTAGAAATCGATTTTCAAGACTTAGGGAGTCCTGAGAACTAGTGGGGGACACATTTTAAAGAACTTCCCGGGGTCTCCAAGGCAGAAAGATTCTACCAGCTCACTGAGATGTTTTTCACACATGATTTTTAAAAATTAATTCCCAATAAATTTATAGAAACGACTATCTGATGTTTCAGAACTCATTCTTCACTAGAGAGTATTTCCTTCATAACCAATTTACTGACCTTACTTCCAATTATTTTCAACCTCATTCTTTCCTGATTTTACTTAATCATCTGTCCTCTAAAGAATTACCATAAATGGTCCTAATAACTATCTTTTACTTATCTTCCACGATTTCCAATTACTCTTCTATGCATTACTCTCTCTTCTGGATCTGTGGGATAATGAGCTCCATGCATGGACTCACCTGCTCAGGCCTCTTGAGGGATGTCTGAATGTCACCATGGTGATTGGGTACCAGGGCAAGGGCCCAGTGGGAATAGGGTAGTACTCAAGGGTTGAGGCATATGTCTGCCAGAATGAGTTGAAGTCCTCTTATTTGGGAGAGCATAAGAGGTAGATAAAGTTACATAAAACTACATTCTGATGCTGACAGGCCTTGGAACCCAAATCTAAGGCACTATAATTTCAAGGACCTAAGTCTTGATTTTGTAGCTTATCTCTATTCAAATGAAAGTGTGGTCACAATTCAGGACCCAGAAATATTGCTGTGTCATCCCTGGGTTAATGAGCCTAGAGAGGTATGTATGTGTGTGTGTTACTGTAATGCTCTCAAATAAACTAGGCTTAACAACAGGTTCTGAATCTTCTATTTGTAATTTGGGAGTAATTAGTGTTGGGGGCATAAATTATTAACAACCTCGTTATATCAAAGTGACCTAACATAGGACAAATAACGTAGGCCATTTCTTCAAAGACTGATTTTAGATCAATACTGTTAAGAGATATTTCCACAAATGCTGAAAATCTAGGGAAATCTGCTTCATTAGAAGTCTGCATTAATGGTGCAGTAGTATATAACAGAACTATGGACTGGCAGACAGAAAAAAATTATCTCAAAATCTTCAATACAGATTTAAATCTAAGTTTTTCATTACAAATTTAGAAAACAAAATTCTACACAACGTATTTCCTAAAATGTCAAAGCAACATCATTTTCAAATGGCTGCAGAAGTCATTTATTGATCAAAATGAAGAAGAAAGAGAATCACTGGCTTAAAAAGGCTAAGAGTAAGGAAGGACTTGAGGTTACACAATGTATTTTGAGTTTCAGAGTGCATGAAGTAAAGGAATAACAGGACATGTATGTAGTATTTTATAATTCTAATCTCAAGGATTTGGTGTGAGAACTGAAATTAACTCTTTTTAAATTTATTTTCTTTAAAAATTTTTTAACATTTATTTATTTTTGAGAGACAGAGTGTGAGCAGGGGAGGGGCAGAGAGAGAGAGGGAGACACAGAATCCGAAGCAGGCTCCAGACTCCGAGCTGTCAGCCCAGAGCCCAATGTGGGACTTGAACTCATGAACCGCAAGATCATGACCTGAGCCAAAGTCGGCCACTTAACCAACTGAGTCACCCAGGCACCCCAAATTAACCCTTTTTTTAATACTTCAAATGAAAATTGTCCATTTATTAAGCATCCACAGAGTTCCAAGCATTATACAAAACACGTGTTCACACTCTTTTAGAGCAAAATTGCCTATTTTGTTTCACTCTCTTTTGCATGCATTGACATTTTAGTTCCACTATCATAAAATGACTAGTTCCTCAAGACTTGCTCAAGAAACAAGTTAGTGATCGATAGTAGATCATGCAGGAAGTTTTCTCTGTGGACTGTTACACTGAATGTCATTTCCCTCAGAACCACTCCCCCCCCAACCCCCCCCCCCCACTTCCTACTCTGAAACCTCCACCTCCACCTTCTCTTCTGCCTCTAAAACCACCACCTCTGCCAACTGGGCCACCTCTACCTCTTCCTCCTGCCACCACCTCTTAGAGGTCCCTCCTTACCTGGAGGTAAGTAAAAACCTCTGCAGTGATAGCAGGTTATATGGGTCAATAAGAAACTTCTGCAGTTTTTTAAAGGAAAGTGCCTTCATATTTTCCGACAATTTCACAGAAAATAAAGTCTCTAAGTTATCCACATATTTCATCCACTTTACTAATTTGTTCTTTGTTCTCTAAATAAACTGGAGCACTGAAATAAAGCATCTTATTTTCATCTGTAGTACATTTGCAAACTACGTCATCTTCATAAGGATACAGGAACTCTCCTAATAAAACCACATGTTCTGGAGATCATTAGTCTTGGCCTTTGTTAAAGCCTCAATGGTCACTTCCTTGTCCAAATCCTCCTCTGCTGCCATTGCCTTTGAAATTACTGCCTTCCATCTCGGAAGGATGTTGCTGCCGGTAAGAACGAAGCCCCCACCTGGATTAAAGCTTCTACAACCTCCGCCTGGAAAAGACCTTCTTGCTCTACCAGCCTCATTGCCCCCAATGTACCTTCTTCCCCGGCAAGCAGCAAACTCTTCATGCCTCATCTCCTTCTTCCAGATCCTCCTGCCCCCTACCACAGCTCACTGGCCTGAAATTAACACTCTCATGTAAGAGAAACATTATAACCCAGTGTCTTATATGGTTTCCTCTTCACTGATTGGTTCCAAGTGGGTCACTCTCCAGCTAGACCTTGTTGTTGTGTAGCACGGTGCTAGGTATGAAAAGGTTTCTTACATCTGGAATAGGTCCTCCACAAATATTTAGGGATTAGGAAAATTTAAGGATAATAACTGGATTGGAATGCAATTTCCTTGAGAGCTAGAGCAGTGGTTCTCAACCTGCACCCAGCATCAGAATCACCTGAAGGGCTTATTAAAACAAAGACTGCTGGACCCAACCTTAGAGTTTCTGATTCAGTAAGTCTAGGGTGAGACTAAGAATTTGCATTACTAACAAGTTCCCAGGTACTCCTCTGGGGAGCCCAGGTGGAAGGTCATTATTCTAGACCAGTGGGCTCAACCTCCTGCACATTGCTATCACCTTGAGGAGGTTTTTAAACTCCTGATGCCCAGATATCATCCAGACCAACAACATCAGAATCTATGGTGATCATGACTAGGCTTCAGTATTTTGTTTGTTTGTTTTTATTTTTGAGAGAGAGAGAGAGAGAGAGGGAGAGGAGAGAGAGACAGAGAGAGAGAGGAATGGGGGGAGGGGCGGAGAGAGAGGGAGACACAGAATCTGAAACAGGCTCCAGGCTCTGAGGTGTCAGCACAGAACCCAATTTGGAGCTTAAACCCCCGACCAGCAAGATCATGACCTGAACCGAAGTTGACGCTTAACTGACTGAGCCCCCCAGGTGCCCCTAGGCTTTAGTACTTTTTAAACTTCCCCAGTAGATTCCAACCTGCACCCAGATTGGAAAACTGTCCAGTCTCAGAGTGGTTCTCAGCCCAGGCTATACATTAGAATAAGCTGAGAGAGTATTTTTTTAAATTGAGGTATAATTGACACACCATAAAAATTACCCTGTTAAAGTGTACAAGTCAGTAGTTCTTATTCACAAAATTGCACAACCATCACCACTATCTAATTACAGAACATGTTTATCACCATCTAGGGAGATTTTAAACAAAGTTCTAATACATGGGTTCCACTCTCAAGAGATTCTGATTTAACTGGTCTACTGGGTAGACATCACAGTGTTTTTGTAAATTCCTCAGGTGATTCTATTGCCCAACTAGGGCTGAGAACCACAGTTCCTGAGTTTGGTTACAGACCTTCCAACACTGTTTAAGGAGTTAATACTTACTTAGGAGATTTCACAGACCTGTCAGGGATGTTGTAACAATAGGGGAACTAGCATACATTCTGTCTGAACTCCTGCCTGTCCATTAAACATGCTCAATCACAATACAGGGGGAACATCGTCCTTGATTTGGGGCTCTCAGAGCAGAGAGCTGGGTGGCCTTTAACAGGTCAACCTGGAGGTGACTCTGGTGGTGAGGCTGGCTCTATTGCCTGCAGCATTTCCTTGCAAATCAAAGGTGGATTTTAGAGACTGCTGGAGCCTCTGGAGGGCTCAGTGGGCCCTCCAAAGGACTCAGAACTGCTAGTAAATTTTTAAACATTTACTTCTGTATTTTTAAGAAGTCCATTTTGTAGAGACCTTTGGTCTGGTATTGTTTCAGTGTTGGCCTTTCAATAATTAAGGCACAGAAACAGAGTTTGAGTCTTGGCTCCTACAACTATAAGTTGCCACACATTGGATAAAACATTCTGAACTTACAGTTTCCTCGTTCTGTAATATTTCCTTCCTCCCAGAGATGTTCATGATTAAGGGAAATAGTGTATTGGGCACATTCACCTCTGTAGAATGGATTCAGTGAAAGATCATGAGATTTAATGTCATGTAATCTGGATTCAATCCTGGCTCTGGCCCTTTCCACTAATGTGACCTGGGCGAAATATGAGCTTTTATAATCTATAAAAGGAGAAATCAATAATAATAATAATGATAATAATAATAATAATACCCAACTCACCTTTAATACTATATTTTTGTGGCAATCAAATGGTACAGTTTAAAAAAATGGTATAGTTCACACGGAAATGCTTTATATGCTATGGCTTGTATAAATGATTATGCTCTAGGATATAGCTAGATGGATAGACATACGAAAGGAAGAAAGAATGCATAATTTATAAATTAAGTTGATTTCTTTTGATGTGTAGACAGTTTGAACCCTAGGACCTCAAGAGCAAAAGGCTACTTCCTCCATAGATCATTTAAAAGCAGCTATTGCCTGAAATCTGGATAACGAAACCTCATTTAAATGTTTTACGGAAAAGGAGATCCTAGGTTGGTATCCTTTAAGTAGTCTTTTTTTTCCCACTTGCCCTTTATTTTGGTCTTTGTCTATACAGAATTGAATTAATTATGCTCCTTAGTTCTTAGCATTTAATTGGTCCATGCAGTCTCCTCCTTTTAATTTATTCGTCTCCTTCATCCTCACCCCTGCTTCTAATTCCCATCCTTTCACAGATCTTCATTCTTTTGTTCGTAATGTCAATACTTCCAATCTAACTTCTATACATTTGTTTATGTGTATATATGTATATCTGTAAAATATTGTTTCGTATATGTGAACCATTTTTAGAAATTTACAAAATTGTTATTTTGCTATAAACCTCATTTGTTTCACTCAGAAGTATATTTTATTTTATTTTCCTGTGGTAAGAACATTTACATGAGATCTATCTTCTTAAACTACGTGCATAATACATCATTGTTGACCATAGGTATGAAGTTGTATGCTGGATCTCTAGAGGTTACTCATCTTGTTTAACTAAAACTTTATGCCTTTTGATTAATAGCTCCCCATTTTCCCTCTTCCCCCAGTCCTGGTAGCCACCATTCTACTCTTTAATTCTATGATTCCGATGATTTTGGATATCTCATAGAAGTGGAATCATGCAGTATTTGTCTTTCCATGACTGCCTTATTTCACTCAGCATAATATGCTCAAAGTTCGTCCATGTTGTCACACACTGCAGAATTTTATTCTTTTTAAAGTATTCCATTATATGTATATACCATTGTGAGATCCAGCCATGTTACTATATGAAGATCTAATTCATTTTTCTTTTGACCACTGCATATTATTCCATCTTAGTCAAGTACTCTATCATACTATTCCTCTAGTGAGGACACACCTGTTGCCTCCAACTCCCACCACCAAAAACAACCATGCAGTGTTCCCCTTGTATGTCTCCATGTACACCATTGTGCTAGGAGTGGGGTTTCTGAATCACAGGGTATACATGTACTTAGTATCACTAAATCCTGCCAAATTGCAATCCAAAATGATCACATCAGATTATGCTCCTACCTGGTTTGTAAGAGGGTTCCTATTTCCCCATAGTTTTGCTAGCAGGTGATATATTCAAAACTTAAATTTTCCCAATATACATAGTATCAAGTGATATCTCCTGATACTCTTAATTAACATTTTAAATTATAAGTGAGATTAAACATCTGTTCAAATATTTTTTCATTATTAGACTTTCAATGAATTGCCTATTCATACCTTTACCCATTTTTCTGTTGGGTTTCTGTCTTTTCCTTGTAGATTGTTGAGAATTCCTTATGTATTCTAGAAACTAATGGTTTGCCTCTTATAGATATTGTAAAGATCTTTCAGTATATGAGTCACTTTTTAATATTGTATATAGTGTCCCTTATTCAATAGGAACTTTGAATTGTTTTGATATAGCCAAACTCCATCTTTACTCTTTTTGGGGATTGTATTTAGAGAGACATTTTAAGACATCTTTTTTCTACCCTAAGGTCCCAAAGGTTCTTATACAGAGTCTGTTTCATAACTCTATTATTTATTTTTCATTGTTTTTTCACCAGTAATATACTGTTTTAACTATTATAGTTTTTCTTAATATCTGTAGTATTTCTTAGTATCTGCTTGGTCAAGCTCCTTATTTTTTTTTCTTTTACAAAATTGTCTTAGTTGTTTATGGGCCTTTATTGTTCCGTATTAATTTAAGAAGCAATTTTATCGAGTTTTCCCAAAATATTCTGCTGAAATTTTTATTGGAGTTATAATGAATTTGTAGATCAATTTGTGGAAATCTGTATCTTTAAATTGTAAAGATATTGCATCTGTTTATCTGGTGTGACTTTCCATTTATTCAAATCTCTCTTCTTTTAATAGAATTTTAAAATTTCCTCTATAAAGACCATTAGGCTAGTTCATAGTTTTTAGCTTATGGGTTACCGTAAATAATGTTTTACTTTCTATTGCATTTTCTAATTGGTTATTGCTGATAAAAAGGAATGCTATTTGTCTTTGTTTAATGATATTTTTATTTCTCAACCTCGCTGACCTTGAAGTCCCTTATTAATTTTCAGAGTTTGTAACTTCTCTTGTACTTGAATGTAAATTATTACATACTCTACAAACAATGGCAATTTTGTCTCCTCCCTTCCAAGTTTTATTCCTCTTATTTTAATTGTATGATTATACTAGCCAAAACTTCCAGTACTATGTTGATTAAGTAGCATTTAAAGAAATTAGCCTTGTCTACTTTAAGACCCAATCATATTGTGGTATGAAATCAACTGTCATATATTCTTAGTTAGGAAAGTGGTAGGCTTCCCCATAAGGCTTTTATATGCCTGTGGCAGAAAATGGGGAGGAGGCAGGACCTGGCTGAGAAGGAACTGTATGAAAAGTCCTAATAATACTTACAGAGCCAGAACTCATACCAAAAGCTGGGTAATTATAGTAAAGATGCATTTTGGTTTTATATATACTTGAGTGGTTACTATAATCCAAATAAACCCCCCTTCCTTTCTTTTCTCTCTATTCTCTTCCACCTTGAAAGTGTTCTAGAACTCCTCTATCTTTAAATACCCCCAAACTCTTTCTTACTATATATGCCCATTGGCTTTCCTGTCTCTTCCTCTCCTTATTCTCCTTGCCTATTTTATTAGGTAGCATAACTTAAGTTCTCTCCCAGAGAAAACCAACCCTTCCTTTTTGGGAAGGAGGAAATAGAATATCCAATTGACAAGTGGGAGCAGAAAAAGGGCTGTGAACATTCCCATTGGTAATTTTTGTCCTATCTGCTTACATGATTTGGCATATTGGGACAGATCATTAGATATTCAGGTAGAAATATTTGAAAACTTTAGTTCCTTTGGCTCTATAGGCTTCTGCCCTACCAGCCTAACTATGATTTGTTCAATATGACATCTGCCTCCATCACTGTTGTGTCCTATTTATACAATCTAATGTAGCTTTATTTACTTATTTATTTATTTAGACAGCTGTACCACATTGCTGATCCATTATGAAATTACACTTAACTAAGCTTCTAGTGTTACCCAGTTATTTGTATAATTAGTTTTTGCATCTAATTCAAAGATTCTACATTTGTTCTTTTAAAAATTCCATACTGATGCTCTAGCTTATGAAGAGTTTTAGAAACTTGTCTCTGTTATCCAACATACTATCTAGTGCTCCAATCATCTTGTCATCTGTAGAATTTGGTAGGAAGGCCATCAGTGTGCTCATCCAAACCTTTGATAAATATGTCAAAAAGGACAGGGCCAGGGAAGAACCCTGAGGCACACCACTATAAAATTTCCTTCAGGTTGACATGGAATTAGCATTCTTGGACATGACTCTTCCATTATTGATGAAGTCACCTGACTGTACTTGCATCCACTCCACATTTCTCTATCTTATCCACAAGGATTTCCCGAAAAACACTGTCAGATTCCTTGCTGAAATACTAACACATTGTGTGTGCAGCATTTCCTTGACCTACCTGACCAGTAAACCCATGTATTATTCAATTATACTTCAGTTTCAAATGACAGAATTTCAATTTAAACTAGAATAGGCAAAAGAGGTCATTTATAGGTTCACCTCTGTACATTCTATGCCATGAGAGCACTGGTTCTCTCTGCCATCCTGTGTTGCCTTCATTCTTATGCCATCTCTCCACTCCTAGAATCAAGATGGCTACCAGCAGCTAGAGAAGTTTTCTTGCAACAGTTCCTCTAGCATCCTAGAGCTGAGTCTCATTGTTCCTGACAGGATCATGAACCCATTTCTAAACCAAACCCAGGAAGATGTGATGATCTGGATGGTCAGCCCTGGGTCACTTGAAGTTGTTCCACCCAAATTACATGAACTGAGAAAATCTCAAAAAATAGAAATGCTATCAAAAGAAGAACAAATGGATATTTTCTATACCTAAGAAAAATGTTTTACTTTTCCGTGGTATATCTTAATCATATTGTTCCAGAAAATATCTCCCGAACATATTGTTACCCACAGTTCAAGGATCATTCACATTATATCTATATTTATATAACCAGTTATTTTATTTATCTATATGTATGCATATATATAATTATTATGCAGTTGGAAGCAATGCCCTGCTTGGATAAACAAGGTATCATCAAAAGTTTATTTCTATAGAGATGAGTAAGAAGTGTTCTCCATTCTGCAGCTGGGCAACTGATTGCAAACCCACTCACCACAGAAATCTGGGCAAGAGAGTCATCTACAATGAGGGATGGGGATATCATGTATGCATTTGTGGTAAGCTGTCCTGTTATGAAGAGATAATTTCTTGGTACTGATCCATTTGGATTGCAATGGTAACACATGATCCAGAATATAGTGGTCTTAAAGCAAAACAAAATGCCAGGGTTGAAAGCTATAAGAATATAAGAATAAGAGCTATGTTTTGGCTTTAATATAACTATTAGAATCTATTATTAGATGGATCTACTACTAGATGGATTCTCCAAATGCATTTAATAGTCTAATTGATTTCTCACCAAGGCACTTTTCCAAACACTTAATTTTATATGTTCTGACAACATTCAAATCCATGGATTAGTCTCAATCACTTAGTATAAACCTGCTAATGAGAAAGTTCAGTGTTGAACATTGGAAAAAATGCTCTAAGAAGACACATTAAAGGATGCTTTTGGAGGAGAAAATCTTGGAAATTTTTATATCATGGAATTGATATAGAATCATTTGCAACCAGACTAAATGATTAAATGAGGATGTTTCAGGTCTGATTGCCTGACAGCTTTCTCATGTACTTCTGCATGACCACCTTAAACAATACAAGATGGCCTTGGCCTGAACTCTATGCCTCTATACCTATTGGGTAACATCTGTCCTTTTCCTGTTCTTATTTTATAGAATGTCCTGCTTCTGTGTGAACTTGATGTTATACACCAGGGTCCATACCTGGACAGCAGCAGAATCCCTATATCTTAAACTGAAAAGTAGATAGGCAAGCAGCAGAGAAATATCGAGTATTGCCAGTTGTCAGGAATATATTACACTTTTACTGAATATACTAGATATAAAAATAAAAGCAAGGAAAACAGTGGATATTTCAGGTCAAGAACCCAGTTGAGAAAACCAATGAATTACTTTTTTTTTTGGACAAGCTAGAGCCAGGCCATAGAACCACGGGAGTGTTAGGACATTCTAGCACTTTCCAGTCTGATCAATAACATTAAATGCTGCAGTTAAGTCTGACAAAATGAAACGAGCAAGAACATATCAATGAACACAAAGAATCTGATCATTATCACTTGTAGGATGTAAAGAACAACAACAAAATTGTAATTTATCTGAGGGTCTTGCCATTAGAAAATAGGGCAGAGTCTTAATTTCCTTTCCCATTTTCACAATAAGAAAGTCAATCCAGTGCTCCAGGCACTATTACATTAAATATTGATATGGAGTCACTGTATAGTAGGTTTTCCTTCTAAGAAATTGATAAATTCTTAATGAAGAGTAGGGAGACAGAGCCCAACATGAATGGATAATTTGTTCAAATACAATTGACTTTTGTCTTTAGAGTTTTTCTTTTTCCATATTATATAATGAATGATTTTCTTTGGAATTTAATTTTTCTGACACTAAAACATACATATTTAATACATCTTTCTAGATTCTAAATGAACATTCTTGGAAAGTTTTCATTTGGCACAAATAAAAATGAATAAAACTTAGCAAGGAACCTCCTTAAAATCTGTATTTTATTTGAGGCTAAACGATCAATAGCTCCTAGTTAGGAATAAAAAAATATATCTAGTTGGCTGCATTGCAACTGATAAAGCTGATTTCTGAAGACTTTGAGGCTATCAGTGTTCTCTCTGCATGGGAGAAATGGAGACTATAGAGTTCTGAAATTAACAGGGCCTTGTAAGCTTGTCCTCTGCAATTCAAAAGATCAGCTCTGTTCATTTGTGCTCCACAAATTTACATTGAAAACTTAAGTACAGAACTGCAATGAGAAACCTAGAGACAGGAAACGTGCAGAAGACACAATTCCAGTCTTCAAGAGGTGTATTATCTAGGAGATATTCAAGCACACATGAGAGCTAAACAGTCAAGATCACTATGTGATATTTATTAAGCTAGATGAAGAGATTCTAAGTTAGTGAAGTTAACTAAGGAAGATTTTTTTGGAACTTTGAATTGAACTGTAAAGAAAATGACAGTGTTACCTTTTGGCCTCAGCTAACATGCATTCACATGATATCAATGAAAGAGTCATGATTCAAATGTGTGGTAGAAGCTGTCTCCAGATGAAGAAAACCACTGGGGAATGCTCTTGATAAGTGAAAACTATGTGTTTTTCTGGAACTGGATGTGTAGTTTTCTAAAGATTACATCAGAGCACTGCTCAGAGGATGGCCAATGAGATGTTCCACACAACTTCAGATGACCTCTAACAAGGTAATCAGCAACTAGAGGGCAGCCCAGAGTGTCCAAAAGAAACAGCAGTGGAATAAGATAATTCCTTCATATGAAAAAGATCACTTGGAGAATAAAACATATTGGAAAATTAGACAACCCAATAAAAGTGAAAACATATACTGTATTTAGAAGCAGGAAAGCAAGTAAGTGTCTTGAGAAATTATGGAGGATGTTTTGAATAAACCATAACTACAGGATTAAGGTTTAACTTAAACAAATTAAAATAAATAAAGAAAAATAGCTATGAACAATTATATGCTAAGATAACAAGCTTTCCTACTGATCAGTGCCAGACCTTCTGGGTGTATCTGAACAAGAGACCCTCAACCCAACCTGTGAAACAACTGAATGAAGAGTCTTGGATCTGCTTTACGGCTCTGGTCTGGTATTGTGAATGCCTTTGCTTTTGAGCATTTCTTTTTTTCTATGTCCTTTGCTGCCTGATAGAAACTATAGCTCTATATTTTAGTTGCACTCACCCATGGAATTTCCTAAGTTACTCATCACTTCACATGTGTAGATTCTTTCAGTACTTAAACCTCCCTGTGGCTGACTCTTCAATCTCTTATCAGCATCAGACTATAGAGCAGGTGGTTGGCAGTATGACTTTGGAGTTAGGCTGCGATCTCTACATTATGACCCCATCATTTACCATTTGTGTTATCCTAGGCAATTTATATAAAGTCTCTGGTTCTTTATCTGTAAAATGAAAGTAAAAATAGACCATGCTAATAAATAGTTGTGAACATAACAGTGATAATGTAAGAAAAGCTAAACACAATGTCTGGTCTACAGTAGCCTCTCAAAAATATTTGCTATTATTATCATTAAAATAAAAATAATCATATTAATGTTAATTAACTTGGTTACAAAGTGAATATTATTATGCCATAGCTGCAATTTCTTAATGTTATCATTGAACATTTCCCTGCCTGATTGCCCCTTGTAGTGGTCAACAACTAATTCCAAGTGAGCTTCTGAATTGTTTTAGGTCTTCCCTGAGTCTTTTAAATGGTGATTGATTAAGATCCTGACCTGACTTTTGAGGACCTACCTGAGTTTAACCTTCCTTTTTACAATGACAAGAACTAAACTATACCTGCAGGCAAGAGGTTAACTTTTATCAAACACTCATCCTTTGCTCTTCTTTTTCTTCTATAGAACTTTCTACCTTCTAATTTTAATATTTGTGGTGTTTATGGTTTATTATAGGTTTCTCCCACTGGACTGTAAGCCTCAGTGAGAAAGGGATCTTTGCATTATTCATGGATATATCTCAACTTCCTAGATGAGTTCCTGGCACATAGTAGGAGCTCAAGAAACATTTGTTGAAATGAACCCATTACTGTTAGTGATAGGGCAATGAGTATCACAAAGATGTGAGATTTCTTTATTTCAGTTGTCCTACTTTGGACTGTGTTTGTTCAAGTATGGATTAATTAGGACTGCCATGTCATTATATAGCCTTTCAGTCTGTGTACTGAATAGGCCTCAGAGATGCCTCTCATCTCTTCCTGCTCCAGAAATATGGAAATCAGAGGGTCTGCAATGAGCAACAATGGAGTGTGCCTTACTTTAGGCTAGTATAAAATACAGTCCTGTCAGCTGAGAGGCTTACACACCAATTGGAGAGACAGGATAATTATGGAGAGATAGATAACTGAAAATTTAAAACTCTTAGGAATGATGGGTATGGTGTTGCCAATTAGGCTGGCATTCAATTTGGAGAGAATGGTAAAGGAACAGTTTAGAGGCAAAAATGTATTGACATGTTCTCAAGATACCAGAAAAGATCTATGAAAATCTGGCAGAAATTG
Source organism: Cryptoprocta ferox (assembly GCA_028646485.1). NCBI lineage: Eukaryota > Metazoa > Chordata > Mammalia > Carnivora > Eupleridae > Cryptoprocta > Cryptoprocta ferox. The sequence continues at coordinate 76,928,885 of CM053572.1, forward strand.
TGAGGAGCAGTGTAGAAGTTCTTAACGTGGTAAAAGGAAGTATTCACTATAGACATCATCTCCTCCAAACATTCATTGCTCAAAAACTGACATAGCCTTTGCCCTCAATAGAACTTAGTCTATTAGAGTTGCCATAATTAATTAAATAATCACTCAAATAAATGTAAAACTACCTCTCCTCAGCTAACTACCACAGCTAACACATGCTATTAAAAATGTGTATAAGGAGATTTTACCAAGATCAAGGAAGGCATGGGAAGGCTTCTTTCAAGAAGAGAAAAGAGGAGGAAATTTGCTTATTTCTCCCACTATTATGACTTAAGGACAGAAAGTATTCTATTTTTCCTTTGTGTTCTCAAACAGCGTAAGAAACACGAAGTATATTTGTGTTGAGTGAATGAATGAAGTCATGCAGATTTCAGAGCCTTGGATGCAGAATAGAAGGTTGGATCTTGTTCTAAATTAGATTCCACTCTGAGCATGCTTTTACCAAGCTCAAAGGAAAATCCAGTTCAGTCATTATTTTGCTATTTCCCATTTCTGGATCATATCAGAGTCTAGGAAGCTTCTCTGGATCCTAGAAAACAGAGATCAGATCTCTATTGTCTATTCCAGTATGAATATGCTGACCATTCTTATTTACTGAGCCCATAAATAGCCCCTTGAAGTCCTATGACTCCCTGCACTTTCAGACACAGTGACCTATGGGAACTTTTACTAAGGCTGTGAACACAGTCTCACTGCCTAAATAGAACTTAAAGCCATTGCTTTTGAAGTCTTGCCTTTATGGGGCATTGCAATGGAGGACACACTTTATTCCCTATCTCAGTAAACTTGAATACCTTTTCTAAATCTGAAGCAATCACCCTCTGTCTCCTCTAGCTACCTTCAAAGTCTTCAGAGAACTCAAGTTTTAAAGAATTGCCTTGTAGGCACCAGTTAGTACAAATCACTCTACTACGGAAGAAGAGAGCCAAAAAGTTGGCCTGCCTTTTTGGAATGGGGAGGAGGAAAATGGACTGGGGAACCTCTGTTAATTAATATATCAGGGTGTTTTCCTGCCACACCTGGTATTTGGAATTTTCCTTAAAGATAATGATGCTTTCAGGTGGTGAAATGATTCTTCTGATAACAGGATATAGGATGGTTTGAAGTGGAGAAGGCATTATTGGGAAACCAGTTAGAAGCCTATTGCCACAATGTAGACATAATGTGAAAGATCCTGGACCTTAGTGGTGGCATGGACATGGGAAGCAGAACAGACATTAGGGGCATATAAAGGAGACCTTGAACCTGGGAAGATGGCAGAGTAGGAGGATCCTAACCTTCTTTTTCCCATGAATACGCCTAGACAACAGCTACGGTAGTGGAACTAACCCAGAAAATTAATCGAAAACTGACGAAACAGACTCTCCACAGTTAATGGTAGAGAGGAGGCCACATTGAAAACAATACGAAAGATGGAGTCCTAGCTGGGAACCAAACTTATCTGAGAGACTGACCACAAGTGGGAGGGACACCATAAGCACAGAGGAGGGATAGGAGCAGGCATCCCAGACATGGGGGACCTGCACTAGGAAGATGAATCTCCATAACACCTGGCTTTGAAAACCAGAGGAGATTAACTTTGTGAGTTTTTACAATCATTGGGGTTTAACAGTGGGAACTTTACAAATCAGTGGACTTAGCTCTGGGAGAACTAGAGGGTGATAGGAAACTGAGTCCCTGCACTAAAAGAGCCAGCATAATAAACAACCCCTTTGAGATACACCATAGAAGCAACAATTTGAAAATCACTTGGGGTCTATGGGAAGAAGATTTATTTACTAACACTAATGTGCCCTGGAGGGGCAAGGATCTTCAGAAGACATCTTTAAGAACAGAAGAGTTGCAGATGTCATTTCCTCCCTTATACCCAGCCCAGGATCCGGACACTTGTGGAAAATAGCACCAACACTCTTGACATAGCTTGCTAACACTGCATGCCTTGGCCCTGTGTTCTCCTGAAGATCTACCCCATCAAGGCTACTCAAGTTGGCAAGAGTCCCTCCAAAGGGATGCCTGACATGTCTTATTCTGCAACTTATTCTGCAGCTCCAAGAGTGACCAGCTCCACTCCAAAGTGACACTTGCCTTGGGAAGAGTGCAAGATAATCATATACGTCAGTGTGACTACATTACCAGCAGTAGATTGGGAGGCAGACATCTGATCTGACTGCACACCCTGACCATTAACAAAATCCTCTCCATTGACAATGCAGGGAAAGCACCCTAATAGTTCAGTGCAGTTGCAAGCCTTGTAAACAGGCTGAGGGAAGGTGTCTGTTCTGACCCAACTACAAGGCCATGGTTGCCTCAGACTGGCCCCTTAATAACACAGGGACCAAACCTTCCCACAACAGGCAAAGAAGATCATTGTAGCCAACTGCACTGAAAGCAAACACAGCTCAACCACAGTAGCCGGGTGCATGAAATACACACAGGAGACATCCTCCTCCCCCCCCCCCCCCAAGCACCAGGTTTTAGTGAACAGAGGGTTGCACTACAGTACACTAAAGGACCCTTTCTGCATAAGGCTACTACTTTCAAGATCAGGAGACATAGCTGGCTTTCCTAATACATAGAAACAAACACAAAGAGTTAGACAAAATTAGGAGACCTACAAGTATTTCCCAAATGAAAGAACAAAATCACAGCAAAAAAGCTAAATGAAACAGAGGTAAGCAATATGCCAGAGAGAGAATTCAAAGTAATAGTTATAAAGACACTGGACTTGAGAAAAGAGTGGAAATTCTCAGTGAGACATTCAATAAAGAGAAAATATAAAAAAGAACTTATCAGAGGCAAACTGAATAACTGAAATTAAAAATACACTAGAGAGAATAAATAGTAGACTAGAGGAGGCAGAAGAAGAGCTCAATGAGCTGGAAGACCGAGTAATGGAAAGCAACCAAGCTTAACAGCAAAAATATAGAGAATAATAAAAAATGAGAATAGATTGGAGCACTTTGGTGGCTTAGTTGGTTAAGCATCCAACTCTTGGTTTCCACTTAGGTCATGATCTCACAGTTTCATGAGTTCAAGCCCCACATCGGACTCCAAGCTGATAGTGCAGAGCCTGCTTGGGATTCTCTGTCTCCTCCTCTCTCTCTGCCCCTCCCCAACTTGCACTGTCTCTGTATCTCTAAAAATAAGTAAATAAACTTAAAAAAATTTTTAAAAATGAGAATAGGTTAAGGAATTCAGGAACATCATCAAGTTAATAACATTTGCATTATAGGAATCTCATGAGAAGAAGAGAGAGAAAAAGGGGCAGAAAATTTTATTGAAGAAACAATAGCTGAAAATTTCCCTAATCTGGGAAAGGAAACAGACATCCAGATCCAGGAGGCAGAGAGCACTCACACACACACACACACACACACACACACACACAAATCAACCCAAGGAGGGCCACACCAAGACAATAATAATAATCAAAATGGTAAAACATAGTGATAAAGAGAGAATTTTAAAAGGGGCAAGAGAAAAGAAAACAGTTACATACAAGGGAAACCCTATAAGGCTATCAACTGATTTTTCAGCAGAAACTTTGCAGGCCAGAAGGGAGTGACATGATATACTCAAAGTGCTGAAAGGAAAAAATCTGCAACCAAGAATACTTTATCTGGCAAGTCTACCATTCAGAATAGAAGAAGAGATAAAGAGTTTCTCAGACAAACAAAAGCTAAAGTTCATCACCACTAAACCAGCCTTACAAGAAATGTTAAAGGGATTCTTTGAGTAGAAATAAAAGGCCACAACCAATAGTAAGAAAATTAGGAAAGGAAAAAATTTCACAGGTATATGCAAACATAATAAAAGTAGTAGGTTAATCATTTATAAAAACCAGTACAGAGGTTAAAGCACAAAAACAGTAAAATTAATTATATCTATAAAAATCAGTCAAGGGACTCACTAAATAGAAGGACGTAAAGTATGACATCATATACATACAACATGGAGGGAGGGAGTAAAAACTTAGTACTTTTAGAATGGTTTCAAACTTAAGTGATCATCAACTTAATATAGACTACAATATGCATAGGACTTTATATATAAACCTAATGGTAACCACAAATCAAAAAGCTGTAATACATATGCAAATTAAAAAAGAATAAGGAATCTAAGCACATCACTAACAAAAGCCATCAAACCACAAGAGAAGAGAGTAAGAGAAAAAAAAAGGAACAGAGAAGAGCTACAAAAACAACCATAAAATAAGTACATACCCATCAATAATTACTTTGATTTTAAAGGACTAAATACTCAAATCAAAAGACATAGGGTAACTGAATGAATACAAAAGCAAGACCTATCTATATGCTACATACAAGACACTCATTGCAGACCTAAAGACACATGCAGATTGAAAATGAATAGAAGGAGAAACATTTATCATGTAAATGGAAGGAAAGAGAAAGCTGGGATTTTTAGCAATACTGTTATCAGACAAAAATAGACTTATTTATTTTTAAGTTTATTTATTTATTTTAAGAGAGAGAGAGAGAAAGGGAGGAGTGGAGAGAGGGGGAAAGAACAAGTATTCCAGCAGGCTCTAAGCTGTCAGTGTGGAGCCAATGTGGGGCTCCAACTCACGAACTGTGAGGTCATGACTTGAGCTGAAACCAAGAGCTGGACTCTCAACAGACGGAGCCACCCAGGCTCCCTGAAGATGAAATAGACTCTAATGTTTTATTTTTTTATTTTTATTTTTTATTTTTGAGACAGCACAAGTGGGTGGGGAGTAGAGAGAGGGAAATAGAGGACTCAAAGTGGGCTCTGCACTGACAGCAGTGAACTCAGTGTAGGGCTTGAACTCATGAACTGTGAGATCATGAACTGAGCCAAGGTTGGACGCTCAACCAACTGAGCCACCCAGGTGCCCCTTTTTAAATTTTTTACATGTTTTTCAAAAATAGACTTTAAAACAAAGACTGTAACAAGAGACAAAGAAGGATATTGCATAATCATAAAGGGAACAATTCAACAAAAAGATGTAGCAATTATAAATATTTATGTACCCAACATGAAAGCACCCAAATACGTAAAGCAACTGTTAACAGATATAAAGGGAGACATGGATAGTGATATAATAATAGAAGACTTTAAACCTCACTAACAGCAAAACCTTTACTACTTGCAGATGACATGATACTATATGTAGAAAACCATAAAGACTCTGCCAGAAAACGACTAGGACTGGTAAATAAATTCAGTAAAGTCACAAGATACAAAATTAATTCACAGAAATCTGTTGCATTTCTACACACTAATAAGGAAGTAGCAGAAACAGAAATTAAGAAAACTATCCCATTTATAACTGCACCAAAATAAACTATAAAATTGATTAAAAAAATTGAAAATGGCACAAACAAATGGAAATATATTCCATACTCATGGTGGGGGAAAACCAATATTGTTAAGATATCCATATTCCCCAAAGCAATCTATAGCCTTAATGTAATCCCTATCAAAACACCAACCGTATTTTTCACAGAAAAACAACAAATAATCCTAAAATTTGTGTGGAACCAACAAGACCCCAAATAGCCAAACAAATCTTGAAAAAGAAGAACAAAACTGGCAGTATCACAACCCCAGATTTCAAGATATACTACAAAGCTTTAGTAATCAAGATAGTATGGTATCAGCACAAAAATAGACATATAAATCAGTGGAACAGAATTGAGAGCCCAGAAACAAATCCACGATTATATGGTCAATTAATCTATGACAAAACAGAAAAGAATATATAATGGGAAAAAGACAGTCTCCTCAACAAACGCTATTGGGAAAACTGGACAGATACATGCAAAATAATGAAACAGGACAACTTTCTTAAACTATACACAAAAATAAACTCAAAAATGGACTAAAGGCCTCAATCTGAGACTTGAAACAATAAAATTCCTAGAAGAAAACATAGGTGGTAATCTCTTTGACATCAGCCAAAGAAACGTTTTTCTAGATATGTCCACTTTGGCAAGGGAAATAAATGCAAAATTTTAAAGTACTGGGACTACATCAAAGTAAAAAAGCTTTGGCACAGCGAAGGAAACCATCAACAAAACAAAATGATAACTTGCTGAACGGGAGAAGATATTTGCAAATAATATATTTGATAAGGGATTAATATCCAAAATATACAACAAACTGATAGAGCTCAACACCAAAAAGCAAATAATCCAGTTAAAAAATAGGCTGAGGGCCTGAACAGAAATTTTTCCAAAGAAGACATATGATGGCCAACAGACACATGAAAAGATGCTCAACAAAATGCAAATAAAAATGCAAATTATGAGATATCACCTCACACTGGTCAGAATGGCTAAAATCAAAAATACAAGAAATAAAAAATGTTGGCAAAGATGTGGAAAAAAGGAACTATCATGCATTGGTGGTAATGCAAGCTAATACAGCCATGGTGGAAAACAGTGTGGAGGTTCCCAAAAAAATTAACAATAGAACTACCATATATCTAGTCATTTCACTACTGGGTATTTACGCGGAGAAAATGAAAACACTGATTCAAAAAGATACATGCACCCCTATGTTTACTGCAGCATTATTTACAATAACCAAGATATGGAGGTAACCCAAATGTCCATCAATAGATGAATGGATAAAGAAGATGTGGTATACATACAATGGAATATTACTCAGCCATGAAAAAATGAAGTCTTGCCCTTTGTAACAACATGGATGGACCTAGAGGGTGTAATGCTATAAGTCAGAAAAAGAAAAATACCATATGATTTTACTAATATGTGGAATTTAAGAAATAAAACAAGTAATGAGAAAAAGAGAGACAAAAAAACAGACTCTTAACTATAGAGAACAAACTGATCATTACCAGAGGGAAGGTGGGTGGATAGATGGGTAAAATAGGAAAAGAGGATTAAGAGTACACTTACCATGATGAGTACTGAACAATGTATAGAATTGTTGAATCACTATATTGTACACCTGAAACTAATATAATACTGTATGTTAATCACACTTGAATAAAATTAAAATTAAAAAAATAGAAGACTTTAGTAACTGATTGCATATAGAGACTGTGTGGGAAGGAGGAGTCAAAGTCAAACATGAGCCTTCATGTCTCAGTGAGGACAAAGCATTGATTTGGAGGGATGGGAACGGGAAACAGGGAACATGATAGGAAAGTGTTCCAAGATAGCCATTGAAAGAGATATTTAAACAGATAATCAAGTTGTGAGGTTAAAGTTCTGAAAAAGATTTAAGTGCTAGGGAAGAAAATTTGGTGATTCACTTGTGAAAGGTGGTAGCTGAAAATGTGAAGATGAATGAGAGCTGAAAAAAAGATAAAGAAAACCAAGACAAGGCTGGGTCTTGAAGTTGGATGGTGTTTGGGCACAGACAGCTAAGATACAGAAAGTTACCTCATGAGGAAGAAGATAATCTCCTCAGAGCACTATCCTTGAAGCTTCAGGGTCAAGTTGGGATCAGTGAAACTAGAAACTTTAGGGAAGACAGAAAGAGAATGGCCACCTCCCTAAGATTGTTAGGAAACTAATACTAAAAAGTGATTAGAATAGGTTTTTTGAAACTTTGTGAGAACAGAATTAGTCATTTAGTGGGAGGACAAACAAGGAGTTCAGGAAAAAACTGGTGGTGAATAAAGGAGACAGGACTTGTAGACTCGTTCTTTAAGAAATCTGGCACTAAACGTATGGTGAGAAACAGGACAATAACTTAGACAGTGCTGTAGAATAAAACAAAAGATTGTTTTCTCTTTCTGTGTAACTTAGGAAAATATCTTTTCTGAGGGGCAGACATATAAGATTGATACTTTAAAGCAAATAACCAGATTTCTATAAGATATTGTCATTTATGGAGAGTCATAGTGGAGGTTGTATGTCTAGACTATGTGGCTTGGGCTCTTTAATGACTCAGTAAATGTCCATTTTTGTGGCTTTCTGAAAGAGACATTCACCACCGCAGCATAGCCAGCAAATAACAATTAATTCTTTATTCTCTGTTGCCATCATGGTCATCAAAGTTGACCACTCGTGCCCAGTGGATGTCAGTTCTGCTGCAGAAAGAAAAGGAGAAGTTGGGAAGGAAATGTATGCTTCAGTCCCACACAGAGATCTAAAGGGCTAGATCTAGACTTGTGCTCTTTTCAGCATTTGGATTAGAAATAGGCAGAGATGGAATCTTGGAGAACAGTGCCTCTGGCATTATGACTCACTATTTGAGGATTTCATTAGGAAGGGAAGTAACTTGTCCTTCAGTCAGTCATCAGGAAATCACGACTGCCTGCTTATTCCACCAAATCCTGCAGAATTTAGCTGGAGAGGGTAAGAGTCTAGGGGTGGAAACTTCGACAGTGTAATGATTTCCTTACCTAAATCCAATCTTTTCTATTTCAAGTCATGAAAACACATATTTTTAGATGGATTTATAGACATACACACATACAGAGTGTATATATATTATCTTTTCATAAACATTTACCTGTCAATGTCTGTAACTTAGGGTGTCTTTAAATAAAATCTCAACTGAATTAACCTAAAATAAAATGTTCTCTATACAAGTTCCCAAAAGAAGATGAACCCTAAGAAAGACTACTTAAATTCATTCCAGAGAAAATGGGGAATAAATGAGAATACCAGGTAGAGTTAGAGGGTTATTTTGATGAACTGATTTCTACATAATATAAAGGAAGATTAGAGCTCATAGGGTTCTGCATTTTAAAATAAATCACTGCATGGAAGCAGAGGAAATATTACTAAGAATTTTGTTCTGATATCTGGTTAACACTTTCCTCCCTTTATAGAATTCAAAATTTCAGAAGGAGAGCACAGTATAGGCAGTCCTTTTACTCAGTCATCAAAAAAGGCATTGAAGGCCTCCCATGAGCCAGGCACAATGTTAGGCTCTAGGACAAGATGGTGAAAAAAAGAGAACTTTCTCATCATGGATCTGAGAGGCCACTGGGGATGCGGAGAAGAGTAAACAAATAATGGCACTGATGAATGTATAATTACAAACTGAGACAAGTGCTTTAAAAGAAAAGAATGGAGTCCTGTAAAAAGTGAAGAACAAAGGAGCCCAGGTAGGGGTGCAGAAAGGGCTATTTGCGCTGAGATCTAAAGAACAAGGTTGAGTTAAAGCTAACCAAGAAAAGGGGGGAGCAGTGGAGACCCAGAGAAGAGCATACTGAAAGGTGGACCCCACCCCCACACTCAACCCTGACAGGGGCCTAGCCTGATCAGTTCCTGGTTAAAGGTTGGGTCTTTATTCCAAGAACAGTGGGAAGCCATTCAAGGGTTTTAAAGAGGTTAGTGACATGATCAGATTTGTGTTTTCAAAAGAGCACTCTGGCTGCAATGTTGAAAACAAATTGGAAAGACATTGTCTAAAAGCCATTGTTTCACTAAGTAAATGCTAAGGCCTGCAGCTGTCACAATCACTTACCTGTGGTCAGCTGACCCCACTAATATTTTTCTACACCCTTGTGGACATTTGGAAGCTATTTTAGATGGAGGATTAGGAATTTCTTGATTCCAGATTATTGTATGATTATGTCAACATTTGGAATAGATACACAATGCCTTTTTTGTCTGCTCAGAATCTTGACTGGCATAACTATCATAACTGTTCTTGTCTGTGATCATACAAACAGGCCTAACAAACAAACTTCTGCATTTCACAGTCAGGGGCAGTATCATGTAGTCTTCTCTTCCTTCCACCTCTGTCATTGCACATGCTCCCCTTCTTTCTACTTTCCCTTCTGTGCTTTGACTCTCCATGTGTCAAGGACTCCTGTCAGACTCATCCTCTCCCTAACTTCCCTGGTTTCTCCTCATACCTAGACACCACAGTCAGTTATTTCTTTTTTTTTAAATTTTTTATGTTTATTTATTATTGAGACAGAAACAGAGCATGAGTGGGGGAGGGGTAGAGAAAGAGGGAGACACAGAATCTGAAGCAGGCTCCAGGCTCTCAGCTGTCAGCACAGAGCCCGATGTGGGACTCGAACCCACAAACCGTGAGATCATTACCTGAGCCGAAGTCATACGCTTAATCGACAGAGCCACACCCAGACGCTCCAACAGTCAGTTATTTCAACAGGGTGCCTGTCTGGGCAGGGAGAGGAATGGCAAGAGCAGGGCAGAGCCTTGGACACCAGGCAGCATCCTGTCATCCTGACTAGTTTGTAATTTTGCCTTAGAAAGTTCTGATTTGATTGCAAAGGTCCACTTACTAAATTTCAACTAAGAGAGACTAAAACCATGAGTGAGCAATTACCCTCATCAGAACGCTAAGTCATCCTCCTACTTTAGGAGCTGTCCTGGATCCCCAGGCAGTCATGGAGGGAAGCAGGGCCAGGGAGCCACAGGGGTCCTGATGACCCCCAACCTGCCTTTCACCATACCTGCTGCAAAATATTGCTGTAGAGCTGATGTGCTTGACGTTCATCCAGAACTTCCTTCTGCCACGTGTAAAACTCTTCAACATTCTAGTCAAGTGTCCATCACTTGGTGTGAGTAACATGGCTATAATTGTTATGTCTTCCTTACATGGAACTCAAGCAGACTCCTGTCTTAACTTTCACTAACTTAAGTGAATTGGGGACTCTGTCATCACACAGAAGCCTAATCCTTCCTTGATAAGATGGCCCGTTAATACTTGAAGTGTGGCATCATGTCTCCTCAATCTTTTCTAAGCTAAAGCTCCCTATCTCCTGGCATGGGTGCTTCTCTGGTGAGGTTTCCAGTGTCCTGTTGTCCTGGCTGTGCTTCACCGGATTTGCTAAGAGTTTAAGAAATACCATTCTTAAGACATGTGTAATTGGCTGATTAAACAAGCTTGTCTCAATTAAGTTTATTCTTGTATCTGTTCTTCTCAAACTACTTCTTTTCCTTCACTGTGCAAAATCTGAAACAGACACTATAGCTTTTCTACTTTGGAAATAATGTTAGTCCCTTTGGGTGCTAAAAATCTAATAACTCTGTAAATTCTAGTCAAATCTACCCCAGTTTAGTCAAAATTCCAAATATATGTCTAGAAGAGATTATCTTCTGCTCCTGCTTAGATCTGACCCAGTCTTTGAAGCCAGAGTTGGGGGACAGAGTATGGTTGTCTCCTTCATTATCTCATTGTCCTTCCTCTTTCCTATGAGTTGCTATTTCTCACCACTTCAGGGTTGTGCTGGGGGAGAAAAGACTAGGAGAAACTGTCTGGTGCAGTTATATCTGTTGATGGCTTCTAGGCATAATGGACATGCAAAGCTTATTCTTTCTCTTATGTGGTACTTTCACATAGCATAGTTGGTGACATTTCTGAGATGCCCTGCTGGCAACATCTAAATCGGTGCTTCTCAAAAGTGTGGTCCACAAATGATGAAGTTATTATCACCTGGGAACTTGTTAAAAGTAACATTTTGGGGTCACTCCATCCTAAGGAAACAGAATTTCTAGAAACATGGCCCAGAAATCTGTTTTAATAAGCCCTCTGGGTTATTCTGATACAAGCTAAAGTTTGAGAAGCACTGATCGAAAAGTAGTTCCTCTCTTCTGGCTGGCCCCTTACAACCTGGTTATGACCTAGGTTTCTGGACACATTGTACCTCCAGGTCTGTGTTCTTCTGCTGAGCTGAGCCTACAAATAAACACCAGGATACTACTCTTTCCCTATAGCTAGCAGCAATAGAGTTCCCTCCCAACATTATCTCCTCATTGCCATACTCCTCAGAGGTCCCTGGACCTAAACTGTCCATTTCAGACTCATTGGGAGATGAGGATGTGAGTATTTCTGTGTGCTAAGCTTCAGGAGATATGTGCCCAGTTTTCTTAAAGCCTTCCTTTCTTGGCTTAAGGAGCAGATTATGCTTCTCTTTTTTAACTTCTGTCTAATGGGTGACGGGGTCATGCTGACCAAACTGGACTTATGTTCTCTTAGTATGTCCCACAGAAGTGAATTTGATACCTCATCTATTATTCATGGTCTTTGAGCCCTGTTGCAAATATCCAATACAAAAGATGAGTTATATTGAATATCATTTGAATATGGCAACCAGAACTCAAACCAATAGGGTGGTTGTGCTTTGTTCTGGTTTCTACTTCTAGTAATGCAGTCCAAGTTCACATTGGCCATACCACATCAGAAATATATAAGGGATATATGTCAATTCCCTTAAATCATTTAATGTAAACTTCTGTTAAGTCATGTCTCCCCAAATTTATTCTTAGTTAGGTCTTTGTGCCAGTTTTAAAATAGATTTATACTTCTCTTTTACATATACCATGGTTATGTGCCTTTCCTGTCCTCTTGTATTCATATATTGCTGAGTTCATGGAACTTTTTAGACATTGACTTGCCTAAGAGTCAGGCTATCTGTCCAACTATGCTATACACTTTCAGGTGAAGTAATCACTGTTCCTATTGATCAGAATTAAGAAGAGATTACTAATTCCTTGGCCAATTTCTCTACATCTGAGAGATGAAATTATCATCAAAGGAAATGAAGAATTTATCAGCTGTTTTGCTGTCATTGCATTAAATATCCTACAGATGCTCATTATGCATATGTGCTATTCACCCTTCCTGGCCTGGCACTCACTGCTGCTTGGCAATTGATTTCTTAACTGTTCTTTATTGCTTTTCCATGGAATTTACACCGAATCTTCTTTACCCCTTAAAATCCAGGCACCATTTATTCCCATCACCCCCACAAGCGACTCCCCATACACTTAACTAAAACTATTAATGTAAGACAATATAAGCTCCCTTAAGTTCTCTCTTCTTGACCTCAAAATCTCTCCATAACTTGATTCTTTTACTCTTTTTTTGTTGTCATCTCAGAAGAAGTTCCTCTTATGCTTGTCAAGACCATGCCTTCATCATTGTCACCTTTTTTATTGGCTTTGGGACTTACATTTACTTTGAATCATTAATGTGTCTCTACTATCCCCCTGATATTAGCCAAAAAAAGTTTAAGTCTCACATCCTACAAAACAACTAACAAGAAAACATTCCTTGACCTTCCAGTTGCCATGATGTTGCTTTTCTTTGCTTCATTTCTGTTGACCCATCTCTACTCATTTTTCTCCATTCTCCAGATAAATTTCCACTCAAAGTTAGTCAGTGATCTTCTAATCATCAAATCCAAAGGTATTTTCTTATTTTTCATTTCCTCGGAACCTTAGGCTTTTCATGTTACACTTTATATTCCTGACTCTCTCCTGGGCACATGATAAATTCTCAATATATATCAGTCCTGTTATCATAATTGCATCAATTTCAAAACTGTTCTCCCTACTGACAATCTCTCTACCCATCATGTGTTCCTTTGCCAGAATTATTTTCCTAAAGGAAACTCAACTTTTCTTAAATATCTTAATCTAGCCCCATATTCATTTCCAGCCTTATTGCCTGATATTTCTTGATGTACCAACCAAAGTGGAAGACACAAAATGGAGCCATACCCTCTTTTCCAAACAAAATATTTTCATTTATTCAAGTTTTTGTTTACGCTGTTTTTTCAGTTTGAACTTCTCTCCTTCCAAGATCTTTATGTCATAGTACTACTTATTCTTTAAGATCCATCACAAATGCTACCTCTGTGAAGCTTTTCCTGGTTCCTTTAAATGGTAACTTCTTCTTCCTCTAAATTTCTATAGCTTATTGGCATCCCTCATGTTATACATTCAGATACACAAATGTGAATAATTATTAAATTTAGAGAGCATAACACTTTTCCAAAATGACTACATCTTTCCTACATAGGAAAAACAATACAAACCACTCTACCTTTCTTGTCTTGCATTAGTTTAGACAAAACACCATCTGAGAACTGGGAAAACCATAATTTTCTTTAATGTTTTGCCTGTAATTTGTAAAACAACAGAAAATATTCTTGTGGACATGTTTAAAATTTTTCCCAGATGCCATAATTTTAGAACTGTATGGCAATGTCTTCATGACACCCACTGAACATCCAGATGCTGAAAGAGTCTGGAGGACCGGAACAAAAATGATTAGCAATTTTGGAAATAGGCTCTATGTGGAAGTAATTTATATATGAAGGAGGAGGAGGAGAAGGAGGAGGAGGAGGACAAAGAGAATGAGGAGGGCAAATTATTTGACTCATAAAAGAAAAGGTAGGGGCAGGAAATGTTAGCAATTAGTTTGTGAGTGTCTGAAAAAACTATTATATGAGTGACAGTGAGCAGCTGTTTCATGTTCCTACTCAGAGAACAAATGTTTCGGGTTATTGGAACAGAGATTACAAAGAGACATTAGGAAGAGTCTCCAGACTCTAAAGTTGGAAAAATTGTGGGGTGGGGTATGATAGCATGAGGTCAAAGAAAGGAAGAAGAGACATCTTTCTACACTGTGGTCAAGGTGGTACCATGGTTGGAAGAAAAGATACTGGAGATAAAGCTCATTAGGATTTTTATTTCAATGAGGTCATACATATGGAGAAAGAAACGATTTTATCTCACAGTATATGAAAAAGCTCTTAAACAAAAATATAATTTAGGAATATAATCTATCCTCTAGGAAGGAAGAAAAGTTCTCAGAATATGGCATTGTGGGTGGATGCAGAGTCTTCCAAATGAGATTCTGGTTATTTCTCCTAGGTCACCTACTTCCTAGCTTTGTGACCCTGGAGAAGTTACTTGACTGCTCTAAGATGTAGTTTTCTCATCAGCAAAGTGGGGATAATGGTTGTGCCTCCTTCACAAAGATGTGAGCAGTACTGAGATGATGTTCAATAAATGTTAATTTTTATTGTTTTATTAGATATGTAGAATTTTTAGATACTATATTAGGCATATTCCCAATCATTTCCTTTACAGAGCTATCATCCAAGCCCTATATAAGATAGGATGGTATGATGACTTTTCACCAGAGTTCTGTTCTTTAATTAAAAATGAAAGCCCTAGGTATCAAAGACCAGCCTGCTGAGTTTCCGTACCTTTCCCAACCACGAGACATTTCCCTGATGTCTGCAGCACGTCTTTGACGTCTGGGACAGAAGACCAATTTGCCTCCACCCCCATGTGGCTCCACCTGTCACCATTATTATGTGATCTCTATAAAATTAAATGGAGAATATACCAACTTTTTTTCATTATGCTTTCAACCAAAACCATTAAGTTTACAAATACGGTGTCTGTTTAAAAAAACAAATGGATATAGGGAAAAAATTCCTGTATTTATTTTCAAATCTTCAAAACAGTACTTATACCAACTAATGTATTCATATTCAATTTGAGCTATGAACATATTTCTCATCATCTCATTAATTTGTGGTAGAGGGTCTATTTGTAGCCAGTGGTTAATAAAGAAAGTATATTTTCCTCTGGGTCATTGCTTCTTTCTTCCTCTACCATATATCTTCAGGAAAAGGCACTTTCTCAAGGATCCCAATGTGTGACTCCTTTAACTCTTCTCTGTTTATATCAAGTGAAGAGATCATCATTCTGATTCTGGCAGTACTTATTGTATATCAATATAGACACCTGGTAAGATTTCAATTCCCCATTTGAGAGTCAGTTAGAAAGCACAGAATGCTACCTGTGTGGTTTTATTAGAGTTTGTATGTGTGTGTGTGTGTGTGTGTGTGCATATATATTTCGTTTTCTAAGGAAAGCTTGGATTCTCAGGAGCAAGGATAATGAGGCATATTTTCCATTTATGCAAAACAAAGAGTTCCGTACAAAGTGTTATGTGTAGCTTAATACAAAAATATATTAATGACCATCTCTACGCTAATAGTGAGATTAAAAAATCCAAATCATAGGGTTGAATTTATATGGCTGAGTTGGAAAGAGTCATCATAATTGGAATTTCAGCAATATGTTTGGGTGATAGAAATCAGTGGGGCATGACAAGCTTTACTTTGAGTTATACATAAAGATAGCTTAGCACTGGAATGAGACATACATGATGTATAAAGGAATCCTTTGACACTATGAAAATCGTTTACCACTGTGAAGAGAAGAGGGGAAGGTTAAATTACTTTGGCTATAAAACCCTATGTAATGCAAAACCAACTGAACCGACTTTGTTTCCCAGAAGTCTTCAGCACTGCATAATTACAGAAGTTGGAGTATCTGAAGATTTCAGGGTATGCCTTGTACTTTGCTACAGAAACAGCAACCATAATGATAAAAGTCTTAAATTATGCTAGGATGGACAAAGGAAGTACTATTGCATAGATTTAGTACAGCATCCTTTTATAGAAGATACCTAAAATGTTAGCCTTTGGAGTAAAAAGCATTTGAGTTTGAGCCCTACCACCACCTCTTACTCTCTGTTGGACCTTGAGAAGGTCCTTCACCTCAGTGAGCTTTAGGTTCCTTGCCTTTAAAGTGAGTACAATAACAAGGCCGACTACATGCAGCTGATGTGAGGTTTAAATGAGAGCTGAACAAAGCACTTAGCATAGGGTTGGGGACACAGAGGAAGCACTCAATAAATGCCAGCTGTGACGTTGGTAATAATGGTGAAAATGATGAAAAAGAGGAGGAGTAAGAGGATGAAGAAGATTAGCAGACCCAAATCTATAATTCTTTTAAAAGAGATACCTGAGGAACAATTGTCTGGTGATGAAATGGGAAAATCCTTATTTTCCCCAAGGGTAAAATAAAGTAAAGCACAGCTTTACCAAATTTACCAAATCTATATAAATTTTTGGTGCATTCCTTTACCTGTCCTTGTAGAAAAATATTCATTGTAAAATTGAAATGGAGACATATGCATTTTGTCAGAGTGGAAAGAGGAAATTTTCCGCCTAGAATTAAGAACAAACCTTAAATACAGTATTTTAAAACTTCTGTTCTTTGGCTAAAACCCAATATAGCTAAGAGTTTATTAAAGAAGGCAGTTTCTTTACTCTCTCTGCTCTGTAGGGACAGTGGAGATGGAGTGTAGCACATCAAAAGTTAAGGCTCAGTGAGCAGGCTTTCTTGAAATTGACAAGCTGATCCTAAAATTTATATAGAAATGCAAAAGACTTTGAATATTCGGAACAATCTTGAAAAAGAAGAACAAAATTGGAGGACTTACAATATTCTAGGAAGCTACAGCAATCACAACTATGTCCTGGCAAAAGGACTGACAGCAATGGAACAGAATAGAGAGCACAGTGATATACGCTCACTTAGGTAGGAATTTGGTTTTTGACAAGATGCCAAAGTAATCCAATAGGAAAGGGAAATTCTCATCAATAAATTGTACAATAAATAAAAATAAATAACTATCAATAAATTGGATATTCATATGGAAAAAGGGTGAACCTTGACCCCTACCTCGCATTATACACATAAATTAATTCAAGATGGATAATAGATCTAAACATAAAAGTTAACACCATAAACTTTTAAAAGAAAATTTATTAAAGATAGGAGAATATCATCATGATTTGGGGGGAGGTTACACTTTTTTTTAGATAGGACAAAAAAAACCACTAACCATGTGAGAAAAAAAATTAATTTGACTTCATCAAATGAAAAAAATCTCCCATCAGAAGACACTGTTAAGAAAATGTATAGGCACACCGAAGACTGAGAGAAAATATTTGCAAAGCATATGTCTGGCAAAAGACTGGCATTCAGCATGGAAAGAACTTCTACAACTCAGTAACATAAAGTTAAATAACTCAATAAGAAAGGGGGCAAAAGATGTGAAGACAATTTCCAAAAGAAGATATAGGAATGGCCAAAACTACATGAAAAAAAAAAAACCGCTTAATGTTATTCGTCATCAGAGAAATGCAATTAAAATTACAATGAAATGCCATTACATGTCCACAAGGAATGGTAAAATTAAAAAGACAGACATCAGAAGTTGACAAAGATGTAGACTAATTAGAACTTCCATCTGGTATTGGTAGGAGCAACAAACAGTACAACCTGGAGTAGGAATGGGCTACTGTATGTCTATAGAAATTCTACTCCTAGGTATTTACTAAAAAAAAAAAATTAAAGCATGAGATCACAAAGACATATATATAATAATGGTCATAGATTTATTTATAATAGCTAAAAACTGGAAACAGTGCATCAACAGGATAATGTAGAAATACACTCTGCTCTATTCACACAATGTAATACTACTCAGCAATTAAAAGGGGGAAAACTATATTGATTACATACAACAACATGAATGAATGAAAAACAAGGCTGAGGGAAAGAAGTCTTATACAAAGATTCCACTTACAGAAGTTTTAGAAAAGGCAAAACTAATATATAATGGAAAAGTCAGAAAACTGGCTGCCTGAGGAGGCAACAATATACTGGGAAAGGGCATGTGGTAACTTTCTGCAGTTTTGCTAATGTTCTATATTGGGATAGGGGCTTGTGTTAAACAAGTATATACATTTGTCAAAACTTGGGGAATGTTTACTTAAGATTTGTGCATTTCATAATATGTAAATTTCACCTCAAATAATGAAACTTAGCTAATGACAAGCAAGCTGAAATGGTTGGGGAGAAGTATACTGACGCTTGAACTGCCTTTGAAATACTTCTAAAAGTAAGATGGATTGAGAGATGCATTGAGGGATGGATAGACGGACTGTTGTGTGATAAAGTACGTATAGTAAAATGTTAATGGTGTAACCTAGGTAGAGGGTATGTGAGTATTCACTGTAAAATTCTTTCAACTTTCCCATATGTTTGAACATTTTCATAAAAAAGTGTTGGGAAAAAATTTAAGGCTGAATGGGTAGCCAAGACCCAGATTGAGTGAGTTTTGTCCATCTCCTGTTGAGTATAGAGTATGGAGCCATGAAGGTTTTGAGCAGGGCAGTGCCAAAATCAGATTTACATTTTAGAATGACCTTTCTGCCTGAGGTGAACAGGGTAAATTATAGGCATAGTGGTAGGAACTAACTTCAGCCTAGGAGACCAGTTAGGACACTATTCCAGTATTTTTGTGAGAGATTTAACAGGAAATGTCCATTGACAGATGAATGATAAAGAAGATGTGGTATATATATATAATGGAGTATTACTTAGCAATCAAAAAGAATGATATCTTGCCATTTGCCACAACATGGATGGAACTAGAGGGTATTATGCTAAGCAAAATTAGTGATTCAGAGAAAGACAAGTATCATATGACTTCACTCATATTTGGAATTTAAGATACAAAACAGATGAACACTAGGGAAGGGAAGCAAAAATAATATAAAAACAGGGAGAGGGACAAAACATAAAAGACTCTTAAACATACAGAACAAACTGAGGGTTGCTGGAGAGGTTGTGGTGGGGGGATGGGCTAACTGGTTAAGGGGCATTAAGGAAGACACTTGTTGAGGTGAGCACTGGGTGTTATACATAGGGGACGAATCGCTGGAATCTACTCCTGAAATCATTATTGCACTATATGCTAACTAACTTGGATATAAATTTAAAATAAATAAATTTAATTTAAAAATTAGGATAAGGTCTATAAAATGACAGTAAGTGACAGTTAGATATTGGGGAAGTGCATAAGGAAGGAGTTCAAGATGGCTCCCAGATTTCTGGCATTGTTCACAGGGTGAATGGCAGTGACAGCCTCTGAGAGAGGCTCTGAGAGAAAATAGAGATGAAGCAAATGAGGGGTTGGTGCAAAGGGTGAGAAAAGATGTTTCCTGCCACATAAACATGTTGACTTTGAGGTTCACTGTTGTTCTCTGACGTGAAGATGTCTAAGTGGCATTAGTATGGGTCTAGAGCTCAGAGAAGAGGTGGAGATTGGAGATATGGATTTTAAAATCATCAACTAAATGATGGTGTTGAAGCCATGCCAATGAATGAGACTATCCAGGGAGAGAATAAAGGAGAAAGGCCTAAGGTTACTGACACTTTAGGGGTTGGCTGAGGAAGAGGATCAAGAAAATGAAGCCAAGGAAGAAAAATGTAGAGCAATAGCTATAGTTCTCAAAAGTACTAATGACAAAATTCATATAGAGGGGGCACAAATAACTGTGTTATATAGATTTAGATCAGGAAAAGTTTCAAACAGGAAATGTCATTTGAACAGGACTTTAAAGGGTAAATAGGAGTTATCTATGCCAACAAGGGAGATAAAAGAAAGGCAGAAGGAAAAACATGATAGGCTAGAAGATTCAAAGGTTATTTGGGGAATTTGGGGCCATGTCTTTTTAACTTTCATTTGGAGGTTGAAATAAGGTACTTTCACCAAATATGAGACTATTGGAATATAGTTCTGGGGTTTGGGATGATCAGCTTCTATACTTCTTCCTGATATAAACCACTAGTTTTCAACTGGTGTGCATCAGGATCCCCTGGACTGCTTATTAAAACACAGATTTCTGGGACCCATTCCCTGAGTATCTGATACAGTATGTGTGCGTAAACATGATACTTTGAATTTTTTAGTAAGATCTCAGGTGATGTCAACGCTGCTGGTCCAGGACCACACTCAGATCCACTCAGGATTCCAGAGAAGAAGAGGTGCCACACAATCCCCAGAATCACCTCACAGTGGGTCTTTCTTATCAGAAGGGACTAGTTATACTGATGGAGATAAAGGCTAGTCCCACCACATAGTCTTCACATCCTTCTCAGCATTGTTTATTTTTTGAGAGAGAGAGAGACAGAGAGAGAGACAGAGAGAGCAGAGGAGGGGCAGAGAGAAAGGGAGACACAGAATCTGAAGCAGGCTCCAGGCTCTGAGCTGTCAGCACAGAGCCCGATGTGGGGCCTGGACTCATGGACCACGAGATCGTGACCTGAGCCGACAACGGACGTTCAACAGACTGAGCCATCAGGTGCCCCGTTAAAGCCTTCTTATCTAAACTCTAACTCATAGAAATTTGGGAAATTTTCGAGGCTGAGGTCCCTTCAACAAAATAGACTCATACTCATGGTAAATCCTTGGCCCTTCTCTGTTCACACACCCTGGTAACAGATATAAGAGATATGACTACCATGCATTTCTGTCCATCCCTGGCTGCTCCATGGAGCTGATGGCTGGATGAGATTACCAGACTGAGCCTACCTGATAACAATATTTTTGGGGTGTTTTGTACATTTTAAAGTACATTGACATCAATTCATCATTTTACCTTCCTGATAAGCCAGCATTGTTATTCCTGGTAGATTAAAAAAAAAAAAAGGCAAGCACAAAGAGATGATGTGTCAAAATCTCTGCAATAGTTCCTGGTCTAGTGGTGACCCCAGTGACACCACAAGCCTCTCCTAGAAACTGGTGACAGTTTTTGTTAATTTCAAATTTACCTCTTCCACAGGTCTGCAACCTATCAACAGCACAATATAATGCAAATATTCTAAAGTTAATCAGGAATTGTCTGTGGTAGGAGGGTGATGGCAGAGGATTGATGGATTTAAGCTGCATGCCACTTGTGGGCCGGAGAAGTAGCGCAGGGCACCACAGGATTTCAGAACAACTGCAAATTCTCTGCAATCTCTATTTCCACTTGTAACAAACAGCATCATGACTACTTTTATATTTTAAATGGAAATATTTTCCATTTTGCTTTAGCAAAAGCACTAAAGCTCACTCCCAAAAACGCTTCTGCAATTTTAGTATCTTTAAAACTGTCTGTAGTTGATACATATATTACCATAAACTAATAAATGTCAGCCTGAGAAAGAGTGAGCGTTTTGCATCACAGTAAGGTCAAGGGACACTCATTCAGTCTTTTATTTAATACTTATGAGTACTTCATATGGCAAGCACTGTCTAGACACTGCAAATATTTAGATTCATATTAATAAGCTATAGTCGCTGCCTTCAAGAAGTTTATAGTATAATCACATTGGTTAAACAAAAAATGCAAAAGATTAAGAACCACTATGTAAAATGAACCTAAGGGAAGCCTTTCAATAGTGAATGAGAGTCTACAATTCTACAATGTTTGGTGTGGTCAGTAGCAGCAGCCCTGTGGACAAATTTAGTACAGAGAAGAAACCAAACCAAAAACACACATATAAAAAACACTCAGCAGCCCTGAATCACCCTTGAGGTTGTATAAACTTGTTGAGGTAAAGGCATTGAAGGTCACTATACTTTTGAAAAGTAAAGAGTAAAGGCAAGAAAGAGCAATCACTGTGTGATGAAGTAGAGAAATGATTTCTTCAGGAAAAAAAACACAGAAATTCTTTAAAATAAAATATAATGTATAAAATAAAAACCCACCTGGATTTAATTATAGTCATTGTGGTATTAAATACGTATATTAAGTTCAGATGGGATGGGGTAGATAAACAGATGGCACAAAAGATAGATTGTGAGACTTTTTGAAAACTACATATTATAGTTTAGAAGCTGGATGAAGAAGTCTGTTGCTAAAGATAAATTTCACAAAGAATATGATACAAAGCTGAGAATTCAAGAGATGACGTTTCAGCAAAAGAAGTTTAAAGTACAACAAAAAATTTCCCCGTATTCATTTTTTGTAAAATGTCGATGGAGAATAAAGTCTTCCAGGAAGTCATTACGTAGCACTTAAGACATGTAAGTGTTTCAACTCTCCAAAGCCAGATGGTATTCATTGTGGGGTCCCAGGAGGACTCACATGTGAATGGCCATAGCATTGGTCAGGACATAAAATACAGCCTCAGTGCTGCGTTCTTACCTAAACATTGGGCTCCACTGGGAGTTTTTTCTTGAATAAAGGTTTGAGAATTGGGTCCCATCATCTGTTAGTGCAGAGGGATTATTTCTGGAAATTACAAAGGTGTTTGTCCTCAGGAGATACAAGAAACTCAAAATCTCTGAGCCTCCTGAATTCTAAAACACTTGCTTCAAAGACTAATTGAACCAATATGCAGTTATAATCTTGATATATTCTGAAGCAAAAAATGAAATCAATATTCAATTTAAATTCTTTCTGGGGAAGTACAAAATGGGGAGAATATAACTAATCCAACATTACTTTCTAAAAGTGATTTATATTTTTCTGTTTTTTTCTCCAAATTTTCTTTTATGAATATGTATTCTTTCTATAATCAGGAAAGATGGCTGAGACAAATAACTCTAATATGCCAATATTAAAACATTTCTTAAAATATTTATCTTTAAGAGTATCATTAATCGTGGTGGCTTTACTCAAAAAGATTTAGGATAGCCAAGTATAATAAGAGTTAAGTCAACCACTCTTGTCTAAGACTCCAAAGAGAGACTGTAAGATGTATGATACCATACATGGTATGAAATTGAACAGTCCAGCATTATTTTATATTAGAATAGAGAAAAATTAATAGAGATGTTACTGAGCTATTTAAGCTCTAAGTGAAATCTGGGCAACTCCACATTTTAACCTGTGTTAAGGAAGAAAAAGGACACTGTGAAATTAATAACCAAAAAAATTTAGTAAAAATGTAAACTAATATCTCACTTTGCATAGAGCTAAAATACAGAATATTGTGTCAAAGGTGATAGTAAAAAATCATGGAGGTACATATCGTTAATTATATTTTTCTCCACAAGTGTAAGAAATTTTCTATCAATCTCTCTTACAGTTAATTTGAAGCTATCAAAAGCAATAGGATATTAGTTAATTACCCACAAAAGAGATTTCATTTATTCTCCTCGCTGAGCAAAATCACACATATACATTGGTTATTGTATTATGGTATTTTGGCATTATTAGGTGTTGGCTAACAATGAAATTGGATGCTTGGTGAGGGGGCCAAACATCTGATCGTTTATGGGAGGTCTTTATTTTTCTTAAAGATTAAAATTCTTTTTAAAGATTTTTATTTAAGAGAAGCTCCTGGTCCTTGTTTGGGAAGACCAGTATACTTCCCAGGGAAGTGAAAGTGCTGTGTAAAACAACCTCTATTAAGCAGGGGATAACATCTGTCTCCAGGTCAAAGAGATGATATACAGTGTTGCAGGACACTGGTTCCTTCCATTGGATTAAGATAAAGTCAGACAGACATTTGGCTTCAAGTGACTGCACCTATCTTACTCCAAAGTTTACCCAGGGCCTAGTGTCAGTCGACAGTCTGGAGGGAAGAATCTCTTCCTATGTAACAATAATACTTCATTTTTAACTGATAGCTGACATCCTCCTTAAGAGCTATTAGCACATTGAAAACTCCCAGCAATAACCTTGAGGGGGTGAATATAAATAATTATGATTAATGTCATGGCCAAGGTCAAGGACTACTGTTTTATTGTGCTCATATCCTTAGCTAGTATATACATCTTCTATTAATTTGCTGATCATGGATGAACTTCAGACAGTGTACATATTTAAAATTTGGAGAAATTGATTCTATAAAAAACTATCCTGTGCCCGCTTTAATTGAATTAAAATGTCTAAACAGCCCTGCCAATACAATTCTTCCTTTGCATATCTGACTTCTGAAAAACACACATTCTCTTTGTAGTGTTCAAGCAAGTAGCCTTGAGCTGGAAGCAAGAGTGAAGGTCAAATAAGAAAGGAAACCTCAAATCAGATACATTTCATTTTGCACCAAGAATTTTCTATCACATTTGCCTCTATCAAAAATCAGCCTATCTTTACCGTTTACTTTTTACCTGGAGTAAAAATTAGAGTTTACAAATTGTAAACATACAGGGAAAAGATAATTTAGCACACTGTTTTATCACTGTCAACTCAGTGGTTTTCATAACTGAATCCCACATATTTTGAGAATGTCATTACTGCTTTGCAATGTTTATAGAGCAGAGTGGAGCAAGCCCACCTCCACCAAAGGTCAGAGAGAGAAACCAAATGATCCAGGGAAGGACAGAATGTGACCTGTTCGTAATTAAACCTGCTAAACAAGATCAATCGAGTTAGGATAGTGGGCAGAGTGGGAGGGAAGAAAGATGCACATTTTGAGCACAGTCCCATTTTCTGAGGCTTCTTATTCCCCCCACCTACTCTGATGATGCCAAGGTTGATAACTACTCTTTTAGATCCGGGCATAAATGCTCTTCCTTCAGTGCCATCATTAAAGCCAGGGGAAGGTGAGGCTCTTGTTTTGTGAAGCTAAGCTGCACATCTGTTTATTCCTCTGTACTTAGGGACAGAAAAAGGCAAGGGGAGTTTACTGTGGGTTTCAACATCTGTCAATATCCCAGCAGAAATTTCCAGCAGCTGAAGTCAATCAGTTTCTGGAAAGTGCTAAGCAACCATACCAAGTGCTCCCAACTAACATTACCTCTGAATGTGCATGACCAGGCATATTTCACCATGCTCTGCCAGGCGGTGTTAGTAATGCAAGCAATATGCAGCTCACTTTACTTGCTGACTGGCTTAAAAAGAGAAAATTAAATACATTTCTCATAAGGATATTTTGTGGAATTTTTCCACATCATTAAATAAAATGTAGCCCTGGTTTAGAGGCATTTCCTGAGAGAAAACATTTCTTAACCTAAACTAACTGAACTATGTGAAACAGTCTGCCTGTATACACCATCATATTTTTTTCCTGATTACGTGTAATGGCTCTCCTATCATCCTGCAAGCTTACCCATATCATTGAATTGTTTCATGGCCATCTGAAAAAATTGACTGCAAACTTTTTAAAGTGGTTCTCGGGAAATGGGCGGTTATTCAATTTTCTCCTCATAGTTACAAAAGACTGGATGGTATCAGAAATGACATTTCTGAAATAATTATGAAAAATAACGACATGCTTTCTTCAGCTAGGTACGTACTTCCTCCACAACTTCGACATAACAAGCTATAACATTGCTTCCTGATGGCTAGAATAAGGAAGATAAGCTCAACTGTGACAGAAAGTAGCAAATGCTATAAATAAGTACAGAGTCAAATGAAAAGCTTTCTTGTTTGCCATCAGGATGCATATTTTCACCTTCTTCCCAAAGAAGGGGCTGCACGTCTCTACTGATGATTAAATCCATTCCGAGTTAGGTTTTGCAACACTCCATTTAATTACTCTAGATCCCCAGTGAGGCAAGTTGCTACTCCCAGACTCCTAAGTTCATGGTTCCTGCATAGGGACCGAGGTGCTGCGCACGATTTGCATTTCTTTTTTATTTTCCATTGGAATAGCCACATGAGATGTTCTGATTTTTCAAGAGACTCTCTTGGCCTCTGTCTCAGTCAGAAATTTTCTATTAAAAAGAAAGGGGAAAAAAATGATCCTTACAAGAGGATACCACACATCTTCTGTTTAATCCCAGGAGCCCTCTAGCCAATTTGAAAGTCAACATCAGACAGAGAGGTAATGCTTTTTTGTTTTGTTTCAATCTGAACTCTCACAGTTGCTCAAATTGAATCAAGAAGCAAGAGTTTCAAACTAAGTGGTGAGCTAAAATAAAACTGGGATACATCCGCTTTGCAAGGTTGTGTGGGAGAACTGCTGAGTACACCCTGAAAGGGAAATAAAGGAGCGGTAGGCTTCCGTAAGAGGTTGCAGCCATACAAGGATCCCCAGAGCAGTGTGTAGGTAGAGAATGTACACGCCTCCCGCAGCATAATCCCCGTTGCTGTCATGTGGCTTGGTGAAATATTTCAGCACTGGGGTTTTTGAAAGAACTCTGTGAGTGAGATGCCCTCAGAAACAAAAACAAAGTCTGGTTCCAAGAATTTTAGGGATTCTCATGCCCATCTGGCACATTCACACACACACACACACACACACACACACACACACACGGTAATGTACCATAGGGACAAGGGTGCTGTGTCTAAAGAGAAAAATAGAACAACTTTCTCTTTGGGATGCTGGATCAAATTCCCAGTCTCCTAACTAGGTTAGGACTTTGTCCCTGCTCTGGGCATTGCCTTGTGGCAGAGAATAACCTCCTGCTCCATTCCTATTCCCTGAAAAAATAAAACCTTCAAGAAGAAAGAATGTCCTATTGTTGGAGCAGAATTATTCCTCCAGCTTCTCAAAGAGGAGGTATTTTTGGCATCTGGGAAGAGATTGTGTCCAGAGGGGCTTCTTAGTTTTACAGCTGGGTCCACTCAAACCAGTCCAACAAGCCAGGATTACATAGAGGAGCCCAGCCAAACACAGGCACTTCAATCAAGCTCAATTCACTTGGGTTTTGGTAAATGAAATAAAACCCCAAAGCTTGGCTTTTTATTTTTCTTAGGGCAAAGTCCATTTAGAATTGATATAATCACTTGCTATGGTTACATATGCCACATTTATTTTTAAATAGCTCCACATCCCAAGGGCTCCTGATTTCCATCTACATGGCAGGTAGGACGGCTGCAGGAAAATAATTTTCAACACAGTCTACATTTTACCAGGCTCCAAAAACACACATCTGGAGATGCACACCTAGGTTGATAAGAAGCTGGGCTGCTTGGTAAATGTGCCTTGCATTTTGTGTCCTGTAAAAGGGCACCCAGCCAAAGGCATGGTGGGTGGATGAAATCTATCCTGTAATCTGCTGGCCAAGCTGAGCATCCTGCCATGGGCTTCCAACTGCCTGGACGAAGAGGCCTTTTTCCTGCTCTGTGTAAACATGCCATCCACATGTCATGCTTGTGCATGTGGGACTGTGTCCACAAAGTACCTGAGAGGCTAATGTTGGCTCTAAGAACACCAAGTAGAGTCTGGATCTGTTGGAGGAGGTTTCTCTGCTGGGGGAGGGCTCAGGAGCCAGACTTTCTTGGCCCCTGTGAGAAGCCCAAGTTGCAGACAAACTTTGGTATTTGACACGAGCTCTCCCAACTCTGTTTGCTCTGCTTCCTGGCTACATGGTACTTTGTGCTTCTCCTAAAGCAGTTTACCAGGTTTTGCTTAAGCTACCCAAGTCTGACGCTTTTCCTCTCTTCCTCATCGGTTCCTTGCAATTAGGAACTGAGTCATACTCATCTTCGAATGTTGAACTTTGCTTGTTAATGCTTTGTTTCATCCAGAGACTGCAAACTGTGATCTGCAGATCGACCGGGCTGATTGTGTATTATCTGGCCCAAACAGGGTTTAACAAATTGTGAATTAGGTTCTATGTTTTACATAGATGTTTACATTTATGAATGGAGAGATCCCACATTAAAATTTGCATTCCTAGTTTCTTTGGGAAAATTGGGAGTGCTGGCAACATTGGGCTCTCTTTCTCTCATGGCGGCTGTCAGCCAGAGCAGAGAAGCTACTGCCCTTTTTGACCCAGTGCATTCTCTGAGTCACAAAGTCACCACAGTGCCCATTCTTTCCTAGGAATTATCTGCCTTGCTCTTCTGGGCATATGGTTTAATTGAATAGGAGCCCACTGGAACAAATGATCCAGTAATCTCCCTTATATTCAATTACTGAATCCAATGCTGTAGTGCACAGTTTGTCAACATGTTTGCCTCCTTCTCATCCATGGAAGATGACTTTCACATGTGCAACACACTCTCAAGGGCACTGTCAGGGTTATTCTAGCTATTACAAGACTGTGAGATGGCTGCTATAGGCTGGAAAACTCTCTTCTTAGAAAAAGAAACCAAATACTTTGCAGGCTTCCAAAAAACTATAACTGGTAACAAATTTCTTGTGACATCTCACAACTGATCATGACACACCTGTGTGGAGTGAGAGTGCATTAAGAACAGTTCTTGTAGCTGAAAAAGGGAAAGCATAAATAAGTTTAGAGAACTGTGTTTATAAAGCATGACAGAAAAGAAGCATCAACAAGACCTCCAAGTAAATAATTTTAGGTCAGGGTAAATACTAGGTTTACTAACTTCAATTCAATTTCCCACACATATACTTATAGCCAAGGCCAGCCCACTGCATGGGAGAAATTGGCAGCCACCTTCTTCTTGTGATTGGACTGGTAAGGAATCTCTGCTATTAGACTCATTTCTAGGATTTAGGTAAAGACAGGGTACACCTCTAGGAGACTCTTGAAGATAGAGAAGACTAGCCCACTCTTTTGGACGCTCTCCTAGAACTTGAATTAGGATTGGTGTCTCAGATTAGTAGTTTGTATCAAAAGAGTGGCAGGAATCTTGGGTATGTTTCAAGAGAGGTGGGGGAGGCTGGGAGCTCAGCTGCAATAGGGTGGGAGAAGCAATAGGTCTGAAGCAGGGGGTGATAGAGTCAGATGAAGGATTAATAGAGAGCCCTGGGGTGCTGGGAACTGACTTAGGGAAAGAGATCCAGGAGATGAGCTTTGGAGGAAGAAGAATAGAGTTGTGGAAGAATCCATGGGGGTTCATTACTCGGTAATGAACTTTGTTAGTGATTTTGAAATTCACCAGTGTTATACCACTTCATTTAAAGCATGGCTGACGGATTGCATCAGAAGCCAGTCTTTGGCTGTGGAGTAAATGGAACGTAAGATGCTAGTCCCTAATGTCGAGTGTGGTTTTTGTCTTGATCACCAATCCGTTTTTCAGGACTTTTAATAGGGTGACTGGCATTTTGCCTGAGAGCAATAGATTTTTAGGGTAAAGTTTTAAAAGTGTGATGTTTCTAGGAATTACATTGTTAACGGGCACAGTAAACGGATCAGGTAGTTCATTTTTCTTTGTAGGCTGGATTATTTACAAGTTGGCCTGAGCAATTTAGGAACCGTCTATTGAGAATTAAGTATTTATTACTCTGCCAAGGTTTCTTCAAATTCAAAATGGGAGAATTTTGAAAGGAAAAGAAGGGATTTCAGAGGTTTCTAAAAATGTGGTACAGGCTAACAGTTTTTGTCATAGCTCTTTAAAATGTTTTTACCACCTCTCAGAGGGATTTAAATTTCAGCTGTCTGAGGCTGGCTAATTACGGACTTAAAGTTAAAAGTTGTTCTCTGCTCAGGGAGGACAGGGGGAATGAAAGCAGTGAACCACAAAACTGTGTCAGGAAAGTTTACTTTCCATGGTCATTGAATTAACGAAGGAACAAGCCAGCTCTGGTCCCTCTCTGTCTGTCTTCGCATCACCCTGGGCCTCCCCACCACAAAGAGAGAGACACTTGTCAGACCCAAACACCTTCCCCACCAGAGGGGAGCTGGCAAAACAGAACCATCCTTGATTAGAAAAAAAAAGGTAGGAAATTTCTAATTCTCACTTTCCACCCACTTGCTTAAAATGTGACAAGTGTGTTTCTGGGGTGTCCTTGCAAGGACACAAGGATGAGAAGTCATTGGGTAGAAAACACAATGGCTGCCTCTTCCCCCCTCTGTCGAAATGGAGAGTGAGCAGAATGACTTGCAGGCGGCCCCATCTGCAGCCGGAAGGAAGCAATGATTTGGGAAAAGAGCTCTACATTTTTTTTCTAATTGCAAAAAAGAATGAGAAGAAAAAGCTAATAGTTGCAGCTAGAAAATATGCCTGAGAGAATGGCCTTTATCATCTGCTTTTGAAGTAGGGGCTGAGAAAGAGATGAAGCCGGGCAGAGAACTGAGAGGGCCGATCAGGCGCTCAGAGCTCTGTGGGCACCCAGACACAATTGATACCTGAGGGACAAACTTTGCTGTAAAGTCATTTCAAACTTGCTCGGTGATTTAGTAGAAATAATTTACATGGGCTTCTAAATGGTATATCCCTGTTTCATTTCCAGACAAGAATGCAAGAGATGTTTATAAAGATGCCAGCCTCTGTTTAGGGATGTCTAAATACATTCTGGTAATTAGCTTAACTTTGATCCAATGCAGTGCTTTTTCTTAGTAAAATAAATAAATCAGTGAAAATTTCTGGAACACTCTCCCCTTTGACATCTCTAGCCATTAATATCAATGGATATTGTTAAATTTGATGTTAGCTTTTAAAAATCTCTGGTCTGGTTGTCCTATTAACAAATAATATTTAATATCTATTAATGAGTTCAAAATGGAAAATTAATTTATTTACACAATGCCTATTTGTTTCCATATAAGACTGTCCAGGGGCGCCTGGGTGGCTCAGTCGGTTAAGCCTCCGACTTCAGCTCAGGTCATGATCTTGCGCTTCATGGGTTTGAGCCCCGTGTCGGGCTCTGTGCTGACAGCTCAGAGCCTGGAGCCTGCTTGGGATTCTGTGTCTCCCTCTCTTTCTGCCCCTCCCCTTCTCATGCTCTGTCTCTCTCTGTCTCAAAAATAAATAAAACATTAAAAAAAGAGTTTATATAAGACTGTCCACACTTTGGTAATATTCTTATCATAAAATGCTTTCCAGTTTCTCACCTTATTGTTGGAGATGCTTAGTCACATGATACAAGCAATAAAGAGAGAAGACAGACTCTACCGTCCATACTAATGAATGAACTATGTTCAACTCTGTTTGCCATTTTTATGTATCCCTCTTCCTTGAAACTCAGAAGGGAAAGAGTGAGATACAATTACTATTTAGCTAAAAAGTTATCACAGGCGAATGTATATCAGATATACTGTCAACCCTTCTCGTTCCTGTTTCCTGGCATTTCCTCAGCTCTGTTGTCTGTGAAATGGGCTGGCCCCATGTTGGATCTGGAAATACAAAAGGAAATATGATTCCTTTTATTATAGGGGGAGAAACAAATAGCTATAGTTAAGTATTTGATATGAATGTTTAATTTCACCAATATAGATCATAGCCTCATTATACTAATAACTGGTATCTTTTAAAGAAAGATTTTAGAATGCTATTTCAATTTGTATAATTATAAGAGTTTCTAGAATACCATTCTCCCATACAAAATAGTCCTGGCCCCCAAATAACAATCAAAATAGACTTTAAGGAAGAAAATTTACTTGTAAATCACCACTTAAAGATAATCACAATTAACACTGTGAACTATTCCCTTTTAGACTTTTTTATGCACATTAAGTGCCACTTTTAGAAAGTTGGAAGCCTGTTGTATATACGATATTGTACTCTGGTTTTTTATTCAACATTAAACCCCTTCTCGCATGTCATCATATGTTATTTAAAAATTAACATTTGGAGGGTGTCTGGGTGGTTCAGTCAGTTAAGGTTCAACTCTTGATTTCAGCTCAGATCGTGATCTCAGTTTCGTGAGTCTGAGCCCCACATCGAACTGGGATTCTCTCTCTCCCTTTCTCTCTCTTCTCTGCCCCTTCCCTGCTTGCACACTGTCTTTCTGAATATAAATAAACATAAAAAATTATTAAAATATCTAATTAAAAATGAACATTCACTTCTTATAAATGAAAATTACATCTTTACATGGTGGGGGAAAAATCAATTCACTGGAAAATATGACGTGATGGGAAGGAATTCTTTCATTGTAGACCTCAGTTTTACTCCCCAGGGTTAATGAACCATGGTCAGTAGTTTCTTGTAGACATCAGCTTTTAGTGACTGGGCTATACATACTAAATTATTATCACATTAGTGCAATGAGCAAAACAGCTCACAGAATTTTAAAGAAAAAGGGGAAGATCCTAAGCTGTTCTCTTATGATGATATGAAACCAGGTCCATTGTTCATGTCAGTAGGATTGTTGTATGTGATTGTGCAGGCAAACAACCAGAAATCTGTATAGGTAAGTGCAAACAGCTCTGGAGAGTGTTTTATGGTCAAAGGGTTAGAGCAGCCAGTAACACTGGTCACTAAAAAAAGACCATGGCATCCACGGGAAAGACAATATATTGTCACTCTCGATTCAGGATTCCATACCCCACATGTCTTCCTAGCCATGCTCTTGCATCTTGAAGGTGACCATTCCAGGTGCCTGGAGGCCAGGGGGAAGAGTCTGAATCACAGAAGCAGGAAGATGACAGAAGTGAATAGGCAATGGTGGGAACATGATAAATAGGAACAAAGGGCACATGCTTGGAGGGGGTAGTTGCTACTCAGAGTAGTACTTTATGCAAGTGTCATTGAGTGTTAACTTCTGATTTCTTTTCTTTTTTTTAAGTTTATTTATTTATTTTGAGAGAGACAGAGAGAGAGAGTGAGCGAGGGGAGGGGCTGAGAGAGTGGGCAAAAATTCCAAGCAAGCTCCACACTGTCAGTATGGAGCCTGACTCAGGCTTGAACCCATGAATGGTAAGACCATGACGTGAGCCATAACTGAGCCACTGAAGTGCCCCAACTTTTGATTACTTCATGAGAAATTAAAAAAACCTAAATTTTCATGTGAATGTGCTCAATTTTTAAAGGTTGGCAATTTATTAACAAATTTAACAAAACTGGATTAATGAAACTATCCTACAGGCTTTCTTAGAGTATGGCCTCATTTTTCTCTCATAAAAGCCCCCTAGTAGAGGACACCCACTGCTTTAGCTTTACCTACAAGCCCTGACATCCCCCTCCCCAGCTCCTTCCTGACAGGAAGACTGTGTGACACACTTGGCACTGACCTAACACCCCAGCACAAGTGTAAGCATACCCAGGGCAAAAGATGGGCAGGACCTCAGGGCAGGGGCAGAATGAGGAAAGTTCCCAATCTTGCCATAGACAGAAAATGGCATTTTGACCTCTTGGTTCTACTGCTCTGATAACATAAGGGGACCTCCCAGGCTACAGTGGTGTTCACTGCCACATTGCCTGCCCTGTGCCTCCCTGGTGGAATGGTTGTTCCTTTGACAAGGCCACTCAGGCCATGGCAGTTGTGGGTGAGAGATCTGAAAGTGGTCTAATTACCTTGTTTTAAAAAATCCACTTAAGATCATCTAAATTCTTCCCATTTCTCCTGCTCCCCCCACCCCAGTCTGAAATATTCTTTCTGAAATTCACCCAACTCCGTCCATTTGAGTTAGCAGATGGGCCCTTAAGTGTGCCTGGGTGAGTTCATTCTGTCACCTAAGAGGCAAAAGAAACCAAATTCAATTTTACATAAGTCGTGAAAGAAAAATACCATCAGGAAGCTTCAGGGCAGCAATTGTAGCTGTTTTTCCCAAAAGGAATTTGAGAATGTGCTTTGTAAAGATGACAAAGTTTGCTAACAGGAGTCAACAAACCAGTTTGGAAGCTTATGGCCCATAAACATGGTGGCCACTTAGCTTGGAATGGTAGCCATTAAGGGCATTGAAACACGATGTAGACCTCAGGTCCCATCTTTAACACAAGCAGACATCAGTTTACTCAAAATGGCTTCCAAATGATGTCTTTGCTCTTCTCCTACTTAAAGGGATGCCGTATTATTTGAATATTGATACATGGAATCAAACAAACCTATCAATCAATTTTTTTCTTGTTATTTGCATTCCAAACTAGTGAGATCTTTTAAAATAATCATGTTCTTTGACTTGGTAACACCACTATTCCAAGGAAACAATTCTAAACAATAGCAAAAAACAGAAAACAAGTTCAATAGCCAATAATAGTGGAATGGTTAAGTAAGCCACAGTTTATGATCTCATTGCAATGTTAAACAACCATTGCAATGATTATAAAGATGATGCAATAATGTAGAAAATACTTCTACTAAAATGTAGTCAGAAAGGCAAGATGCAAAATTCTAAATAAGCATGGTTATATATTATACAAGCCAGCCAGCAAGCAAGCAAAAAAAAAAAAAAGGAAAAAGGAATAAAAATCCTTTGTAGAGGAAACACAGGATTAGAGAAAAATGTATTGAAAAGTTAAAAGTAGCTATATCTAAATGATAGTAATTTTTCCCCCTCTTTCCTTAATTTTCTGCATTATCTTAAATAATCACATATTATTTTTATCATGGAAAAAAAGTGTAAATGTTTAAAATGGGGCTAGCCCTAATGCTTTAGAAAATGGCAGCTAACACCAAAATGAAGCAGCTTCTTCAACAAAGTGGATTTCAGGCTGACATGAACAGGATTTTCTGAACCAAAAGGTTCATCCCAAGCAATAAGGATCCAAAAGCATGCTTCTGAGGAGGGAAAATATATCCAACTCTTTCCTCGAATAACTCTGCCAATACTACACATAGAATCAAGTTAATCATTCCAAGAATGGTTTACAACCCAAAGCAAGAGATTTTCTTATTTTTTTTATCATAATCTCAGCAAAAGCTTGTATGAGTGGTACAGTCAGTCAGAAAATTAACCTTATTAAAATCCAACCACAGTATTAAGTCAGGGATTTCCATGGAAGCAGATTCAGAAGGTTGAATGAATGTAATGTGAAGTGGAATTTCCTTTCATTTTGAATCCCCTTCCCTCATAAATCTCTGCCCTTCAATTTCATCAAGTGATCCTTTGTTCTGACATTCTGGGCAGGAAGTATGGAGAGAACTGATCAGCTTTCCCAACACCTCTCGTGATTTTTGAATATGCACGTGTTTGAATACATCAAACACATCTGCTTCAAGACAGTCCATGCTAAATATTCTCAACATGTGTAATTCATATACCACACCAGCTCCCTCCTCTCCTCTCCCCTTTGTGTAGCAGCAACTTACACATACACACACCAGACTTTTCCCAGCCTGAATTTTAAAATGAAGGAAAACAAATTTGCAACAAGAATGTGTAAAGCAGTATGCGCCTATGTCCAGGTAACCACCAAGAGTGAAATAGATCAAATTCAGTAAGTAGGAAGAGAGATGGGAAAGGCAGAGAGGACCGAGGAAGAGGAGAGAAATTTGGGCTGGAAATACCATTGTCTGGTTTTCAGAGGGTTTTCTGAACTTTCTCTTCTCTATTATCACCTTACAAATAGCCCATTGAGTAGAAGGGGATACAAATATTTGTTTTGGGTTTTTTGGCTATGTTTTTTTCTAGAGTTAACAGAGAAAAATTTAAAGAAGATATTTTATTATTCTTGTATAGTTTTTGCTTTATTCCTTTGTAGTGGCAAAAACACACAAAGTGAATGCACAAAACAACCATGACTATTGATGCCACATTGACTTACTTTTCATCTTGATTTCTTGGTGTCTGTGGATCAGAAAAAAATGTACTGATTGGTTGACAATTATTCCCAAGACCCTTCCATAGAGATGCATAAGAATTAAGTTTGCCGGTATAAGAACTAAGTTTGAAATAGACCAAGCTCATATTATCTTTCCCCAGTCATTATCATCTTTCCTTTCATTTGTCCAAAGTAAATCCTACATACTCTCTCCCTGGCCTCTTTCCCAATTTTCTTGGTTGTATCTGAAAAGTCTTCAAACTCACCATGGCTTATCCTTGAAGGAACAGAATCACTCGCATTGAACAACTATAACAAGGTTTCAAATTTGGTTTTGAAGGTAATATGGGAAGAATTATTTTCTGTCCTTGGGCTTTAGTTTACTTATTTGGATCTGTTCAAAAAATAAGGATAACTACAGAGCTTAATAGACTAGAACTCCTAAGAAGTTCAGGTGAACATCACTTAGTGGAAAACCATATTCACTTCATCCTCCTATCAGCAACACTCAACACGGGTGAGGATGAACATCCCACCACTAAATGCTGCCTCACAGCCCCTGGTTCTTCCCTTTTCTAACTAGTTTTCAATTTACAAAGAGATTTGACCTTTACTCTATGGTTTCGTATTTCCTTTAAAAGTCAGGAAAAAAATTATGGAAGACTTTATTAAAATGTCTTATAAAATCCTGCCCATTCCTTAAAAGCTGGCTTTTGCTTCCCAGCTTCTCTCTTCATCCATTTCCACTGGGACTTGAAATCTTACTCTAGTTACCCAAGTCATGGTGGAAGTTTCTCATCATTTCCCACAGATTCCTGTGACCAGAGCATGCATTTAAAATAGCAATAGCTTGTAAATTTGCATATACAAGTCTACAAGAGTTCCAAATCCCCACTAGACTTGGGGTTACCAGGAGGTGTGGAGATGGCTTCTAAAAGGTTAGTAGACTGGCACACCAGTGTTAAAATTAACCCAGTGAAAGTGTTTCTCAATGAGTTATTTCTCAGTTAAAAACCAAAAAACCAAAAATAGAGTTCCATAACTACTGTGCACTGTGTGAAGAACATTATACATTACTTATTCAAATCTTGAAAGATTCCCTGGCCTCTATGAACCCTTCATTTTTCCTCCCAGGCTTCTCTCCCAGGAGGGATCTTGCTATGTGTGACCCTAGCAGCCACCCCAAATCTTTATTGGTCTCAGCTCTTTAGTAATTCCACTGACATCCACCTCAAAAACGTTGACACTTTCTTTTATAGTGACATTGGACAGACCATCTCTTTGTGATTGTCTTAATGAAAATGGAATCCAGCTAGAACACACACACACACACACACACACACACACACACACACACACACACAAATTCTTCTCTTGCTTCCAAACCCAAATGCTTTTACTTTCCTTTGATTTTCTGCATGCCTTTTAGGGAGTAAAGAGCTACATTGTTTTAGGTAAGTTTCAGTGAATGGATCATTTCCCTGCCTTATTTCTGCATTATGAACACACTCATGATAACAATTAATGAGAGGAAGGGTTTTTATGATAGTGTCTAGCATCCGGTTTTCAACTCTTAAATTCTCCCTATATGCTCACGGATCCTATTACCTCTGGGAGAGCTCTTATTAATCTCAGTGTCAGAGCTGTTTCAACAAATCTACTGTAATAATGAAAAGTCATCTTATCACACTTTGCTCTCAGTAAATTTACCATTCTTTGATAAGGTTGCAAACAACTGGGAAGTAATTGATCTGTAATTAGTGTGGCAACTGCTGAAGAGAGTCTGTGCTGGGGTTTCATCATTTATCTGCCCAGCACAGCGCATCCTGCTCTCGAACACTAAATTATTTAGCACTCCTTTCAAATACAAATGGTCTCAATGGGTTCTCCATTATTTTAAGAACTTTCTGAAGAGGAGGCTAACATTTAAATTTGTGATTATCTGTCACCAGTGCAGTGCTTAAAGGGGTGGGCCTGGAAAGGGATCATTTTTCACACATGACTCGCCTGCGGAAGCCGCCTGCACCATGAATGGAGAAGAACAGGGGCTCTTTGATCCGACCAAACTTGCACAATTTATCTTTCAAATGCATTAAAGCTTTTGATAAATGTCAATTTGACAATTAAATTCTTCAAGGGCCACAATATATCACCATCACAGTGTCTATTTTTGAGGGTCGGTCAGCCGTAACATCTTTCAGCAGACTGCAGCAGGCAGAAGTCAGAGGGGAAATGATAGCTCTCAGGCCTCGCTCTTCTACACCAGGGTATTTTTATCTCTTACTAAGTGAAAGAGTTGTGATCTTTTTCTTCAAGACAGGGCACAACTCCAATGGCAGAGTTTAAGGTCCCTCTTGCAACCCAAAGTGATTGTGTTCAAGATCTGTTCTCTATCATCTCTCTGATCATTCAGGGTTGAAATGAATGAACGCTTTCCTGTCATGTGCTCTTTTTAACAGTCTATTGCTATAGTTCATATATATATATGTATATATAGTTCATATATATGTATATATAGTTCATATGTATATATGTATATATATATCATGTATATATATGTGTATATTTATGTGCGTGTGTGTGTGTGTATATATATATATATATGTATATGTTTTTTCTCCTTGCAAAGGTATTTTGCTTTGTGTTTTGCAAGAGACAAGCTAAGGCAAGGCTGCTGTTTTCCCATGTCCCAAAGTTGGTAGGAGGAGGGGGAAGTTGTGACCTTGGTTTGATATAAGATCCAGTCTATCCTTTGATTACAAAGGTCACTGATGGAGTCAAAGAATGTGGAGTGTAGCTGCAGGTTGGAGGGAACGGAGAAACTAAATAGGAGGCATGAAGGTTTGAGGTGAGATTTCACCGTTAAGGCCATTCCAATCATTTAGGGTACAGGAACTTAGAAGTTATTTCATGCCTAAGCTTGGATCTTTCTATGCCTCTTTGAGAACTAAAATAGCTATCAGATCATGAGGAAGGATTGGTCTCTGCCTTCTCAGGGTTTACATTCAAAAGCCCTTCTCCTCTTTGCTCTTTTTGCTCCATGAAAATGCAACCCTCTCTGGAAGAATAACAATTGTAATGTGACATTTTGAAATGTTTCACATGAAAGATGATTTCGAACTCCATGGTTACGAAAGAGTTTCTGAAGAGCTGACAAAGGAAGATGCTTTAGACACAGCAACAATGCCTCTGTGATCACCTTTCAGGCTCTTCCATCATCATAGATAGTGTCGCCATGGCCCAATGCAGCCCCACCACCTAGACATTCGGCATAGATGTGATGCTATCTTTTGACAAAACCGACATTTCAGTATGATTGTGAAGAAAACTAAAGCTCCCAGATCAGATGGCTGACCTGCTGAAAATACAGACATAAGTTGCTGCTCTGATGTCTGTGTGCTATCTTTTCTCAAGGACTGAGGAGAATCACTATAATCCTTACTATCTCGAAGAAAAAGTGAAAAAGAGCCAACTGACTGAGTGTCTTGAGGGCATCTCACTGTTTCCAACACAGATTAATTTTTTGGATGGGCTATCATGCAGTATTGTCAATCAAACCCTCCTAGAATTGTAATATGACATTAGCCCTCAATACAGCTGGAGTCCTGAGTGCTGAAAGTGAGCAAAAAAAAAAGAAAGAAAGAAAGAAAGAAAGAAAGAAAGAAAGAAAGAAAGAAAGAAAGAAAGAAAAAGAAAAAAAGGAAAAAGAAATGGAGGTCACTTCCCTGACCTTCAAAATGTTTGCAGTTCTCTGACGTTTTGTAAAGGACTGAGAATAAAAATTATTTTGTAGTTTGTAGTTGGGGCTACCAGAGGATTTTGTCATGTGCCTAAAGTTATTTCATCATGGCAAAACTGGGCACAATGACAGGGGGAGGAAAGTCATCCTGGTGAATGTCATTTTAAGGTACAGTTCTATATAGCACCAGGAACTCTAGAGAAAATTTACCAAGTGGTCACTTAACTTTTCTACAGCAGCCATATGCTATTGAGCTCTTTGCTCTGTCATGCCTCTTAATTTAAGGTACAAACCTACCCTGTTTTTCTCTAACTCTATCTTATTGAATACCCTTAAAAATATCAGT
Organism: Cryptoprocta ferox; assembly: GCA_028646485.1. Taxonomy (NCBI): domain Eukaryota; kingdom Metazoa; phylum Chordata; class Mammalia; order Carnivora; family Eupleridae; genus Cryptoprocta; species Cryptoprocta ferox. The sequence goes on from CM053572.1 coordinate 76,968,638, forward strand.
GGTTAGTTAAATCTCTATTTACTGATGAATAAACAATCACCTATTTTAAGTACTGATAGTCAGACATTCCATCTATCATCGTATTTTCTTCTAAAAGACTGGCAAAGTCCTATGCAATGATATTGCTGATGTAATAAACTTCTAAAATATCCTTCTCTGTGTAAATTGTCTTCTGAAACATCACTAAATGAATCAAGCACATTAAGTATATGGAAATCAGACTGAAAAACTAATCCATAGTTGAGAATTTCACCATTTACTCCCAAACAGCACTTTGTAAGTATCTCCTGTTATCTAGCAGTCTCTCCTGCGTCCAGAACTGCCCAGATCTTTGTTCCTTGCACTGTCTTTTGATGCTTCACATGCTGTAGGACAGGCCCTTCCCTATCACTGGTGGGTGGGGTCTCAGGCAGGAGCACAAATGGAGGTCAACATATTATATATATAAATACTGAAAAGTTACACAGTATGTCTAAAAGGTTACATGAAAATAAGCACATTCAATAAAATGTTTATTCTTCTATCCTGACAAATATATGTTCATAATAACACTGCGTAATATGAAAAAAGACATAGTTCTTGCATGACTAAGAGTCTGCAAAATATTTAAAAAATGACAGAATTCAGTTACTCTTGCACATGTCTGGATGTTTTGTTGATATGCTGCTGTTTGAATAAATAATAAAATAAGATATACATAATTCATAAATTATTATACATTTAGCCTCAAAAATTTTTTTCTTGCCTTCCTTTCAGCAACATTACATTGTTTTATTTATTTCTTAAAATTTTTATTTAGGTGAAATCCACATAACATAAAATTAACCACTTTAAAGTGAATGATTCAGGGGCCGTACATTTTCAAAGTTGAGCAACCACCTCTCCTACATAGTTGCAATACATTTTTATGACTCCCCCACAAAAAGCGTCATACCCACTAAATCCTTATTGCTCATTTCCCACTTCCCCAACCTCTAGGAACCATGAACAAAAATATATTGTAATAATTAAGGTCTTCACATAATTTTTGGTCTATTGCCAAAAATGATCTGAAGTGTTAAATGTGAAGTTAAAAGTAATCAAATATGAAATCTGAATACATTTTCATCAAAACTTTAAATCAAACATCAAAATTTAGTTTTCATATATTTCTCAAGGAAGTTAATTTTCTTCTACAATGTTAAAATTATATATAAAAATTAAAAGGCAAGATATAAATTATCATTACTGAACATAAAAATTTTAAGTAAACTTTAAAAATAATTTTTGTTATTTTTAAAGTTTAAATCAAAACTTTTTGATTTACTTTTTGAAGTTTCACAAAAATTAAATATAAACAATCCTAACATTCAATGTTCAATATAAGATACTTATAGGTATGCAAATTTAGTAGTAACATTAATTATTTAATATTGCAAAATGTTCCCCAGCTACCATATGAAACTTGCAAATACCAGGCTAAGTTGTGGACACCTCCCGAACAGTGAATAAGGACATAACTAGAAGAAACAAAAATAGATACTTCTAACTAGGGATGTGCTGCTAAACAAGTGGAGGGAGGGAAAGTGCCCTGATTAGTAGTGTTTACCAATTACATGGTGTAAATACTCTCACAATGGCTAATTTTAGGCTATCAGTGATTTAAAAACCAGGTGTCAAAATTCCTGTCTTTTTAACAGTTGGCTCTTGGGAGCAGGTATAAGCTAGCCCCAACACTCTGCTGCTTAGCACCTTGAGAAATGACACATTATTTTGCAGGGATGTGTAACATTTATGTTATCTGAGAGGAAGAACTTGTCTTTTCTTACAACAAGGAATCCTCAGCTCAATGGTCCCCATACTTAGAGGCAGTCTCTAATTCTTTCTAATGATAAGTTTCTTTTTGGCCATTTTGGCTCAATTTTCTCTGGTACACAGAATGCCCATTCAATTTATAGAGTTTGGGATGCTTTTATAATGGTAAAAACATTGAATTATATAATTAAGTGTTTATTTTTCCATTATTAATTTTTATAATTTTGTGCATTATAAATATGTGGGTAGTGGATCTCCGCTTATCTCTTAGATCTGTCTTTACCTCTAATTTTTCTTTCCAAATGCTTTTTAACTCATTTAACATTTCTAGTTTTTTTTTATCCACATTACTAATTTATATTCTCTTATTGTCTTTCCTTCCTTGGAATCCTTCAGTTTTGTTTTTTAGTCTAATTCCTCTTTTAGTTCTGCCAAGTCATTTCATCTCTCCATTGGTTCATATCTTTTTGTAGTTTTTACATTTCTATATTGTGATCTCCCTGTTCTAGCAGAAGACTCTACACAGCTCCCACCCATCACTCCAAACAAAGAATATATAGCTTGTCTCTTTCTGTGTGAGTCTCACTTTCAGAATGTGGATTTAAAACTGAGGTATAATTTACATTCAATGAAATGCACAAATCTTAAGTGCTCAAGTTGATGAGATGACAACTGCTTATGCTTTATACCTTGTAACCCTCAAATTCCAAGTCATGGGACCTTTCCATCATACCAGAAAGTTTCTTTGAGTTTCCTCCCTGTCAATCACTACCCTCTTCCACCCCCATTTTCTCATACGTCAACCACTATTCTGATTTTTATCACCATAGATTAGCTTTGCCAGTCCTATGATTTGTATAAATGGAATCATACACTATGGAATCTTTCTGTATTTGGCTTCTTCACTCAGCATAAATTGTTTAAGATCTATTAAACTGCTGGGTAAGATAGCACTTTATTCTTTTTTATTAAGGATTAGTGTTGTATGGTAGGAATAAACCTCAAGCTGCTTATCCATTCTCTTGTTAATGGACATTTGGGTTGTTACCTAGTTTTGATTATTATGGCTGAGCTGGCATGAAAACTCTTGTACACATATTTTTATAGAAAAACATATTTATGAATTTGGAGTAAATACCTAGCAGTGGAATGCTGGGTCATATGTATGTTTACCTTTATCAAACAAAGTTTTCTACAATTTTACATCTGCACAAGAAATGTATGACAATTCTAGTTGGTCCACATTCTCAATACTTCATAGTGTCACGTCTTTTTCATTTTGTCCATTTTAGTGGGTTGTAGTGGTATCTGTGGTGTTAATTTGCATTTCCCTGATGATTATTGATTTGAGCAATATTTGGTGTACATATTGATCAATCACATATCTTCCTTGGCAGAGGGTCCCTTTGCCTTTTGTAGTAAAAACATTACCAAAAAAAGTTCTGGCCTTTGTGCTTATTTTCTGGGAAGTAATTTATGTTGTACCTTTGTTTAGGGCAGGGGTGTTGGCCACCAAAAGATAAACCTTATGAATGTAGGGTGGGTGCTGTGGGTCATGTGAAGTCAGTTCACCTATAGGCTGAGATCAACCATGTGGGCAATCAATCAATCAATCAATCATGCCTATGTAACAAATCCCCATTAAAAACTATGGATCCCAAACTTTAGATGAGCTTTCCAAATTGGCAGTACTCTATATATATTGTCAAACATCAATGCTGGGAGGGTAATGTATCTTGGGGACAACAGAAACCTCACATTTGGAACCAACCCAGACTCTGCTCCCGCAGTCTCTTTCTTTGGGTAATTTTCTGTATTTTTTTTCTGTAATAAGTTGTAACCAAGAGTATAATAGATTTCAGTAAGTTCTGTTAATAATCCAGAGAATTACTGAATATGAAGGTGGTTTTGGAACCACCCCTCACCAAACTTGAAATTGGTGTCAGAAGTGAGAGTGGTCTTGTGGAAGACAGTGCCCTCAGATTTTGCAGTTTAGCTAACTTTGGGTATGCCCATTTTTATAGGATTATTTGGTATTTTGTCATTGAGCTATAGATGCTCTTTACATATTCTGAATACAAGCACTTTGCCAGATATATCTAAGGCAAATATTTTCTCCCTGTGTGTGGTTGCCTATTTGTTTAACAGTGTGATTTAATGAGCAAAAGTTTGACTTGGAAGAAGTCTAATTCATTATTTTTTTATAGTTATTGTTTTCTGTGTCCTATCTATGAAATCTTTTCTTGTCCTGGTGTCATAAAGATATCTTTGCTATATTTTCTCTAGAAGCTTTATGCCCCTCAAATGTTATCTTACAATTTGTTGATTATATTTGTCTCCTATCTTCTCACTGAAAAGGATGTTCGCTGAAATTTCTTCATTTCCTTTTGCTTTTGTATGGAGGAAAGAGAGACAATGTTGACCTATGCTGCTCTATTCATACCAGGAGTCTATAGCAATGTAATTTTAATTTAGAAAACCAATCTCAATATTTCATTAATTTTGTATATTTGAGATCTGTTGCATTACTAAAAGGCATGAATTTATAACTCTTTTGAAAGTACACTTTACTCCAAGAGATTGTAGTACCAGCCCCAGATAGGATAGGTGTATGATATTGAAAGAAACACTTTACTCCTTCTGAGAAGGAGAAGACCAATGGCATGAGCTTTTGACAAGGGCAGTGGGGAGTCAGAGACCCAAAGGCCCATGCTCAAATATTACCAGATGGCACTGAGGTAAAGGAGGAGCAATGGAAGAGACAGGACAAAGGGTCCATGATCAATTTTTCAATGTAGATGCTTCCTTTTTTCTTAAAAAACACTTAGACAATTTATAATATCTATTTCTATAACAAACTCAAAACTCCCTGGTGACTTTTAGAAATGCTGATCTGGTCCAATCAAAGGAAGGAGAACTTTACACAGAAAAGAAATACTTGGAAAACACAATCTGGAATAAGATTGATAAACTGAAGTCATAAATACATATATGCTGCAGCCTAGCTCAACTTACTGCTAATAAAATATAAATGGGCTCAGAATTTCGGTCTTGAAAGAGCTTAGGCAATCAGTTAGTAAGGCTAATGGAATGTCTATTATAGCAGATTCAACTATTACTGAGCTTGAGATCATACTTAGTTGAGATCACATCAGAGAGTTTGCTGCTGTGACACTAATATACCAGCAATCCTGAGAAACATCTTTTACATAAACATTTTGCTGAAGTATCAACCAAACAGGTATCTATACTCATGTATAAAATATGAATGAAGATTATTTGTAAAACATGCACTTGGTTTTCCTGTTTATCATTTCTTGTTTAATAATTGAGGGCAAGGACAAGATCTATAGAGGTTAAGACTAAGTAATTCTCTAATTTTATTTATTTTTCCTTTTGAACTTTTTATGGTAAAGGTGGCTACTTTTATCTATCTATCATCTATCTATCTATCTATATTAGAGAGAGAGACAGAAAGTGTAAGTGGGGGAGAGGAGCAGAGGGAGAGAAAGAGAGAATCTTACGCAGGCTTCACATTCAGTGGGAACCCTGATGCAGGGCTTGATCCTATGTTCCCGGGATCATGACTTGAGTCCAAATCAAGAGCTAGATGCTCAACTGAGAAAAGGTGGTTAGTTTTAAAACTAGAGATGTTATATGAGGTTTGGGTTCCATTGACAAGTCTTATAATATTTAATTCAGACTCTTTATTATACTTCCCCCCCCCCACCATCTTCCTAATATGACAGCCTGAAAAAGTTTTTAAATAGGATATAGCCCGGAGTTGGCCTTCTTGTAATGGCACTGCAGGAGTTTTGTATAGTCTCCCTGTATTTAGAAATGCAGACTTAATTTTTGTCATTGGCTATAAAATAGTAATTTTCTTTCATAGACAGCTGCTGAAATCACTATACCCAACAAAAGAATCTTCAATTGGTTCTTGCTAATATAAGTTCATGAAAATATGAAGCATAACTCCTTGTAAAATAGAAAATGTTCTTTCTCTTTTCTCTGTTTCCACAAAGTGACAAGAGTATCAATGAACTGACAAATGTGCAAAGTACCAATTTCATTTGAGGACTTTACTATTTCAGAAATACAGGTGCAGATTAATATGTCTTTAGATTTATATTTCAAGATGAAATTTTAACACTGCAATACCTTTGATATATAATAAAATATAAATAATATTCAGCTGTTATGTTCCATGTCGAAATTATCCTATCGATGCTCATCATTTATCATTTGCTTCTAACTATGGAAATCTATAACTCTTAAACTGACAAGTTCTAACTCTTTCATTTACTTTGAGACTGCAATTGTGGCAGGATTCATAAATTCATTTCTTGCCTCAGTTCAGTGGTCATCTATAATCTCTATCTGACATATTTTTAATCCCTTCCCTAATTTCAATAAAAAAAAGGTTCTTTAGAAATAATAGAAGCAAAATAAGTATATTATATTCACAGTCATTATCTTCCAGAAAGCTTACCTATTAAATCCACCACATCATTTGAACTTTTAATAGAACTGCATTCTGCTAACACTGCTTCCCTTCTAATTTCATTTTGCAATGGAAAAGCCCTGTAGCCATTTTTTCCAAAGTGTTTTCCTTGAGTCCTGGAGGACACCACAGGTCTTCAGCCAAAATAAAGGAAGGCATGATTTAAGAAGCAAGTGTATTTGAGAAATTCTGGCTTAAAATAGTGTAAGGAGCTTTCACCTCTTACTACAGAATTCTCAAAGCTTTGGAGATGTTAATGTTATTGTGACTTCCTAAAAAGGCCATGACCTCTAAAATTTTTCCCAAATATTGAGGACTGTAAAATCATTCAGAAATATATTTTAAAAAATGAAAACACATCTTATTAGCTTAATCTCAAAGTCCCCATTCTGCTGAGGTCCTAAAATTAATCTTGAACATATCAATTAAGGAAAACTAAGTAAATTACAGAATACACAGTCGAATATTGTACAGCCATCAGATATAATTCTTTAAAGATCTTTGAATGGTATGAGGACATGTTAATGATATAATAATATTTGGTCAAAATAATACATAATTATAGAGAATTTGCAATATTACTGGAAGTTATTGAAAATTAGAAAATTACTAAAAGGAAATTACATAAAAAATTGCTCATGATTTTATGGCTGATTTTTTTCTTCCTTGCATTTTGCTACAAATTTCACTTTTTAAAAATTAACATGTATGAAGTTTATAATATGAAGAAGATAAAAACTATCTCCCTTTTTGTATTCTTTATGATCACCAACTCATCATTATTTTTCATGAAGACATTTTAATTGACTCTACTTTCCCTTTACCTCCAATCAATCCTTTGTCTGAGGGGTTAACAAATTTTGGCCAACAGGCCCCATTAGGATGTTGCCTATTTTTGTAAATAAAGTTTTTTGGAACATAGTCATGCCCACTTGTTTACATACTGCCTATGGCTGTTTTTGTTCTGTGACAACAGATTTGAATAATTGTGATCAAGACTGTCTAGCCTGAAAGTCTAAGGTATTGACTCTGTTGCAGGGCTGGGTCTAGGGAGGTAAATGAGGCAAACAGGGGGCACTTAATTAGGAGAGAGGCACTCACTCTCGGGACAATTATGTGCTCAAACATATGTAGCACTGAACTATCCAGTAGATGCATGCATCTTGGGCAATGAAAGAAATAGATATGCAAAAGATTTATTGGAGGAAATGCCTGTGCAGAGTAAGTAGAAGAAGAACAGGAGTAAGTGGGGAGGTCATAGACTGATATGTTGGTCTGGCCCTTTTGACAGAAGAGGGGAAAAGATCAGTTAGGAGCAGCCTCAGAATACAGGCTGTTCTGTGAAAGTCTCAGCCTGGTGAATGGGGAGCCCAAGAGTGAGACTGACAGTAGAGGAGTCCCTCATTGAGCAGGAATGGCCTGAATCTACTACTCCTGCCTTAGCATGAACACCGTGGTGGGTCCACAAGTGCCAAAGTTGGAGGACATCAGCTGACCATATGTCTACCCAAAGTTCTTTTAAAGAAACATCTATATGGTACACCTCCACGTCACCACAGTGCTTATTAATACTTGCTTATGTAATTTGAGGTGTGTGATGAATATTGTGGTTTATTCCTACAATCATTACATCATTCCCCCCACACACAATCTCACACACACACACATACACACACACACACACACACACACACACACTTGTAGAGATTAACCCTGTTTCAGACTAAGGGAATCAGGGGAATGTCATCCCCTGTGGCGTAGTGATTGGTGCATGAGTGGTTCAATCACAATGAGGTTTAGGGCTTTTAATCATTGGGTCTAGTTAGTAGTGGGTTCTCTCTCCTTGGATGTAAAGAAGGAAGCATGTAACTCTGGTTGCTGCTAGTAGGCAGTATTAGTCAAGAATGCTTTCAGATAAAAGTAACCAAAATGCCTGATTAAAGTAGTTTGTTATTGTTAAAAAAAATACATCAGAGATGAGAGTTTGTTGGCTTAAGTTCAATGGTTTTTAGGCAACAAGTCCATAATTCACTTGGTCTTATTATTGCAGCAGATCCATTCTCAGCACCAGTCATCAGAGGGGGCACAAAGCATGAAGCATCATTTTTCCTCATATGCCTTCCTCCTATCAGGGTGAAAAAGTGTCATTCTCAAACACTCCTGAAGCAAGGACTGGGTTACACAACTACCTTTTAAACCAGACCCAGAACCTTGCTCCCTGAGATCAGAGGGTATCTACTATGCACTAAACAAAAGCAGATTTCCATCTAGTATAGAGGTGTGAAGGGGCGGGGAATGGCTTCTGGAAGGGTGACAGAATTGCCCACTTAGTTATCTTGCAAGGCCAGCTGAACATGAAGCTGATAAAAAGAGAAAGATAGAGATGGGAAAACATAGAGGATGGAGCCAGAGTTCCTATTATACCACACTTAGGGTTCATTCTACCTCAAGAATATTCTGTTATATGAAACTATGGAAACATATGATGATCAAGTAAGACTGAATTGATTTTCTCTTTCCTGCAACTGAAGAATCCTAGTTGACTGAAAGGAAGAGAATTTTCTTTGTCTTTAGAGTTTGCCAGACAGAGTAGCAAAGCTGAAAATCAACCAAGGGGATTGGGCTGTATCAGTCAAGATGCTTTCAGTTGTAAGTTACAAACAAACAAATAAACAAAAATCCCTAAGTCAAAATGACTAAATTACAATGTAATGTATTATCTTTATTAAAGGCAATCTAAAAGTAGGGCAGAGTCCAAGAATTTGACAGCTCAAGAACACCATCAACAACTCAGATTCTTAACAAGCAATGGGTCAATAAAAAAATTAACAGAGAAGTAAAATAAATACCTTGGGATAAATGAAAAGGGATATACAACATGCCAAAATGTCTGAGATGCAGCGAGAGCAGCTCTAAGAGGGAAGTTCATAGTGATAAATGCCTACCTTAAAAAAAAAATCTCAAACGGCCTAACCTCATACTTGAAAAAGCTACAAAGAGAAAAGTAAATGAATCCCAAAGTTAGAAGGCAGGAAATAACAAAGATCAGAGTGGAAATAAATGAAATAGAGACCACAAAGACAATAGAAAAGATCAATGAAACGAAGAGCTGGTTCTTTGAAAAGACAAACAAAAATGACAAACGTTTAGCTAGAGTCACCAGAAAAAAAGAAAGAGTGCAAATCAATACAATCAGAAATGAAAGAGGAGAAGTTCAACTGATACCACAGAACTATAAAGGATTATAAGAGACCACAATGAGCAACTTTATGCCAGCAAATTGGACAACCTAGAGAAAAATAGACAAATTCCTAGAAACATATAAGTTTCCAAGACTGAATCATGAGGAAAAAGAAAATCTGAATAGACAAATTTCTAGTAAAAAGATTGAATCGGTAATCAAAAAACTCCCAAGAAAGAAAACTTCAGGACCAGACAGCTTAACTGGTGAATTATGCCAAAACAATCAAAGAATTAATACCAATCCTTCCCAAACTCTTCCAGAAAATACAACATGAGGGTACACTTCCAAACTCATTTTACAAGGCCAACATTACCCTGATCCCCAAACCAAACAAGGACACCACAAGGAAAGAGAATTACAAGCCAATATCCTTGATAAAAAGAGATGCAAAAATCCTCAACAAGTTATTAGCAAACCAAATTTAACAACACATTAGAAGGATCATACACCATGATCAAATGGGAGTTATTTGAGGGAGGCAAGAATTGTTCAACACCTGTATATCAATCAATATAACATCACTTTAACAAAATGAAAGATAAAAATCCTATGATAACCTCAATAAATGTAGGAAAAGCATTGACAAGATTCAACATCCATTTATGATAAAAACTCTCAATGAAGTTTGAAGAAAGGATGCCCCCTTTCACCTTTTTTATTCAACATATTATTGGAAAGTCCTAACCAGAACAATTAGACACGAAAAATAATTAAAAGCACCCAAACTGGAAAGGAAGAAGTAAAACTTTCACTATTTGCAGATGACATATTATATTTAGAAAACCCAAAAGTGGGGTGCCTGGGTGGCTCAGTCGGTTAAGCGGCCGACTTCAGCTCAGGTCATGATCTCGCGGTTTGTGGGTTTGAGCCCCGCATTGGGCTCTGTGCTGACAGCTCAGAGCCTGGAGCCTGCTTCAGATTCTGTGTCTCCCTCTCTCTCTGCCCTCTCCTGCTCACTCTCTGTCTCTCTGTCTCTCAAAAATAAATAAACGTTAAAAAAAAACTTAAAAAAGAAAACCCAGAAGTCTTCACCAAAAAAAAAAAAAACCTGTTAGAACTAATAAAGTTAGTAAAGTTGTGAGATACAAAATAAATATACCAAAATCAGTTGTACTTCTATGCACTAATAACAAACTATTAAAAAGAAAAATTAAGAAAACAATTCCATTTACAATTGCATAAAAAATAATAACATAGGAATAAATTTAACCAAGGAGGTAAAAGATTTGTACACTTAAACACTAAGACACTGATGAAAGAAATTGAAGAAGACACAAATAAGTGAAATAAGCAATTCATGCTCTTGAATTGGAAAAAATAATATGGTTAACATGCCCATACTACACAAAGCAATCTACAAATTCAGTGCAATCCCTATTAATAGTCCAATGGTATTATTCACAGAAATAAAACAGACAGTCCTAAAATTCGTATGGAACCACAATAGATCCCTAATAGCCAAAGCAATTCTGAGAAAGAACAAAGCTGGAGATTCATGATGTACTCCCTGATTTCAAAACAGTAGTCAAAACAGTATGGTATTGGTATAAAAAAAGAGATGAATGGAACAAAATGGAGAGCTCAGAAGTGAACCCATACATATATGGACAATTAATTTATGACAAAGGAACCAAAAATATCCAATGGGGAAGGAAGTTTCTTCAATAAATGGTGTTGGGAAAACTTGACAGCCACATGCGAAAGAAGGAAATTCGACCACTAACTTATACTTTATACAAAAATTAACTTTAAATGCATTAAAGACTTGACTGTAATACCTGAAACCATAACACTCCTAGAAGAAAATATAAGTGGTAAGTTTCTTGATATTGGTCTTGGCATGAGTTTTTTACTCTAACTCCAAAAGAAGAAGCAACAAAAGCAAAAATAAACAGGTGGGACTATATCAAACTAACAAACTTATGCACAATAAAGGAAATTATCAATAAAATAAAAAGGCAACCTACTGAAATGTGAGAAAGTATTCATAAATCATATATCTGATAAGGGGTTAACATCTGAAATATATAAAGAACTCCTACTACTCAATGACAAAAAACTACAAACAATTTAATTAACATTTTTCTAAAGAAGACATACAAATGGCCAACAGGTACACATGAAAAGATGCTCAATATCACTAACAGGGAAATGCAAATCAAAATATCAATGAGATGTCACCTCACACCTGTTAGAATGGTTATTATCAAAAAGACAAGAAATAATGTACTAGTGAGGATATGGGGAAAAAAGGAACTCTTGTGAAATGTTGGTTGGAATATAAATTGGTATATTCACTATGGAAATCAGTAGGACATTCCTCAAAAATATCAAAATAGAACTATCATATGTTTCTGCAATTCCACTTCTGGGTATGCATCCAAAGAAACTAACCACTGGGGCACCTGGGTGGCTCAGTCGGTTAAGCATCTGACTTCAGCTCAGGTCATGATCTCACGGTTTGTGGGTTCGAGCCCTGCGTTGGGCTCTGTGCTGACAGATAGCTCAGAGCCTGGAAACTGTCTTCGGATTCTGTGTCTCCCTCTCTCTGACCCTCCCTTGCTCATGCTGTCTCTCTCTCAAAAAGAGATAAAACATTAAAAAAAGAGAAACTAACCACTAATTTGAAAATATATATGCATCTCATGTTTTGAATAGTTTGTAGCATATTTTTAATAGCCAAGATATGGAAGCAACCCAAATGTCCATTGAGGGATGGATAAAAAAGATGTGATATATGTATGTGGAATACTATTCAGCCATAAAAAAGAATGAAATTTGTCATGTGCAACAACATGGATAGACCGTGACAGCATAGTGCTAAGAGAAATAAGTCAAACAGAGAAAGTTCATACTGATACGATGGTCTCACTTATATGCAGAATTTTAAAACAACAACAACAAACCAATCTCATAGATACAAAGAACATCTTGGTGGTTGTCAGAGCTGGAGTGTAGGAGATGAGGAAAATGAGTCAAAAGCTATAAACTTCCAGTTATGAAATAATTAAAACATATGGATATAATATACAGCATGGTAACCATAGTTAATAATTTGTTACATATTTGGAAGTTGCTAAGAGAGTATATCTTGAAAGTCCTAATCTCAAGAAAAAAAAACTTCTTATAACCGTGAGGTAACAGATGTTAACTAGACTTACTGTGGTGATCATTTTGCAATATAGACAAATATCCAATTATGGGGTGTACCTAAAACTAATACAGTGTTATATATGAATTATACAAAAGAATAAGAAGGAGAAGGAGACAGAGAGGGAGAGGGGGAGGGGTATGGTGAGGGAGAAAGAGAGGGAGAAGAACTGAGATCCTGTCTCTCTGTTCTGTCATCAGCACCAACTTAGCCTAAGGCAAAGATGGCTGCCTTTGGCAATGGAAGCAACACCTAACATGAGAGAGAAAGAGTGCAGAACCTAGGTCTTTCTCTTTAGTTTGACAGGATCAGTCTGGACCAAAATACACATGAAGCAAATGATTGTGTAGAGGAGCAGCAGGACTGAGATTTGGGAATAGCTGAAATGTATATACTTGCGCATATACACACACACAGCTAGTGGCCTGTTTCTTCAGTTTGGAATAAATCTAGTCTCAACTACTGCTTTCATCATCGTAATTACATAAACTAATAACTGCTAAGTGTTTACCATATGCCAGGCACTCTTCCAAATATCTTTACATGCACTATCTCATTATCCTCACAACTGCAACAGCCCTTTGAGGCTGTTTTTATCATCCCTGTATTACAGAGAAAGTAACTGAAGCCACAGAAACATTAAGTAATTTGGACAAAGTCACACAGCCAGTAAGTGGCAGAACTGATATTTGACTGCAGGAAATCTGAATACAAATTTCAGTATCTGACATTCCTGGATTTGGATTCTTCTCTCGGTTATTTCCCAGGTGTGCAACCTTGAGCAAGCCACTTCACCTTTCTGAGCATCATCATGTTCCTATTCCGTGTAATAAGATCACATCATAGATACTCCCATCACTGTGTGAGAGTTCCCCAAGACTACCCTCAGATTCAATGATTCACTAAAATGACTCAGAACACAGAAAAGCTGTTTTACTTATAGCTTATTATACTAAATAGATACATATTAAAATCAGGAAAAGGAGTATAGGGCAGTCACAAGATTCCAGTTATCCTCTCTCAGTAGAGTTTACAGGGAATACTTATTTCTCTCAGTAATAATGTGTAACAACACATACAGAGTATTGCCAACCAGGGAAACCTAACTGATACAGCATGGCCCAAAGCCGCCACCATCAGTCACATCATTAGCACAAAGTATCAGGGTGGCCCAAGGCCCCAGGTATACAAAGGCATTCTTATCAAGCAGGATATTCCAAGGATTTAGAAGTTATTTCCCTGGAGCCAGTCAAGGGCCAGTTTTTTCTTCTGAATATGAAGGGCTTGAAAAATCTAGGCCTGCTAGTTAAACTTCTCCTTTACCCCATCTTCACAGCTAGAAAGCATCATTTAGCACTTAAGGACCTGAGAAGATCCATCCAGTTTAAACTTATTGATTACCATTTTACAAAGATTAATACTTTCTATTTCTGTTCCCACAACTCACAAATATTGATAATCTGCTATATTTTAAAATCTTAGAACCAACACTTTTTTTAAATGTTTATTTATTTTTGAGGGAGAGACAGAGCACAAATGGGGGAGAGGCAGAGAGAGATGGAGACACAGAATCCACGGCAGGCTCCAGCCTCTGAGCTGACAGCACAGAGCCTGACCTGGACCTGGAACTCACAAACCGTGAGATCATGACCTGAGCCGATGTCAGACGCTTAACTGACTGAGCCACCCAGGTGCCCCAGAACCAATACTTTTAAAAGGGAAGATTTCGCAAAAGCCATAGTGCTTATCATAGCAACAAATGCAAATGGTTTGGAGTTATACTGCATTTATCATACAGTATATGATTGATGATAAATACACCAATTTGTTTCCTTCTAAAGTCAGATGATCTCTTTTCATTTTATTCAGGAATATGTAGACAGATCCAGATGTTTATTTTTCTGTTTAGACTTTTATGCCAGTAATCTCAAAGATTTTTTGATTGCACACATCCTTTTAATATAACTTTGACCTAGCCTCTCTAATTTCTGTGTATTAATTTATTTATAAATCATGTGCACTTCACTAAAGTAATGCATGTATGATAAGTTACACCAAAGAAATCTTAAAAGAATGAAATTGAAAAGTAAATGTAAATAGAAGTTCTAATACTGTTTTTCCTTAATTGAGTGGATCGTCTTGTGAATCACTTGGATACATACCTTCTATGTGGATATCGTTATTCTCCGCACTGAAATTGTACCACAAGTCCTTAATATCAGACTGTCCTGGATAGCCTGGATCTCTCTGAGGCCCTCACTTTAACATTATTGTAACAGCATTATATTATGGAGAATCTGATTTGATAAGGTAGTAGGAGAAATAATCGATATGTATGAAATAACACACTGGAATGTTAAGCTGTATGGCAAGGAGACTAAAGATTCAAGGCAAGCTCCAGAAGTTGGATTTATCAGATGAAGGTGATCAGAAAGAGTCCACAAAAGAGGGAGGCATGTGGCTGGCTTTTGAGATGAATGGAATTGGGTTGGAAGGTGAGCAAAGTGAGCTCAACTAAGCAATGGCCTGGAGGGAGGACTAAATGTGACCCAAACTGTGGAGAATGTGAGACCAGTCCAACTCAAAGACCCAGCCAGGCCAGCCTTGAAGCTCTTCACCTTCTCTTCCAATTGGCCATTAAAGTGATTCAATCTGCTTCCTATCCTAACTCTTGGGAGCTCCAGAGGCGGAAAGCTGTCCTCTCAGACCTCAAGGTAACTAAGTTCTGTCTACTGTCCTCACAGGTCAGCTCCTTAAAAACTCCTTTCCTGAGATTTCTACCCTCTGGCTGGCTTTCAAACCCTTCTTCTAGTTATCAATCACAGGCTTTTTCTAGGTGGGACTCGGTTGGGTAGGTGACAGGAGGAGTGTTTTTGTCAGGGGTAAGGCCTCCTTGTGATGGTAAGCAATTCACTTTTTCAAGTTAAAAGTCCTGCCAGTAAGCTATGTATTGTCTTGTGCTGTGTGCAGTTTTTATTTAAAAAGTGTGGAGTGGGCTGAGGTTGAAATAAGATTCCACTGATACATCAACTCTCTCAATAAAGTTCACTTGGGATCACACCTTGAGAATGTTCCATCCCCCGAGAGTAGGTCTGAAGGAAGCTCACCAAGAAGAGAGCAGGGAGGGTGGGTGATGTGGCAGGAAGTATGTGTTAATGGAGTTAAAAATTAATTGGCATGTATGTGGTAATAGGAAAAATGAAAGGAACAGATGTTGAAGAGAGGCCAGTTGCCAGCACACAGGGATAGATTGCCTGTCTTTCTGCTGGGGCTCAAACCAGGCTCTGAGGAGAAATGGTTTTGCTACCTCAAGGTCTTAATGGAACATTAGTCAGGACTGTGGGGACTGAGCTTTTGCCAAGGAGATGTCATCGTCAAACAGATTTCAAAGAGACAGGGCAAGCGTGGGCCTCTGCTCCTTATACACTGTTTCAGACCAAGCTCTTCCAGGTTTGGATGCTCCCGTAGCACCTTCATGAAAGCAAAACTCAAAGAAGCCTGTTTTCTCTCGGCCCTCATTGTGTATGGTCCTTGGCACATTCAAGAGCCACCAAATCTCCAGATTCATTCCAGCCACACAATAGGCTTCAGGCTGCACCTATTATTTTTTACAGCACTACAATCTGTTAGGGCACTGGGACTTCTGCAGAGATAGGTTTCCATGCATAATTCCATTCATTCTTTAATTCATAATAAAAACAGAGTGTTCCCACTAGACTTTGTAAGCACTGGTTATGTACTGGAGATCTAACAGTGAGCAAAACAAATATTCCTGCCCTTATGGGGCTTATAGTCCAATGGGAAATGATAACCAGTAACCAATAAACATAACAAGTTATATAATATGAAGGAAAGGATGTGCACTATGGATAAAGAGAAAAAGCAAAGCAGAGTAAAGGGGATAGGGAGTTCTGGGGGTAGGAGTGAATGACAATTTCAAATTGAGTGATCAGGGAAGGCTTCTACATTAAAGGCAGCAAATGGATATTAGAGGGAAGAGAATTTAAGTCAGTGGGAACAGCCAGCAAAAGCCCTTAGTTGGGAGGTGCATGAGCAGAAGGAGCAAGAGAAAGAGGAGTAGAAAATGAAGTCAGAGAAGATTGGGGCCAGAACACCAAGGACCTCGTGGGCAAAACTAAGGCCCTTGCCTTTGGGTCTGGGTGAAATGGGAACCATCGTAGTGTTTTAAGCAGAGGAGATAGATGATCTGACATGTTTTGAAAAGATCTCTCTGCTTGCTGTATTGAGCTAAGGGGCACTTACAGACATAGAGAGATGACTTAAGAGATTAATACAATGATCTAAGCAAGAGATGATGGCAGCTTGAACCAAGGTAGGAAGAAGCAGTTGGATTCTAGATATAGTTATTTGGGACTATCCTCTGCTTTAATTATACTTGAGTGGCCTGAAGTATAAGCTACTGCACAGCCTTCACCATGTGTTAGCGATACACTCTATCTTGAATTTTCCAAACTTACTTTTTCATGCAATACTTATTATGATCAATGTTGAACAGTGTTTTTTTTTAATGTTTATTTACTTATTTTGAGGGGGGAGGGGCAGAGAGAGAGAGGAAGAGAGAGAATCCCAAGCAGGCTCCATGCTCTCAGTGCAAAACCCAACACAGGGCTCGACCTCACGAACCATGAGATCATGACCTGAGATAAGAATCAGACTCTTAACCAACTGAGCCACCCAGGCATCTGGATAGTGTTGTTTTAATGTCTAAGCTTCAGGGCAGAGACTGGTAACTGCCCATCTGCCTGTATCTGTTATAAAGTTTTTTTTTTTTTAATGGAACTAGCATTCTAAGAATAAGAGATATAAATTAAAATCTGAATTCCTAGCTTCACTTTAAAAATTGGAATATCTGGCATTGCCTTTTCTCATGATAACCAACAACCAACAGTTGTACCCTCCAACTCCCCCAAGTCCCTACTTTGTCCTTTTCACATGTTGACATTACTTACCTGGCCCATATAGGCATCAGGGGTCATGAAACTGCCCTGGTCCAGAAGAAGTTTTGAGGACCAGGAGGGTCATTGATGTAGTTCAAGACCAAAGATGCTACTAGGCCATTAGACTGTGGGGTGTGTGACACTCAAGGGGACAAAGAAGTTTAAAGCTCATTTGTACCTATAAATACCCTTTTTGGATTTTTCTTGAAAAACATTTGTCTCCCTCCCTGGGTCCCTCTGTCCCCTCTCACACAGTTGGTATGATGAGACAAGCCAGACTTCTTCCAGCTTGTGACAAAGATTGCTTCTCTCCCGTCCTCCCTTGTAAAGAGCCCAGTGGGTCCAAGGTGGGCTTCAGGTATCAGAACCCACGAAGTGGGTGGCAGAGGCCACAAAACTACTCTCTTGCTGTTGAGTCTACCATTTTCTGCCTTTTATTGACCTCTGACAAGTACTACCTGGAGGGCCAACACAAGTATGAGATTCTAAATGATGACTTGAGCCAAAGACCTTGGGCCCCCCCGCTCTCCAGGGCCAGGATTTCAATGGAGGCCTCTGGGATCAAATTCCTCTAGACATGAAACATGTGCATTTGCTTAGAGTTTCCCTTGTGAACCTGGAATGTCTATATTCAAATGGTTAATGAGATGGTGACTGAGGATTCTGGCCATCTCTCCGCCTAAGAGAGATATGTGTCCCTCAATTGAGAACATGGAGTAGATGAAAAATATTTCAAAGCCTTTATTTCTGCACCTATTAGAAACAAACAAGGAAAGACTCATTCTGCTCTCTCTCCCCTCTTGCTATGGATCGCAAGGATGGAGCAACAAGGTCTACCTTACCCATTGTACAGTACAATGTCAAGCACACTCCTGCATAACCCTTACCAGAATCATCCATACACTTCATAAGGCTTGAAATTCTAACAGTCTTTCATTTAACAATTTAAAATGAGATTTGACATGTAAACCATAGAAGCACTGGCCCTCTGATAGCACTGGTCCTATTAAGGTCTCAGGGTAGCACAGAGAAAGCAGAGATGGTAAGTCGAAGAATCCAAGTGTGTTTACTGACCACCTTTCACCACAAAATGAGATCAAGCAATAATCTTGGCCCAAGCTGGACTCAGGAGGAGACATCACAAAAGTTTTTTTGCATCTCCTGGTCTTTTCCAAATTCCCATCCTCCCATCACCATGGCAACCCACATGTTTTAAAGGCAGAAGAGGCGATTTGTGAATCTTAGCTCCTTGACCTTCAGGCCTCTTTAAGTTTTATTCTATGCTTTTGAAGACCAACTACCTAATTTGTACATTGCAAGGGAGAAAATTTCTATGGAGGAATGTGGGAAGTAGCATAGAACTTCAAATGGTTAGGTAGAAACATCAAGAGAGCCATCATGCTAATGACTGACCACTCAAGGCTATTCCACCAACAGAGGAAGATGTCAGGCCCCTAACTGAGAATGGATGGGAAAGAACACTAAATGCTTATGACTGATCGAAGTTCACTTTAAGCCCTGTTTGAGTGTTAGACCTTCATATCATTGAAATTTGTCTTGGCATGCTTAACTTATTATTACTGATAAAGAGAAACATCTGGGAGAAGCTATATACATGCTTTAAATTCTCACTATGGTAGAAATGACTGACTCCACATATCACTTCTGAAGAACACATTTTTAAGTAGAGGAAGGGCAATACCAAATCTAAGATCATAGATGAATACTATGGAGATAAGAAAATCAACTAACTAGGGGCACCTGGGTGGCTCATTCAGGTGAGCATCCGACTCTTGATTTCATCATGATCCCAGGGTCATGGGATCATGCTCTGCACTGAGCATGGAGACTGTTGAAGATTCTCTGTCTCTCTGCCCCTCCCTCACTCACATGCACTTTCTCTCTCTCTCAAAAAAAAAATAATAAATCAACTAACTGGGAGTTAGTAGACAACTGGTACAGAAAAGCCTGGAGTCTATCATTTAAACAGTTTGCTTTTAGATGTATGAATTAAATTTTGAGTGTGGAATGCATTGGGCATGTGGAGTTCTAAGGATGGTCTCTGCCCTCACAAAAGACCTTAAATAGAGAGTATGATAGGGTATTAAATTCTCACACATGTCCTTAACTATAGAGAACAAACTAATGGTTACCAGAGGGGAGGTGCATGGTGGGTGGGTGGGGAATGGGTGAAATAGGTGATGGGGATTAAAGAGTGCACTAGTTGTGATGAGCACTGGGTGATGCATGGAATTGTTGAATCACTATATTGTATACCTGAAACTAATATAACACTGTATGTTAACTATCCTGGAATAAAAATTAAAATAAAAGTCTAAAAAAAATTCTAGGGGAGGAGAACTTGGGTGGCTCAGTCAGTTAAGCATCCAACTCTTGGTTCCAGGTCAGGTCATGATCTCATGGTTGGTGAGTTCAAGCCCTGCAGAGTTGGGCTCTGCACTGGCAGTGCGGAGCCTACTTGTAATTCTCTCTCTCTCCTCTCTCTGTCCCTTCCCCGCTCACTCTGTGTGTGTGTGTGTGCTTCTCTCAAAATAAATAAAAATAAACTTAACAAAAATTCTAGGAGCACCTGGGTGGCTCCATCGGTTGAGCCTCTGACTCTTGATTTTGACTCAGGTCATGATCCCAGGGTTGTGGGATTGAGCCCTGCATCAGGTTCTACAATGAGTGTGATGAATGTTGATCCTGCTCAAGATTCCCTCCCCCACCCGCCCCTCTCCCTCTCTTGCTGGTGCTCTCTCTCTCTCTCAAAACACACACACACACACACACACACACACACACACACACACAAATAAAAAAATTCTAATGCGTGTCCTGATTTTGGGTGAAATAAGAAGCTTAAATGGGTTTCAGCATTAAATCATCCCTGGTATGAAGCAAGTCCATTCAATGTGGTTCCCAGATGCCCCTTTACAAGCTCTAATTTGAACCAGGTGCTCAGGCATGGTCAATTCCTAATACCTAAGTCTGAGCTATGGCCCAAGTGCATGTCCATTTTTCTGAGCCCAAAGAGGCAGCAGTCTGTTAATGCTAACTAGCGGCCCTGCAGAGGGTCCGGCCCTGAAGGGGTCTGGTGTTGTCTCCTTGCTCTGTGCCACATTTGTTACTGACCAGAGCTAAAAGAACTGTGTTTTGTTTTGTTGACTCATTTGAAATCTGAAGAAGGATTTGGACCTCAGGATGCAAATGACAAAATGCACTTTGTACCCTTGTAAATGGCTTGAGCCCCCTAAATTCTTAGTGTTCTAGTCACTGACGAGAGGACAAAACAACCCAAAGAATAGAGATATTCTGAGACCTCAGAGAGCCATTCCTGTGGATGTCCTGCTGCTCTCAAACAATAGCGGCCAAACAGAGAAACAGGAAAACAAGATCAGCCATCCCGGAAATCAAAAAGAGATTGACTGAGGGGGGTGAGGAGGGGTAAGACAGCAAACATATGGAAGAGTTTTCAGTTATGGAGGAAGGAAGCCAAACACAGGGGCTATTATTTCAATTTTCTTCAGTTTTCAACCTTAAGAGATGCCCAGGAAATACTTTATGCTAATTCTCTTCTCTTAAAAAAGCTGAAAAATCTTTCAAAACCAGAAAGAAGCAAATGTGGCTTACAACTGCTTTGGTTTTTTTTTTTTTTTTATTTCTTTTCCCTGCCTTTCAAAACAAATTGCATTTCTTCTACCCAGGAGTTAACTAGTTCAAAGCTGTTGCATGAGTGACAATTTCACTAAAATAACCAGAAAATATTTGCTATGCAGAAATTCTTGTGAAGTTAAATACTGCATGGAACCATTTTATATAACACCGGATTCATTCACTTTTGAATATCCTGGACACATAGTGGATACCTTCTATTAAGAAGGGCACTCTGGGGCTTTTCTTAATTTCCATGGTGCTTCTTGGCCTATTTTCACCTTTTTGTCAGTAGCGTTCTCTGTAGAGAAGCAATTTAGCTGAGAAAAAAATAAACAGACCAGAATTTAAAAAACTCTTTTATCTTCATAAGCCTCACATGGTTTCTGACTGATATTTCAATAAAGATAGTCTCAAATTTTCATAGGGTAAACATGCTTTTGTAATATTTTTCTAACAAAAAAGTTCATACTTCTTTTGAGAAATTAATTAATATTCATAGTCATCCATGTGAAAATTATATGATTTCTATTATGAAGTCATTTTAATCACTCAAGATACATAAGCTGTTGAGTGTTTCCTTGGATTTCAAGACAAAGCCAATCAAAATAGCAGAGAGTAAAAAATAATCTCAGGTAAACAGACCCCATGATCTTTTCATACACAAGTGCAAATTTGTGTGTGTGTGTGTATGCAAGGTACATTTTAGAACAAACCTTAACTCTCTCAAAATGTCACTTCAAAAACAAAGAAAGATTAAAGGTGAAAATTTGAAAAGAATTAGCAATAGCTCTACCTTTAAATTTAGTAATAATGCCACCCTTTAATACACACTGTTGCTTGGAAAAGAATTCTCCTAACAGTCTTCATCCTTATATTCATATATTAAAATTAAGTGTATCTATTAGTTATACATCTATCAGGATCACAGAAATCATTGTATGGTTTGCCACATCAAGAAGTGAACTATCACTATCAAAAGTAGTAAGGAGAACTGGGATACTCACAGTCCCTTGGCTATGAAATCCGTTGTACTTCCCCAAATCCTTGTGGAGTCAGAGTAAATCCTACTAGAGGCTCTGTAAAGAACCATACCAATCCTTTAACCAGCATCAGTGGAGCAGTACTGAAGCCATGGGGGCAGGAGTGCGGGTGGGGAAGGACATCTGCTGGAAAATAACCAGAAGTTCTGCCTACTATTACAGAATTGCACAACCTGGCCACAGAGCATGCATTCCTACCAGGAAATGCCAGGCAGCATCAGAAGAGCCCTGCCCTCTTTTGAGTGGACAGCTTGTGTTCTGTCTGTAAAGTCTCATACCTTGCCTGTCTCATTCACGTGTTACCTTCCTCACACGTATAGCCATTTGAATTGACTCTGGCCTTAGAAAAAACATGACCCAATACCCTTCAGCGTGCAACAGCCTACCTGACCTTAGGTGTCCTCATCTCCTGGAGACCTTCCCTACTCCTCTGAAGATGAGGGCTAGTGTCTCTATGCCTGAAGGGCCTGTCATTGCGCTTTACGATGGCTTAATGTGTTTGCTGCCCCACGGTTTGTATATAGTCCCTACTCTCTGCCGGGTCCTGCAGGAACACTAGGATGAGCATAATCTCCAAAGCCATGAAGAGATACAAGATGAAATAAGATAAGACCCATATTCATATTCAATTACGGAGATCATGAAGTAGGGGGCGCCCTGGTGGCCAAGTAGTTTAAGCCTCCTACTCTTGGTTTTGGCTCAGGTCATGATCTCACGGTTTGTGAGTTCGAGCCCCGCATTGGGCTCTACACTGACAGTGCAGACCTGCTTAGGATTCTCTCTTCCCTCTCTCTCTCTGACCCTATCCTGCTCTCGTTCTCTCTCTCTCTTTCTCAAAATAAATAAATAAATTAAAAAAAAAATGAAGTCCCTTCTGGGAAGACCAACTACCCTGATCTTCCAAATGAAGGGGTTTGGGGTTACCATGAAACTTTCAGTGGTATAACTGCGGCTGCTGGTTCTCTTATAGGGAGCCCAGAGGTAAGAGTCCTACATCCCAAGTTAAGGAGGCAGCAGTGCCAGGAAACCTTTGGTAAAGAAGTAATGCTGTAACTGACAGCAGGGGTGCTAACACAGTAGCAGGCACCAGCATCTCTGAAAGGCTTCTTGAGACAGAGTGCTGGACACCACCCCAGAGTTCCGGACTCAGTGGTGTGGGGTGGAAGCTGGGAATTCACATTTCTAACAGGTGATGCTGCTGGTCTGGATTCAAATTTTGATAGACATGGCTTTCCAGTTTGCAAAACTGTTCTGTAGGCCTCAGCTCATT
Organism: Cryptoprocta ferox; assembly: GCA_028646485.1. Taxonomy (NCBI): domain Eukaryota; kingdom Metazoa; phylum Chordata; class Mammalia; order Carnivora; family Eupleridae; genus Cryptoprocta; species Cryptoprocta ferox. The sequence goes on from CM053572.1 coordinate 76,992,256, forward strand.
TGCTCCTCCTGATGACCTTGTGGTGAGCTCTGGGACTACTGGGAATGTCCAAGGGTCACTGATGGCCTGAGCAGCTGTACCATCTCAGAATAGGGAAGAAATAAAAATAGCTGTCAGAAAATGCACTGCCTTGGAGTCTGGTCCCTGGGGATTTATCTATACTTCCTTGTCAAAACCAACCCTGATGCTCCAGTACCAGGTATATCCTTACCCCCCAGAGACACTTTATGTATGGTGAATGCTCTCCATAAGTCCCAGAATTCATGAAGTCAGTCTCTTATCCCTAGACAGGGTCATGAAAGTCCTGCCTTTTCCCACCATGTGCTGTGCATTGCTTACCCCATGGTCTGAAGCAAATGCTTTCTACTTCCCAAGAGTGCTCTTCCAGAAGCTGCCTTGTTCTGGTGTTTACAGAAGTGCCTGGCTATAGGAGAGGGGCGATTTATTTGTAAAGAACAATTTCCCAAAGGCACCCTAGGTCTTTATCTGACAGTTTGTGGATGAAACCAGAGATTGCTTGCGTTAGCTTTTATGCATAACTATTGAGGATGCCAGTTGGACATAGGCGACCAACTATTACAAAAGAGATTAGAGGCAAAAAGCTTATTTGTATGTATTCCTTATAGTTTACAAAGTACTTGCATAGGTCATGTCTAGTTAATCCTTATAACATTCCTCTGGGTATATTCCACATTTTATAGATGAAGAGGATAAATGACATATCCTAAGGTTGTCAGCTAAGAAGCAATGGAGTTTACACATCTGCTCTCCTACACATTGTCTATCTCTGCCAATCGTAAAGGCAGAAAGCCCAAGCAGCCACATTTTCCCCATGTACATCGTGAGACATATATTCTTTCAGATGAATGTCACGCCCGTGAAATATTCAGATACTAGCCAGCCCTTCAAACTCCTTATCTCCATCATAAAGTAGTTCTTTGACTACTTTGTATCATAAATTTCACATATAGCTGCCTATTTTGTCCAGTTAGAAGGTAAGACCTAGCAGAGTCTTGCATTCCTTCCATTCTCCCCAAGGCCCTACCAAAATGCTGTGTGCATAGCAGGAGCTCTGTAAGCACATGCTGAATGTTCACTGACCAGGACAGAAGATAAGAACCTGGCCTTTGTGCAGTTCTATAAACACCAGACAGGGTGAAATGTGTTTTAGTTTCCTATTGCTGCTGTAACATATGACCACATATACAGGGGCTTAAAGCAACACCAATTTATTATCTTATAGTTCTGGAGGACAGAAATTTCAAATGGATTTCATGGGGCTAAACCTGACATGTTGGGAGGATTGCATTCCATCTAGAGGCTCTAGGAAGAATCACTTTCTGCGCTTTTGCAGCCTCTTGAGACTGCCTGCCTACCTTGCTTCATGGCCTCTTTCTTCCGTCTCCAGCAACAGGGGGTTTGAGTCCGCACGCTGCATCACCCTGACCATCTCTTACGCTGCCTCCTTCCGCTTTTAATGACCCTTGTGATCACATTGGGCCCACCTCGGTAACCCACACTAAATCAGTTGATTAACCATCTTAATTCCATACTCAACCTTAATTCTCCTTTGCCAAGTAACACAACAAATTCCCAGGTTTCATGGATTAGGATATAGACGTCTTGGAGGGGAAGCGGAGCTTATTCTGCCTAGCACACTGAGGGAGCCAGAGAGTAAAAGATGTCCAGAAATTGATAAAATTCACATAGACATAACTCACTGAAAGCACCTGCTACCACTGCCTACTGTCTGAGCATCATTTACAAAGCATCTGTCTCTGTGCCAAGGGCGTTATGTATATTTTGTGCATACATTTAATCCTCACATCCATCTAGTGATATTAGTATTAGCCTGACTTTTAGATTAGGAAACAAAGGCAAAGAGAAATTATATAACTCACTTATGATCCATAGAAGCATTCAGTAATGAGCCTCTTCACACCACTCCACACCTAGCCCCCCAGGGTCTTCCTCAGCTCCACTCTGTGGGCCACACACAGCTCTGCATTTTCATAGGTCCTGTTTCCATAACTCACAGCCTAGATCCCATTTAACTATACAGGAGTAAACTATACTCCTATACAGAGTAAAAGGAGACCTGGCAAAACCCTCCAGCAGGTAACTCTTAAGGGATTTGTTTTCCCTCTTATTCTTGTTGTTCAAGGAGACAGATGATAATTAAAATGTCAGAGCCCTTCATGCTTCCCTGATCAAGATAACTACTTTACCACAGGTGATAGAAAGAAAAGGAGGAAAATGTCTGCTCTGGGGGAATGTAGGTGATGATTCTGAGAAGGGGGCAAAGCTGGGGAAACTGATCCCCCTGTGCTCAGCGGAGAGCCAACTGCAGCTCCAGCTGAACCAGAGTGAGTGCTCTCCTGTCAGGTCTCCAGAGGCCTTCCCTCTCCAGCCCTCCTCCCAAATTCACATCCCGACCAGCTTGAAGAAAGCCAATTCCCAGCAGATCCATCCCACGGCTTGCTAATTCTATCCAATCTCTCCAATTCAGTTAATTCCCAGTTTCAATAACAGAAGCAGCAGCTGTCAAGATCAGCAGCTGTGTTCTTTGTCTCTGGCTCTACCTCTCCGCCTTCTTTCTCCAAGTTAACCTAGTGGATCACATACAACCTTCTAGGGGGAAAAGGGGAATAAAGGATCTGGATAACATGAGAGAAGAAAGGAGAAATGAACTTGCAGGAGCTTCAAAGTGTCAGGTCGGCTGGAGACAACAGAGAGAATTCTTCTGCAATCTCCAAGTCCCAGTTTAACATGAAACAATCTCCTCAGTGCCCACATGCTCTCTAGAACAGCCAGCTCTCAAACATACTGTGTCAAGGAAGCAGCTTTGTACCTTCCTGTGTATTGCAGACTAGTGCACAGTTCTACTGCGCATGACCCGTGAAACAAGCTCACACCACACGTGACTCAGACCACATGGCAACAATAACGGGACTGGCCTATACCCTGCACAAGAGATCACAGGCATGGATGTCAGGCCAATGTCAAGTTGCTATAAAAATTCCTACATACTCTCAGTTTCTGTATTTATCTCATTGTCTAAGCCACACTATCCTACGAGCCTCACTGAAAAAGTATGATCTGCACAAATATTTAAGGCATGTTAGTTAGCTGGTGAATTTCTGGAGGTAATTCTAGGCAGAGGAAATAGCCAGAACAAAGGTGGGAGACAAGATGGCTAGAGTTCAAGGAATGAGGGGAGAATTTAAAAAGATGAGGTTCTGGGGGCACCTGAATGGCTCAGTCGGTTAAGTGTCCGATTCTTGATTTAGGCTCAGGTCATGATCTCATGGTTGTGGGGTCTAGCCCTGTGTTGTGCTCTGTGCTGACAGCGTGGAACCTACTTGGGATTCTCTCTCTCCTTTTCTCTCTGTTCTTCCTCACCAACTCTCAAAATAAATAAAAAATAAACTTAAGAAAAAAAAGATGAGGTTCTGCAAGTGAAAGAGGTAGGAGGTCATATTGGGTCGTGTAGGTTGTTGAGGATTTTGAATTTATTTATCTTTTTTACTCTGAGCAAAATGGTGTGCATTTTAGGAGTTTGAGCAAAGGAGTGGCATGATCTAGTTTCAGTGTCAGAGAGCAAGGCTGAAGGCAGGGAGCCCAGTTAGCTTCTGCAATAATTCAAGCAAGCGATATTAAAGGCTCAGACCTGTGTGTCAATGCTAGAGGACTGACAGGAAGTACCAAATTAGATACATTTTGAAGACAGAGGGTGGGTAGGGTACCAGAGAAAGACAGGACCCAGGGATGGTGTCATTGTTTTTGGCCTGAGCAACAGGAAGGGCAGAGTTGCCATTCTGGAGTTGGGGAGGGTGTACATCAAGTGGATTTGGTGGGAAAGAATCAGGAGTGTAATTTTCAACATGTTAAGATCGAAATATCCAATAGACCTCCAACCTGAGAGGAGAGATGCTGAATGGCAGTTGGATAGACAAGTCTGGAGTGTGAGGGGTTGTACGGGGAGGAAACATAAGTGAGGGAATTACCAGTATTTCAAGCTGTGGGGTTCAGTGAGGTCACCAAGGGAGTAACTTTAGAGAAGAACATACCCCAAAATTAAGAAATGAGGAAGAAGAGGAGGGATGGGTGAAGGAGGGGTAGGATGGAAACCAAAACTGTGCAGACCTGAAAGCCAGTGGAGGAAAGTATCTGAAGTAAGGACTCAGGCAAATTGCTGAGCTGCAATTTCCACATCTGCTAAATGGGGATAAGAATGTCTCATACGAAGTCACTGTGAGGATTATGAGTTAATCCATTTAATAAATATGTATGAAGTGTAGTCGCTGTTCTAGGTACTTGCATTTGAGTAACATACAGTTTCCTACCTCAAATAGGAGGTTACATATGTATGAAACACCTGGTGCCATGCCTGACCCCAGAAGGTGCTCAATAGATAATGTTCCTTCTCTGCTCAGAATAGTAATTGCCTATGTGTGGCCTATGTGGATTCATACTCTCCTCTGCTTCTTGAGACCAATTAAAATTACTTAGTGCTAATTAGTCGGTATGGATAAGCAAGGGAATCTTTCCTTTCTCTACCACTGCAACCCTTTCAGTCTAAAGCTCCGATACTCCATCGAATATGTGGGATCCTTTCGTGATTAGGGAATGAGAAGAGTCCACTTTGGGAACTAGTAACTAGTCTTTACCTGGGCTGATCCGATGGCCTGAGGTCTCCTGAGGGAGGACGGTAGCCCAATCATACCATGTACACAACTCAGCCTGATTCCCCTCCTCCCAAGCCTAGAAGGAGGTGGAATAAACCAAAGAGAGTTTTCAAAAAGGGAAAGGAATCAAGGAAGGGAAGCCTGAAGTATATGGCCTGGAAGGCACTTCTTTACGCAGGGCCCATGGAGAGGCTTGGAGTGTCCATTGTGTGTCTGTTCCCAGACTGTGCACGTGGGTTTGTGTATGTAAGTAAGACTCCTTTATTTCCCTACAATTCCAGCAGCCAGCTCCTTCAGGTGTCCACTTTGAGTATTCCAGCAGCCTACAGCCTGGAACAGCGCCTTCCCCTCCTTTCCCTGCCCTCTCTCCAACCCTCCTGTCAAAAGGATGCACCTGACATTGGGACCCCATGGGCCAGGTAACCAAGGCAGCCAAAAACCCCCCGAGCCTAGGCAGGCCTACCTGAGAAAGCAGTCAAGGTGGGGCAGCTCCCCCAGCCGTGTTCTTTCTCCCTTGATGTTGGCCTGCCCACGTGGGCTGCTGCTGAGGGTGGCCCCAGGGGGCCTGCTGTTTTCTGTATGACTATGGGTGACATTGCACACGCGCTCCGGTTTCTCTCACATTGCCTTTGTTTTGATCTACAGAAGTCTGCTGAGTTTCTTCTGGGCCTTGTCATGTTAACAAAAACAAATGTAATAATATGCACTTGAAAAGGCTCGCATGTCTTGATATTTTAATAAGCTTTTGATTCTACAGGGACCTCTGAGGCTTTTAAAAGTTTAAAGTTAATAAAGAGAGTAAAAGAAAAAAATATGAATTGTTTTTAATTATTATTATACAGGATTAACCAAGCCAGTTGTGTATAATTAGACAGTAGCTACCTTGCATTGTAGAGGCAGTAAATAGGCCCACAGGGGGGCTGCCAGAAGGCTGAGGTGTTTACAAGACACTGGAGATGTTTTCGCCAAGCACATAATCCCTGTTGCAGTTACTATTGCTTTTATAATGGATGTGTTCATTACGACCAGAGACTAATCTGTGTATCTATCATCTTTCTAGTGCAGATGACTCTGGAGTGGGGGATGACAGTGGAGAGTGTACAATATAATTCGGTGGTAAAATTATTAAGAGAGCCCATTAGCATGCAGCTTTTTTTGTGGCTTTATTTTTGTTGCCATTGCTGAGAGGAATTCTAAGAAGTCAAATAAACAATTGCCAGAGGAGTGATGATTAAGATATTGCTAAGAAAGTTTTTTTTTCCCCCTTAAATACCTCCAGCAGTGAAAGCAACGGGCCAGGAGTCCTAGGCCTTTGTTACAAAACTAGTCTATGACTTTAGGGAATTCATTCATTAATTTAACATTTATTGAGTGCTGCCATATGCCAGACATCGTCTTAAGTACTGGAGGAAAATAATGAGTAAGAAACACTGGATCCTTCTACCTAGTTATTCTCAGATAGGTCCCTCAGAGTTGCCAGGGAAGCTTCAAAATGCAATTAATCAGTAAGACCCAAGCCCAGACTTAACAGAGCTGGGAGCATTTCCAGGATATGACCTGGGCATATGCATTTTGAGAAAGTGTTTCAGCAATTCTCAAGGTCTCTGATTGGAGTGGAGGTGAATATAATTACACAATAACATACAGGAGTGCTATGAAAGGAGAAGTTCATGCTCTGAGCTTCTAGTTCTTTATTTTTATAGTGACAATAATAATACCTGTCCTATATATCTATGTTAGGTCAGGATTATGAGGGAGCACACTCCAAGAAGGAGCATGTAGGAAGTTTACTGAGGCACGCTCTCAGGATAAACCATCACTGGGAGTGAAATGGACTAGACATTGGCTCCTCCCTGGCAGGGATGTGACTTGGGGAAAGGCTGGTCGCTCCAACTCTGGGACAATTCCTGGAGTGGATCAGCTGGCAGTGATCAGTTACAACCTCCACCCACACTCCCACTGGGAGGAGGAATGAGACCCTTAGTCTTGAAGGGGCATCTGGGTGACATGCCACAGACTCCACTACAGTATCCTACAGAAATAGATGTTGAAATGGAGATTGGGAACTACTTCAGAAGATAAGAGGTTACTCATTTTCTATAATTAACCCATAAATATATTTGCTTTTGACAGTGGCTTTTGAATTCTATGCATTTTCAATGTGAGAATGATCTGACTATGACATATGTCGCCACATGATTACCACTGTTGATTAGGCTGAGCTGACTGGTTGGGCTAGTGCCCTATTCTTCCCCCAAAGCTTCTTGGATCTCTCTGCTAAAGCTCCTGCACCTGCCCACTTGGGCTGAGAAGATACATTTCCAGGGAGAGAATAATCAACCATTGAGAAGAGACATAAATGGGGCTGAGCTCTCCTGCCACACACTTTACACCAGCTTGCGCGTTCTAGTTGGAGTCATACCGCAGCCACATCAAAAGTGGGAGTTCTTTTATTTACATTTGTTAAATATTTTTCCTACTCAAAGATGAGTTGCTGGAGTTGTCTCATGCATTCAAACAAAGAGCTTAAACCCTGTGCTTCTCCATTCCAGCATCTAGAAATGCAGGGGCTAATTAAAATGACCTTTAAGATCTCTCCGGCTCTAACATTCTGTGATCCCTTAAGTATTTATCTGGGGCTGGGAGAACCATATTTCTTCCCAGACAAGAATAGGCAATGTAAGGAGACCTCCACATAGAAGCCTGTTATGCTGGAGCAGAAGCATTATAAAATTCCTCTAAAGTAACAACAAACCTGCAAGGAAATTTTTTTTCCTGTGCAGCTTCTCCAGTGCCACCTCTTCTGTATCTACACTGGAGCTGGGAGGTCAATACGTACTTAGCCAAAACTGCACGTGAGGTGCAAATAGGAAGACAATACCAATGGGATGAAGAAAAATGATTGAAATTGGGTACAAAGTTGAAGCCTCCGCCATTGTCTTGGCTAGACATATATTACACCTAATCCTCAAATCATGTTTACCCGTGTTATGGATGCAATAAGCAGTCAGGATGAGAAGTATCAATTTAAACAAAAAATTTTACATTTATTTAAAGATCTCTCATCAAGTTGCTCCATCTCTCAGCATGGCCAAGAATATGTTAAATAACAAAAAATGCTCCATGCATCTACCCTGGAGCCTAGAACTCCCTGTTCTGGGAATTGAAAACTACAAAGCAGATCACTGGGGGATAGTAAGCTGAAGCACAAGTGGTTAGAGCCTGATGGATACTTGGAACTTGAGAATGCTGGTTGTAAGCCTAGATGACAAGGTAAAGAAGGGTTTTTTTTTTTT
>CM053572.1:77000739-77086084 GCA_028646485.1 Cryptoprocta ferox
CACTCTGACTGGTGTGAGGTGGTATCTCAGTGTAGTTTTGATTTGTATTTCCCTGATGATGAGTGAGGCTGAGCATCGTTTCATGTGTTTGTTGGCCATCTGGATGTCCTCTTTGGAGAAGTGTCTCTTTATGTCTTCTGCCCATTAAAGAAGGGTTTCCAATACATTCGCTTGGTTTTTAGGACTTTGAGTTTCAACCACAGGCCATTGGATATACAAATAGGCATTTGTATAAATATATGTCTCTATAATATTTATATAATTTTCCTTCCCCCAGGAGATGAAGCCACCAGGATAACCAGCTAGGCCTGGGACCAGACTACTTTGGGGACCTGAAAAGGAACTTAGGAGATGAGGCATTTGCCAGGATTTGGGAACTGGGAAGAATGAAAAAGTGACAAAATGGTTTAAAAAAAGATAAAAGAATTACTTTGGAGCAGAATTGGCTAGGAGTAATGCTAATGGTCTGCTTTTATTATGTCGTACAGAAAGAGAAATCCTGAGAAGCCACAAAGAACACTCATCCCCATGGAATAGCTGTGAGGTGTAAGAAGAGGAATTTAAAAAGAAAAAATTGAGACAGGCATTAGGGAAGAGACAGAACTTCCATATTCCGAGGGGACGGTAAGCACACTCAAGGCATTTAAAAATTGAGGTTAAATTAAACTCTTGGAAATATTTTCTATTGTCGGCAACAATTCTGTGCTGGCCCACTGGGATGGAGTACATCATCTAACAAGACGTTTTCATTTCTAATTTCTTTAACTCCATGGAAAATCCTTCCTGAATTCTCTACAACTCTCTGTGGTGTTTACTAAGTGAAATAACTTAGTGCCCTCCACAGCCTTCGCTAACGTACTATCCACTTGTTCCTCCAAATCAATAATAAACACATTAAATAACATTGGTCCCCAAACGGACCCCAAATGCACCACATTATTAACCTCCCTCCACTAGGGTAGACCAACTGACACTCTTCCCTGCTGCTTAGCTGGTTTTGTAAAAACCTCCAGACTTTGATTGCTCCTGCCCAGCTTAAAGAAGAGTCAAACTCCGCTTCCATTCTTTCCTGACTAGCACTGCACTACTATCAGGTTGGGAGCCTGGACTCCCGGGTGTGGGGGGTTGGGGATAACACCAGTTCATTTGATGGGAGGCTCAAGAGATTGTGGAAGGAAGGAAAAGAAAACAGAAAAAAGTTTATTGTTCTTGCTGAAAATTCAATTGCCCTGCCATTTTTCAATCCCATTGAGAAATGTCAATGTTCTTTCCCACCGTCTGGCAGTGGCAGATTTGACCAGGTGTCTCCACACAGAGTGGGTTCTCACAGTTGGGCTGCGTGTGTGTCATAAAGCTAAATAAGGAGCCAGTTCAGTCCGCCACCCCCCTTTGCTTCTGCCGGCCAGACACACTTCCCCATATGACAGTCTTATAAATAGCTGCTAAGCAGCTGGTCCTCCTCTCACCTCCTGACTCCATCAGATTCCCCCACCAGAAGCCCCTGACAGTCATGCAGCTGGGAGCTCTCCCTTTTCCTCCTCCTCCCCTCTGCACCCTCCACCTCTGACATGTGGCCACTGCCTCAGCTATGTCCACTATAACTACTCAGAGATCGACTTGTGTGGGAGAAGGGCTCAAGGAGGTGGGAGCTGGATTTGACCATGGAAGCAAGCTGTCACCCAACTAAACAAGGGGATAGAAGGTTGGGAGACACCGCAGTGAGACACTCGACAGCCAGATGGCTGACCCCGCAAAAATCCCAGGAGTCATTCTGGAGTGAGTCAAACATTATAAATATCTGTGGGGCTGTGCTATGCCTCTATATAGGTATATTTTTGAGGATCGTTTTTGGGCAAATAAATATATAACAAAATGCATTATTATTAAATATTGCAAAGTACTAAGAACATGTTCTGAGTTCAAATTGAAGGCAGGATTTAGAATAAGGAAAATATGTAAAAGAATTAAAGATTTGGAAGGCAATATGTAATAAGGAGGTGATAAAATAGAAATGTTTTCTTCCTAAATACTGTTGACTTTGATAAAAACTCGGGTGCTACTTTACATGGTATCGGAGCTGCAGGGATGGCCAAAGGGAGTCAAGTCATTTTACAGGAATTAATTGAGTGCCACTATGTGTCAGGCAGGCAATGCGAAGAGATATCCCCTGGTCTTGATCAGCCCCTGGGCTGGTGAGACAGCCAGACACGTAGAGGGCCAGTAGATGTTGTACAAGGTGGAGTGGTCAATTTTGCTTTTGGGAAAGGGTGTTATGGGGGTCTGCAGAGAGGATTCAAGGCAGTCTAGTCTATACGGACAGCAGGAGGTCAGGTAGGAGAGAATATGCAGTTGTGACAGGTCTAGCTAGGGAACAGTGAACAAAGTGTGACGTATCACAGATCTTGTCACCTGAAGAATCCTTCCATTTTCTTGTCTGCTTAACATAGGTGGACCTGAATGTTTAAATCTCTCATAGTTTAAATCTCCTATTAGGGAGTCTTCAAATCAGTTTTCCAAAATAGCCACACATTCCACTGCAAATGCATAGACATGCCTGCCACTGAGGGACCCTTCACAGAGTGGACAAAATCTCTGGCACAGCTAACATTGGACCAGGACTCCCTCCTGTGTTAATACACACCTAAACACTGTTTGGCTCCTTCATGGGCAAAGTGAAGGCCAAGGGGCAGGTAGGACAGAGATCAACTGTGAAGGCAGACACATCCTGAAGTGCTGGTGGGGCCCAGGCAGGGGGCAGGGAGACAGGTCTGGGCAGAAGCTGACAATGCTCTTTTCAGAGGTCAGCCAATTCCACAACATTCTCAGGGAAGCCTTTTTAAGCCCTTCATTATATATTTTCATCACACCATGTATCTTTTCTTCACATCCCCATTGTCCTTGTATGATTATTTATTGATGTATGTTCCCTTCTAGAGGACAGTCAGCAGAATGGCTTTCTTCTCCACTGAATTTCCTACTGCTAGCACCTGCCTTGCACCCACACTAGATACTCAGGAAATAACTATTTCTTAAAAGATTATAGAAGCTGGTGTTTACTGAGAAGTTTATATTATACAATTTAACCTTCAACAACCACTCGTGAAATAAATACTATTAAATGATCCCACCTTACAGATGAGTGAATGGAGAATCAAAGGATTGAGTAACTTACCAATGCTAACAAGTAGCGGAGCTGGGACTGAACTCTGGCAGTCTGACTCTAGAGTCCATGCTTTACTACCTTGCATGGGCTAGGAGAGGCCACTGGGTGGGCCTGGTGGCTCAAGAGGAAAGCAGAGTGGCCCAGCAAGAGGGAGGCAGAGAGAGTGGCAGATAAGGTGGTGGTGGTGGGGTGGCATACAGAAATCCTCTCTTCTGTTTAGGCTGAAGGGGCCTGGAATTCCAGCTTCACCACTAGCTTGCCTCCATCTCATCTGCTTAGAGAGTATTTTAACCAGTGAGTGAGACTGGTCTTCCTTAACAGATGCTACCCACCCACTTGGACTGGTCTCCCCAGCTGTGCATTGCCGAGTTCAAGCTGTTGAATGTTTCCTCAGGTGTCCCTGAGGGAGCAGGTGCCTCCAGCTCCCCACAAAGCCTTTCCTACTGTCACCTCTGACCCAAGCCCTGTTTTCGGGAGGTTCCACACAACAGGTGAGAGGCCAAGTGGCTGGGGGTTCAAGGGTCACAGAGTTTCTGGGAAATACAGAAGGTGAGACTCACAAAGATTGTTGTCACATGGTTAAATCCAAAGTGGCCGGTGACCTCTCAGAGCCTGGGATTTAGATAGTCCCCTGCAAGTCTGATACTTTCTCTATGTCAAAGCCATTTCATTACTCATAAGCCTTAATTTGATACCAAGTGAACAATATTTTGTTATGTCCTGAAAGTCAAGCTGGCTTCACCAAAGTCATTTTCTTCAATGAACTGAACCTGTGCTAAGTGCTCTCTACTTATTGTCTCCTTTGATGCTCACCTGGTGATTAGGTATTAGTGTCTCAAGCTTACAGATGAAGAAACCAAGGCTCAGAGGGATGATAGTAATTATTGGATGTCATCAGAGAGTGAATGGTGGTGTTGGGGGCAGAACCCTGATCTTTCTAAATGTAGAGTTCAAGATCTTAGCAATCAGGGAATTCTGGGTTAATAGCTCATTATGGCTGCCAAGATACTACCTGTACAATTTTTCCATTTTTGTCTCTTAAAAATGAGATTCTTTGAACAGTCAGATCCATTACCTATAATATTATAAGGAGGAAGATTTCTTTCTTAATCAACAATTTGATTGTAAACGACTTTTTTTTAAGACATGAGGAACAAACTAAAAATCCCATCTTGGTCTACAGTCCAAAATCTAGGGGACTTAACCTTTATCTTCTTAGAGAAAAGTGCCAGGGGGAGACAAAGGGGGCAACATTGTTTGAATGGTTTCATTTGGGGATGATGATGATGATGATGATGATGATTTTTGGTGCTCAACTGAATAACAGCTTTTGTCTAAAAATTAACTGTGACAAGAAATTAATCCACATTGTGATCTAATTATTTTTAGAATTATGAGAAAAATGTAAGGTGTCTCAAGTATTTAGCTTTGAAAAGTGTCTGTGGAAATTAACTTCCATTACCTTTCATAAAGATTTTTAGTTTTCTTGCTATCCTTAAATGGCATTTCAACAGTCACTAATGCTACTATTGCTGTCATGTAAGGTCACTAGCATAGAAGGGAGGGTTCCATAAAAAGCCTGACTTTAAAGAACACGTGGCTTGTGATGGTCTGGGTTTGTCGAAAGTGTAATTTATTAAATTCATGAATCAGAACGTAGAGTAGGATCAGCCACCCAGCCAGTTTCCTGACTTCCTCACATTTCTGAAGGATCAACTGTTAAGTACTAAGGGATATCAAACACAGGGAGCTTCCTTAAGGGATATGAAAAGTAATAGCACTTGACCTTTGAAAATTAGATTACATTGGACTCAATATAATGCAAAAGTGGAATCGAATTAGTTAAGTGAATTAAAAAGATTTGAATTGGGAAAATAGAAATCATAATTGTGACATGTTTATAACAAATGTTTTAGAAATGTCGAGACACACCCATCTTTCCCAAAATATGTCCCCTCGTTGTAGGCTCCAATGACCTAAACTGGTTATTAAATTTGATCTTTGCGGAAAAGTCATTGAATCCAGAAGACATCAACCAAACTCAAGAATGTAATCTGGGAAGGTACCTGTTTATGTTGTCTACTCTTAGGAAAAATGGTGTTTATTACACCATTCAGGAAAGAACACATCACAGGTTAACTACCAGTTTGGTACCAGAAATAGCAGAAATTCTATTGTGAGGAGAGTGAAGGGAAAGTAATGGGAAAGGGAGAAAACATATGGCCTTCACAAGAGAGGGAGCCACAGCGAGTAGTGAGTGGAAAGTGCGAAACTCCCTGAGCTGCGAGAAGAAAAGAAAAGAGTTCCAGACATGGAGAAAGCCAAGAGATGCTAAATTTTATTTACTTCGAAGTTCTGTGGGCCCTTCTGCCATTTGAAATCCAAAGTTCAGTGCTTGCACACGGCTGGCTATCTGCATTCTTAAACATCTATTCTCCTGAATAATACTGTTAAGCCCCAGGGAAGCATTTGTTCACATGTCTTGTCCTAGGTCGTCAAAACAAATGGTGACCACATCTGAATTCCATGATGGTCTATGTTCAGGTGGGAGATGATGGGGATGGATTCTGCCTCAGAATACAAGGAGGAATTCAACAGTGGAAGCACTTAGGTAAGAGAAATGACAAATTAACTTGTCAAATTCGTCCTCTCACAAAGCTTACATGCAATGGATTCTTACATAACAAAGCACCATTTCCCATTGGTGCCAAGTGTCCATTTGCTTGCTTCTCTTCTTACTCCAACTGGGGATTCCAAAGGTACGCACACATTAGCACGGCATTCACAACAGTTACACATGGCTGCTGATGTGTATTACTCCGAAATTTGTATGTAAACACGGGTCTATATGTAATATGAATAAAGCCTGATACTAATATTTTACATTGGCAGCTAGGTGGGAATTTAAGAGTAGGGTTGCAAATAGTTTTTTAAGAAATAAGGATATAGGATAAGATTTATGTTTAAAAACTTAAAATAAAAATCTAGCTTTTATTTTTTATTTTCATTTTTATTTTTTATTCTCAAGTTAGTTAACATACAGTGTAGTCTTGGCTTCAGGAGTAGAATCCAGTGATTCATCACTTACACATAACACCCAGTGCTCATCCCAACAAGTGTCTTCCTGAATGCCCATCACCAATTCTCCCCACCCCCATCAACCCTCAGTTTGGTTCTCTGTATTTTAAGAGTCTCTTATGGTTTGTCTCCCTCTCTGTTTTCATCTTATTTTTCCTTCCCTTCCCCTAAGAACATCTGTTAAGTTTCTCTAATTCCGCATATGAGTGAAGTCATGTGATATTTGTCTTTCTCTGACTGACTTATGTCACTTAGCATAATACCCTCCAGTTCCATCCACATTGTTGCAAATGGCAGAATGTCATTCTTTCTCATTGCCATGTAGTATTCCATTGTATATATATATACCACATCTTCTTAATCCATTCATCAGTTGATGGACATTGGGCTTTTCCCATAATTTGGTTATTGTTGATAGCGCTGCTATAAACATTGGGGTGCATGTGCCCCTTTGAATCAGCATTTTTGTGTCTGTTGGATAAATTCCTACTAGTGCAATTGCCAGGTCGTAGGGTAGTTCTATTTTTAATTTTTTGAGGAAACTCCACACTGTTTTCCTGAGTTTCCCACTAAAAGTGCAAAGGAGTTTCCCTTTCTCCACATCCTTGCCAACATCTGTTGTTTCCTGAATTGTTAATTTAAGCCATTCTAACAGGTGTAAGGTGGTATTTCATTGTGGTGTTGTTTTGTAAAAATCTAGCTTTCAGATGTTTATTTTATAATTATTAAAATTATAAGTTATCATAAGTCATATTATGCTCTTTAATTTTAATAGGTTATTTTGAATATTTTAAAAGAAAAGCATTTTTATTATAAAAACACATCACATAGAATTTAAAATCTTAGTCATTTTTAAGTGTATAGTAGTGTTACTATATGCCTCTTGTTGTACAACAGATCTTTAGAATGTTTTCATCTTGCAAAGCAGAACCTCTATGCCCTTTCAATAATAATTCCCCCTGTTCTGCCCTTTCCAGACCCTGGCAGTCATGATACTACCTTCTGTTAAAAGAAAAATTATTTTAAAAATATAAAACAATTTTAACATTTTTAAAGATTTACTTTCATTTGCATTTTAATAAAAATAAATTTTCAAATTTTTATGTAAGCTAATAATATAACTATATCTTAATATTTTAAGATATTTAGACATTACTCTTAATAGAACACAAATTATATGAAAAATGTTAACTAAAACATCTCAATTAGTAATTTTGTTAAAATGAAGGAAAAACTTTTATGAAATAAATACATGATAGTTTATGAATTATGTATATCTTTATTTTATTATTCATTCAAATACCTTCAGCTCATCAAGAGAACACCCAGACATATGCAATAACAATTAATTCAGTCATTTTTGACATTTTGCCAACTTTAGATCATATAAAAGCTATAATTTTACCTATATTTTTCAATTTTGTCTCTATGAAATATATTTGTCAAGGAAGGGGAGTAGAACATATTTTGACAGCTTATTAGTTTTAAATATTTAGGCATATGGTATGTGGGCTTTTATTTGTACTCTTGTCCTGGCCCCCAAAATATGTGCTGCCTGATTGCAATTGCATGCCTAATTATCTGTCTTTACCAGCTACCATAAATTTTGGAGAAACAATTATTTGTTTTGCTTATATTATATCTCCAGGGTCTGGTATAGACCTGGTATATAATTGATCCTCCTACAAATGAGTTGCCCTTCATTGAACATTTCAGTCACCTTCATTGATGACAACTCTTTGAGCTACTGAGTGTGGACCACTGTATTAAAAATTCATGTAAGTGCATACTAAGTACTATAGGTAGTAAGTCTTACTAAATCCCAGACTATTTATAATATAGGGATAATACTACCTACCTCACAGGGTTGTTGTGAACATTTGAAAAGATAATTCATATGACGAACTTAGCACAGGGCTGGCACAGAGTATCCACCTGGTTAAATGATGGATGGTGGCAGTAGTACTGGGAATAGTCAGTGAAACATTGGTAGTAGTGGAGGTCGCTGTAATGGTGGTAGTTGTAATAGCAGTGATGTTAACTGATACAGAAGCAGGGAACAGTATCTATGGGCTCAGAGGGTTAGGAAAGGCATTATGAAGGAAAACATAGAGGTATTAGAGCATTGAGGGTACTTGAAAGAATGTTATTTTTGAAAAGATATATCAAGGAGTCTAAGCTGGCTCAAAAAAATGGAAGAAAGACAAAGTGGAGGAACCCATCGGTTAGCAGAGCAGTTGGCAAAAGAATAGGGTGATAGTGCTGAGTGGTGTCATTCACAATAGAACTGGCTTGGAGGGAAAGGTCAGGGAATCACAGTCAAGATGTAGCAGCAGGAAGCAGAGAGCACTGAGTCAGCCTTCCTGCTAACCTTGAGGCATACTAGATGGGAGATAATTAATAGTCAGGTCTTGAAAGGGGTGAGGGGATTCAAAATCCTTGGGGCAAGATATTCTTTGAGAAGAGAGTTAATGAGAGCACTCCAAGAAATGATTATATACCTGTGGTGGTGGTGGGGCAAAGGGTGGGTTGGAATATGGCAATTCCAGACAGCAAGGTAGAAGCTTCGTTGGTAACAGGTGAGGACTGGGGAGCTGGGTCAGGAGCAAGGGAGAAAAGGGTGATAGAGCAGTTCAGCAGGATGTGAAGATCTGAGTTTGTTGAGAATCCATTCACTATGGGGCTTATGCTTGCTGCTCTGACTGATGAAAAGAGGGAGGAGAGGTATTGTGAATTTATTTTTACCAGTTTCCTTGGAAAGGAATAATATATCATTGCAGTCCTGTCATCAAATGTGTCTGAACTTAGATAAATGACTCAGCTTTCTGTGACCATCTCTTCATTTAAAATATAAACTCAGTAATACTTGCCTTGTGTATCAATGAACATTTAAATATACATTTATTATATATGTTTTAAATATATATTTAATGTATAAAATCTTAAATATAATAAAATTTTAATATATATTTAAATATACATATTATGTATATATACAATTGAGGGCTTAGAAAATTTTTAAATGCTTTTAAAATATAAAGAATGATTATGATAATCATATCATAGTCAGATAATGTTCTCAGTTCAATATTCCAAATACACCAGTGTTGTAAATATGTGGAGACCCATGGAACACTAGCTTTAACTGCTTGCTAGATTTTTGTGAGACATGAATGATTCAGAACATTGGTCCTAACAATCACCTCAACCATTGACACGTTGCAAGTCAAGTTGGGTAAAGAGGTACGTGAAGAAAGAGGAGTAAAGATTAGAAGAAGGTAGGCTAGACAACTAGATGGTTCCATGAAGCCAAAGAAGAAGTCATGATGGAGAAGAGCACTCCATAGATAGGGCTTCTACTTCCCAACTGGAGCCATTCCAAGCCGCACAATGCAGCAGTCTTGAGTGGGGAAATAAAGAACTTAACAGGATAGAAATTAAGTTAGCAACATGGAAGGACCTGAGTCATATTTGGGTAGAACAGTGGTATTACTTCCTTGGATCTAGCAATATTTTTTCCCCAAAGCTTGGTCGTGTACAGCTTTAGTCATACATCTCTCCAGAAATTTGTAATTCACGTATTTTCTCCTGTGTTAATGTATCACATTGAGTGTTGACAGACTAGGCGTTTAATTATCTCAGGATTGCTGTACTTTCCTTCTTGAATAATGAACTGGATCCTGTACCAAATGTGAGTTACTTACAACTTCTCTGAGACACGGGGGACTCTTCCTGAAGTTGCCTGGGGATTCAGCTTTTCACATATAACCCAAGGGGGTAAGTGAAGCAATTATCTGGAGATTTCAGGAAAACTACTGACTTGTCTTAATTATCTGGATATAAGTAAAATCTTATTTCAAAAAACTTTAAGACAATAATTGCTTTGAATATTGAATATTGTTTATAAGAAGTACGTCATCATTTGGGCATTAGGCCTGTTATATAAGCTGTTATCATTGTAATGGTGTCTGTTATAATCAGATTTAACCTGCCTAAACTATCTAGAAAATGGCCTTAAGTGATCATTTTTTAAGGATACGTAATCCACTTTGAGTAAAGACAAGCAGAAAATGCACTTATCAGTGGTATTTGGGCTTGTAGACTGTGAACTCTGCCATACTCTAATTGTGGTTCTTGCAAAATAATTTATTCCGAGTTCACTGAAATGAAGGCAGCAGTGGGTTTGGCCTCCATATCCTAGTCAGTTTTGCATTCCAGGCGGCTTGTTTAAATCAGCTTGCACATGGTATATTTCAGTTGTATCTGAGCATTGCCTTTCCTTAGCCTGGCCCTTCATGTGGGCTGGTTATATGAGCTGCTTCATGTGCCAAGGTCATCATTCCCAGTGCCCAGCCTTCCCTCTGGCCATGTTTAGGCAATACTACAAGAGGGGTTCTAAATAGTTTTGCGTAAGCATCTTTGCCCCAAGCATTTTCACCAGAAGCATTTTTGCCACATAACTAATTGGCTGTAAGGCAATGAGGCCTTCTTTGCTGTAAAAGAAAATAAAAAAAATAAAAGGCAGACATTCATTAATGGAATATAATGAAACACAGAAAATGAATAACAACATTTTAAAAACTTTATTGCAAAATATAATTACTTGATTACATTTAAAATGTGTGTAGATTCATGGCAATACTGTGAAAATAACTGATTTTATTTTGTTAATTGTATCTACGCACTTGAAGTCTTTCATTCATAGTATTATACTTTTTTTTGGTTGTTGGTTCATCTTGCTCAACATTGCACTTTTTCTATTTTTACTAAAATTTCTTCATTAAGAGAGGTGTCAGTTTCCAAATATTAGGATATATATTTGTAACTGACCTTTGTATTGCATGTTGAAAGCTCTCTCCACTGCTCTTTGTTCTTGGCATATTGTCACATGTCCATTTGTGCATATTCCAAAGTTCTATGCGAAGCATGGGATCAAAACTCTGCACCATTGTATCCATCATGAGGGCTGAGATTTATATTATAAAAAATGGGAGTACTGTATCAGTGGAGAAATGAAACCAAACTGTCAACCAGTTGATGAAACCAAACTGTCAAACCAAACTGTCAACCAGTTATTTTTTTATCTTTTTACAGCAAAATTGCCTTATGGCCACTTAGTTATGCGGCGAAAATGTGTGCGGTGAAAATGCTTGCAGCAAAGATGTCTACAGCAAAGATACTTATGGTGAAAATATGGAACACTTACAGGAGGGTATGTGGGCTTGCAACCTCATATTTTCATGCCATTGTAACATCTTTAATTACTACAAGACCACAAGGGGATGAGTCCCATTAAGAAATAGCAGAGCAATACACCAAATTATTATCTGAAGGCCTGGCACAGCATCTTACAACCAGAGGGTGCTTGAATATTTACTAAGTAAATGAGAATGTATCTATGGTGTGCCCCATATTCAAACACAGCTGCCATAGAGTCATCTAAAAAAAAAAGTCTGCTTCACATGCATTTATAGTTTGATCCAACTTTCTTTCTCAACCTTAAACCTCAATTTTCAACCACCCAATTGACATCAGCATTTTAAGTCCCCATAAGCCATTCAAAATCAACATTCTAAAAAGCTGGGATGGGAGGCAGCCCCCCAAATGGCAGCCACTGATCCTGAGCCTGCCTCTTGGTATTCATGCCTTTGTGTAATTCCCTCTCCTGAAGAAGGCTGCATCTGGCAACTTGCTTCTAACAGAATGTAACAAAGTTATAGGATATTAATGGTGAGGTTAGTTTCCCAAAAGTCTCTGGCATTTGTGTTGCTTGCCCTCTCTTGCTCCCTCATCCTTTCTATCACTCCTTTGTTCACACTCTCTGTTTCTTAGAGCCCTTGCTCTAAGAGGAAACAAGGGGCCATGCTGTATGTAGCTCTGTGGAGAGGCTCATGTGGCAAGGAACTGATATCTTAGCCAACAACCAATGAGAATCTGAGGCCTGCCACAGCCACATAAGTGAGCTTGGAAGTGGGATGTCTGAGACCTTCCAACAGTCATGTGAGTGAGCCTAGGCATGGATTCTCCTTCAGTCAAGCCTTGAGAAGACTACAGTCCCAGCTGACACCTTGATTGTACCCTGTGAGAGACCCTGAGTCAGAAACACCCAGAAATCCATCCCTGGATTCCTGACCCATAGAAACTGTAAAATAATAGATGTTTATTGTTTTAAGCTAAGTTTGGTAGCTAAAAACAATATATATTAGATAACTAATATAGCCAGTCCTGTGTTTTCTAGGGTATTATAACAGCCTAATAAATGGTATCGTTGCTCCATACTCTATTTTCTTACCACAAATCCAGTCATACTCACCTTACTAAAAATATTTTATGGATCCTATTGCTCCAAAAGAAAAATTGTAATAATCCAGCACAGAACATCCTAGCTCCTTTGTAATTTGGCATTTACCTGCAGCTATTCAACCTATTTTCTGTTAGTGCTACCACTCCTAAATGTCTCTGCTCCAATGACACCAAATTACTTGCAATTCCCAAGCACACCACATATTTTATGTTCCTCTATTTTGTCTTGGCTGTTCCCTCTGCCTGGAAAGCCGTCTCTACTTCTCTCCTCTCCCACTGGGAAAATGCTACCCATCCTTCAGGCCCCAGGCCCTAATCTTCCTCTCTGGAAAGCCTTCTCTGTTACAGACAAAGTGAGGCACTTCCTCCTCTGTGGCCCCACAGTTTCTGCTCCTATTACACCGTAGTGTCTCTGACTAGACCACGAGTTTCTCATAGGCAGGAAACTTGATTCCTAGAGCATGCTTGTTAAAAGCAGACTTAGGAGCCAATCCAATGGTGTTAAAAAATCCTGACCTTACCTCTTTACTTAGTGGTGAGCCTTGGACAAACTTTTAAACCTAAGTCTCAATTTCCAAAGCTGTGAAATGAAGATGATCACAGAACCTACCTCTAGGGTTGTTTTATAGTTCAGTGAGGTATATGTAAGGTGCTCAGCACAGTGGCTGGTGGTACTAAGAGTTCAGTACATGTCATTATTACTCATATCTATAACCACAAAGACTAGCATATAGCACAATTTCAATTTACATTTCATGATCCTTGGAGAATTATTTGCATTTCTGATGGGGACAAAAGTAGGCAAAGAAATTAATGTTATAATAGTAGAATTTCAGACATTATGGACACCTGTTTTGCTTCCTTCTAAGATTGGTCCTAGGTATTAATATGAAAACAGCTAACAAATTACCAGGTAAGAGACAGAGCAGGGTTCATTTATTCAGTGGTAACTATTTGTCAAAAGTCTGGAAATGACAAGATTTTCCCCATTAATGTGATGAAGTGATTGTAGTGTTGAAGATAAAGAAACCATT
Organism: Cryptoprocta ferox; assembly: GCA_028646485.1. NCBI lineage: Eukaryota > Metazoa > Chordata > Mammalia > Carnivora > Eupleridae > Cryptoprocta > Cryptoprocta ferox. The sequence continues at coordinate 77,014,318 of CM053572.1, forward strand.
TCCATTTAAAAAAATTGCCAGGAAATCAATATGAAGGATCCATAGTCTTTGACAAGCTCTTTCAAGCAGTAGGATGCAGTAGAAGGAGCATAGGCTGAAGAGTCTGAAGACCTGAGTTCTAGATCCAACTCTGCATTTATTGATATGTCTTAGGGGAGGACATACTCATGCCATCTATGAATGGGGGTTGGCAATACCCAGTCTTCCTAATTCATAGCAGGTTGGGAGGAGCAAATGAGACCATGTATGAGAAGACAATGTTAGAAAGTTTAAGGAAACAGAAATGTACAATGACTATATTTTTGTGGTTTCCTATTTAAATAAGAAATAGTCACACACGTGTAAGGATGGCAATGAAAGACATAATTGATTCTGCTTATGTAAATGTGTTTTTTTTCTTATATGGTTTCCAAAAACTCAAAAGGAAGTCATAAGACTAAAAGTCATTTTAAGGAACTTTTTTTTTTTAATTGGAGTAAAAGTGATTTTTCTTTTTTGGAACTAACAGAACACGACTTTAAAAAAATGAAAAAAAAAAGAAACCCTAAGAGATCCAATATTTATCACAAAGGAACTAAAAATTAAGAGCCAAGAAATAGCTTCTTTACTCAGTGCTTGAGTTCTTGCAGATGCCATTGGCCCAGGTAGATCAGTTCTTAAATATTAGCAAGTTTCTGTATTTCCCAGGGGTCTATTTGGAATCTCCCCATAGTCACTTAACAACTTGCTTGAAAGAAGCAACTTATCTGATAGTTTCCAACACCTATGTAAGTAAATATTTGAAAAAAGTCAAATGCAAAAGAAAACTCCAGGTAAACTAGATAAACATGATTATCCTTAAAGGGTGAGTCATTCCAATAGAAAACAAATAATGAAAGAAAATGGTAGACAACCAACATGGTCCACATATTAAATAGGGTGTTCTGATTCTGATTCCAGAAGTTTCTTCTTTGATGATCTCTCAGAGATAAAACCACTCTTCACAATTTGAAACAAAAGTAAATGGAAGTTTGCAATGCTAAGAACCCCTGTGGAAATAAGGCGAAATAAGACAAGGCCTTCAGACCTGTGAGAAAAATCAATCTGATGGAAAATTGACAAACTTGTTTAACGTGAGGCACCAGAGCCGAGGGCTGACCTCAGAGACCTCCACTGAGACACCCGTGAAGTTCCCGTCAGTTCCCTTAATCCGTTCAATTACACAACAGCATTGCAAAGGGAACTGTTTTTTTTTAACCAAACATCACTTTAAATTAACTTTTTTTGCCATTGTGCTTTAAGTTCCAATCTCTTTCTCTTCATTCTCTCCTCTATACTAAATTATTAAAATCACCAACTGCTCTAAAATCAAAAATATTTCAGAAAGCAGTGATGCCAAATTTGGATTGACTAAAGTGAAATCAGACATAAGGAAAGATATTTTGAACATTTCCACGCTTGGTGCATTGTTTAAGGATATGGCAACAAGTAATTAAAATTGACTACTTGGCTTTTCCCCCATGAAACCAACACTAAGCTCAGTGTTTAGCCCCATGATAGCCTAATTCAGACCAGGGAGGCATCTGAGTGAAATGAAACACACGAATATATTTACAAACAGACTGACTTTGTTCTTTATCTATTACTTGTTTCTTTTTAAAAATATATTTGTAAGCTCTAATAAGATGATAAAATAAGTAAAATTATATTTTGATTAAAAAGCCATACTGGAAAGTCAGAATGAAAAGACAAAGTAGATAAATGTTCACAACTAGAGAAAGGAAGAGGTCTTGATTGTTTTTAATAAACAGATTTTATGTCACTTAATGTCACTTAAATGGACCTGCATGTGTAGCTAGCCATCAAAATTCCCATCATCTATTTATATATACACTTACACAAATAAAAAAGTATACACAACCTCACAGAGGGAGAATTTTACTCTGCCTTTACACACAAATGACAGACACGCCTCTGCCACTGGCCTTGTTGCCTTGGGTGATCACTGCTATCTCTAGACAGGAAGTCTCTGTTCATACTTGTCAGCTCCTGGCCTACCCCCTCACTTTACTATAGTGTCACAGAGGAAGCTCATTGAAAAGACATGACTGGTGGTTGACCCATGAGCTGACTGCAGGCAATCCAAGGCTCCTCTTCCCCTTCCCTGTCCTTGGAAAGTGGGTTCCGCTGGCCTTTGCCACTCCCAGAGACTGCTCCAAGGACATAGCCTTGAGATAGTGATGTGGTGTTGAGAACACCTGCATAGTATACATGACTAAACCTGCTTAAGGTGTCTGTACACTTTCAGATTTGACAGGCAGGTGCAAGAATTTAGTCATCTTGCTCCTACCCAAGACAAGCCTGTGTGTAAGTTCCCTTCGCTTATTAAAATTGCCACCTACCAACTTGAAGAGGCCTGTCTCTTTCTTTGGCCTCTCCCTGCCCTTTGAGTACAGGGGCCAGTTTCAGATTACCCCTGAGAAGCCCCTCGAGGGTTGCCAAACAATACATATGCATCTGTCATTCCCATTCCATTGTGTTCAACAGTTGAGTTCAACCAACTCTCACTGAATCCTCTCTGTGCCAAACACTGTGCTGTGTGTTAGATTTGCAGAGATGGTCCCTACTGTCAACAAACTCATGGAATAGTGAGTCCCTTACAGTTCCTGCATGGAAGGGCCCTGTACTCCAGGTAGCACCGAGCAGAATTAAATAGGTGACTCCCCAACTAACAAGTAGGTTCTATTTAAAAAGAAAAGTGTGTGTGTGTGTGTGTGTTGGGGGGGGGGGCGCTGTTTGATTGGGAAATTGATTCACATTTATTTCTCTAAAAAAAAATGTCCACAATGGTTCTTACGTGCCTAGGCATATGAAACCTTGCTTAACTCCTAATGTGGTTGAAATTCCCTGTGATGCCAAAGAAACATGCAGTTAAAGGAAACTGCACTGTTGTAAGTGTATACCATGTGAGATATGAGTTTCCTACTTTTTAAAAGTCTGTACTATCAGAGTATAGAAAACACTTTCAAATACTACCTCATTTGATCACATGAGATCAGAGGCTTAATGATGTCAGATTTTATGAATTAAGAAACCAGGTTTGGTGAGACCACGTGTCTTGGTAGGGATCACCTGGTTATTAGCAAGCAGCGGTTCTAGGCCTGGGAACCTTCTGATACAAGATCCCAGGTTTTTCCTTCTATCTGACACTGTCTCTAGATAACTCTGGGCTCATATAAGCTATTGCATTAAAGCATTGAATTTTATTTAAAGTTAGAAATAAAATGATTACCTAGAACTTTCCAGTGTTCCTGGTATATTTGATTTCCTCCTTGTGTCTTTAAAGAGTAAATGTCCTTGGAGAAGGACAAATTCATCCTGAAGTGGTTTTTATTGGTAGTGGATGAGCAATGGGATAACCATATATTACTAGGTTCACTAGTTCTTGGTGCTGTTTCTACATAATGACCATCCTTAAACACTTTTCTCTTTCGATGTTCAGGATTTGAAATCAATATGCTGATTAATTTAAAAGGAGAAAGGAGCTGCTGCTAAAATAAGAAAAAATAAAAATAAAAGGAAACTGGTTCTATTTGATTTAGACATGGATCATCTAATTTTTTTTTGGTTGTTTCTTAAATGTAAGAGTAAAAAAGAAATCTCAAATCAGTCATTAAGACATTAGTTGTACAAGAGTTGTATATTTTATCAAGCATTTTATGCAGAAGACTAGATCTTCAAGAAAAATCAGACTTAAGTAGGTTTTCTTTCTTTCTGAGGGACCAAAGGTATCATCAAATGATTGACACTTGCAAAAACTTATTTTAAAAGGAAAATACCTGAATTTCAGTTCTGTGCTGAAGATAAAGAAACAGAGGCATTTAGACCACAAATTGCTAGACTGAGTGTCGGAAGTGAATCTGTTGTGGGAAATGCAGTATCGCCTGCTGTTTCTAAGTTCACAATACTCCTTCTGTATGAGAACTAATTCTTGCCCCCTCCGCCCAGCTCCATTTCACTTATACTACACACATAGTTTATTACTCTACCATGCAACGGCGACATATTACTTTTACTTTGTGAGTAGCATATTGCACTTTCCCACATGTTAAGCTGCAAGCTTTTGTTAGGTCTCATGGGAAATTTGTGATGGTGTGAAGTGAACCCCTGTCACCACTCAATGGATTGCAAAAATAGTGTAGTTCTTGCCAGAGATCTGGATCGTATCTTAAAAGATGGCATTGATCAAATCCATCTTGAAGATGGATTTTTTTGCTTGAAGTATCTTCAAGCAAAATTTGTTGTAGCCAACCTGTTTCAATGTGTGAAATGGATATAGTATAAGGACACATAGTTGGCTATCTCCTTTTATTGTATTCCTTCTAGCTAATCCTTTGGCATAGATTTCCAGAAGTATAAAACACCCAAGGTGGGTAGGTCCAAACATCTCTGTTGCCACTCTGTGGGCACTAGACTGACCGTGGCTGGTGGTCAGCGGTTGTGAAGAGGATATCGTGGAGTCCCGCAGACCTAGGTGCAAAGCCAAACTCTGTTGCTGGGTGGACACATAACCTTGGGCAAGCTACCTAACCCTTCTGAGCCTTGGTTTCCTTCTCTGCAAAGTGGAAGCAATAATGTTTACATCACAGGCTTGAGAAGTACCAGGCATGCAGCAGACAGCCCCTATATGCTAATTTACTCTTTTATTCCTATGAGGCCCTATTCTCCTTTTCCTCCGTGATCCACCCACTTCTCATCTCTATATTATCCCACTCTTGAGTCTATCTGTACTTTTCTAGGTGTTTTTGTAACGTGTGGATTTATGTCTTTATATGCATACCATTGAATATTGAGCTCAACAGCGACTTTTCCTGCACTCCCTTTAGGAATTTCAAAATAACTTTGTTTTTACGTTACTTAACATAGGCCATTTAAAAATTTTTAATAGTTTTTTTAAATTTCCAATTGGTACAATCAATAAAAATAAATATTCCTTTTAAAATGGGATCCTTTTTAAAATGGGATCCTTAATGCCAAAATATGTAAAAGGGCTCATAATTTAAAAAGACAGTCTAAATGAGTTCCATTTACTTGAAGCTTATCTGACAATATGCCGAAAAATTAAGCATGTAAAAAAAGAGTATCTGTTACAAATTTGCTCACATATGAAAGAAACTATTGAATTCGAAATGGGAAAAATTTAAAGGAAAATACTTAGAAGAAATGTTAGAGAAAAGAGAGCAGAACCCTACTGAGGGACACATTCTCCACTTTCATATACATTTTGACCTCAGGATATACCAGGAGCAAGGGCAGGCAGGGAACAAGACAGATCATGCTAGAAAGAGTCCTGGTGTTCATCACCATATTGGTAATATGGTCTTAGAGAGTGTCTGCAGTCCTTTGCTTAAGCTAGGACATTAGAACACAACCATTTGAGAAAGCAGGAACAAATGTTAGCGTGCCAAAAAGCAGTCACATTTGAAAAACTAGTGCCAAAATTCATTCAGTTTGCCCAGGGCCTTCATCCCGACACACTGCTATGCTTTGCCCTTTAGCAAGCAGTCATTAGGAGCTTCATCAGAGGGACCCTCTGAGAGATTTTTGTTTATTAAGCTATTTTATCCTTGTGGCAGAATAATACTTTTGAAATTTTAATCAATGTATTTTGTACCCATTCAAGCAGCTGGGCCACTTTATGCTCATTGCTTCAAGGGAAGGATGCTACACAAAGTGGAAATCAAAATTACATTCTTGGCTTTTTTCATCCAAAAGCCTGGGCTCTTGCATGTCCTAAGGAGAGGAAGTGACAAAAATTTTGAGAGCTATGGATTTGAAGGAGAAAATGTAGACATGTATTCCTCTCTACCTGTAACTCCTCAGACCAGAAAAAATTCCCTGAGCTGGAGAAAATGGAAGAGAGACAGAGAGGAATCCAGAAAATAAAGATGGTGGTGGCTCCTGGACCCAAGGGTCTTTTGGCCCTGTCTCCTGGGCTAAGCCCTGTGGGAGCAGGAGAAGGAAGGTGCTTTCCCAAATCTGAGACCAGAGAGCACCTGTGCCCTTTCCTGGAGGAACGAAGGGGCAGTGCGTGAATCTAAGTAGACAGGGCAGGACCTGTGATGGTCTTGCAGAGATTTGTAGATCTCAGCACAGCACATGGCATGAAAAGAGCAAAATGATGGCTCTCACATCAAGCATGGCACTGAACAGTGGAGAGAGATATGTGACCCCAGGGGTCCAGGTGAACAGGAGCAAAGGACTGAAGATGGACTCCTAAGTAGAGACTGGGGTGGCAGACACTCCAAGCACCAATAGCGCTCCCCCCACCTCTTTCCACCTGCCCCTCTGTACTCTCTGGGAATCCTTGGCCCCCAGTTGCCAACCCCTGGAGAAAGGCAAGCTAGGACCTTAGATTAATGCAGGGTACATTTCTTCCACCTCAGCAGAGCCAGGGCTTAATCTAAAATTAAGCAGAGTTAGAGAAAAATAAATCCTCGCACACCTGATTTGTGATGTGCAGTCTCACTGAAGCCCTAATAAAAAGTCCCGAGATGAAACTGGAGAGCCTGCCTGAGAGAGAATAGCAGGTGAGAGAAGAAGCCTGAGAAGGAGTAGCGGTAACACGGCTGGGGCAAGAATGTCTCCTGCGGCCAGAAGTGCACCCTCCCAGCTCTCTTCCTGAGTCTCATTTCCAGCTCTGTCTAAGTTTTGAAGCTGAGAGAAAAGAAGGCATGTCAGAGGGAATTGGGGCCTTTAATACCGTGCGCTGCGGTTAGTTCTTGAAGCAGAGTAACTGCCGAGGTGTTTAAAAATGAAGTGCAGTCCTCCACTCTGAGCGCCTCACATGCAGGAACTTCAGTGAGCTCACATCCCTTTCACATTTGTTCCAAAGGCTCCCCTTACTCCTGAGGGTGAAGCTCTGGGTTTTTCAACTGTTCAAATGCAGTGTTTAGAGCCTGGCACAAAGTTTCCAATTCCAAAGCAGTAGCAGTGCAGAATGGAGCCTGAGGCGCATCCGGGATTCCTTGCCAGGTCCCGAGCAACGGCGGGCGCCCCAGAAGGCAGCCCCCATGAGGAGCTGGGGCCTCAGACCCTCCAACTGGCGCCACAAAGGGCCCGAGTCCAAAGGGAAGACTTTCTGCTCTTTGAAACACCTAACGGCTGAGCCGAAAAGACTCTATATCACTAAATCATAATAAAGCAGGCTTTATTTTACAATATGGTATGGGTGTTGGTCACTAATACTGAAGGCAGCTGACAGCTGAGCCATCTACGTCCCGGGAAGGAAACAGGACTGGCTGAATTTTAAGCAAAAGCCTTGGAATGACAAAAACAAATATGTTAAGGGCTGGCCAAGGGCAAGTCAATAAATAAAAAGGGAAAGACAGACTCCCTGGTGTGGCTGCCAGAGGTTAAGATTGATTACTTTGCATGTGTTGTAAGAGAAGTTGCATGTAATGCACTTCATATTTTTGCTTCTAATCGTACCATTTCTGGCTTTCAGAGGAGTTCTCTGATCCTGGAGGCGCGCTAGCAGACCTGGCAGATAAGGGAAATGTATTCCTTCTGGACAGCCTCCCTGTAATGCGTGGTCACAATGAAATCATTTGTATCGTCTCAGGTTCCCTCTCAGAGCATGGGAAGGAAGATGACAAGAGCATCTCCTGGGGTCTGCAGGGTCCTCTTAAGCCTGAGAGTTGGGCCTTTGAAGGTACAGATCTATCTGGTAATATTTCAGGACACTTGGAAGGCTCCTGCCTCCTCCAGTTGCTCCCAGGTATGCAAAACTCTTTTAAATAAATACAATCTTTCTTTCCACTGCTAGAAAGAAGTTCATACTAAGGTGTAAATGACTGATATCGGATTCTTTTCCAAGGATGGGTTTTGATAAAAGGAAAAAAGAAGGGAATGTGGGGCTATTATTGGTAGCTGCAGTTGTGCCGTGGGAGGAAGGGGATGCTGTGTTGGGGAAAATGATGAAATATGAAAAGTGAAGTTGCCAAAAGTTGATCACTTCATAATTTTCCATAGGGCTGGTCTTATCCAAAAGTAATGACATCCGCATCTGCTGAGCCATGTGGAGGTGTCATTTAGGATAATCTATCAATGTTCGACATTATTAACAGTGATACAGGTGGAACTCCCACCAAAACACCTTTAGCTCTGGCTTTCTATGTTATTTAGCCTTTAAGTAAAAGACAATCCTAATGTCTGTCCAGCAGAGCTGACCACTGGGCCTGGGTGGGGAGGGCAGTGGCAGAACACCAGCAGGATCTGCTTGGACCTTTGACAAATGAAGGACCCAAAATGTTCTTAATCAAAAATCTTTTCATCATAAATATCTCAATTTTCCCTAAATTAAGTTACAAATTTAAAATAATCTCAGTACAAGTACTAACAGTTCATTTCTGGACCTAAAGAAACGAGCTGAATTTAAAGTTCCTATGGAAAAACAAATAACCAAAATAACCTGGAAACCTCTGAAAAATAATTGGCCAGAGTAGGGATTTTTAGAGACCAGTTCTAGTAGATATTAATAAAAAGTCCCAATTTTCAAACAGAGTTGTGCTGCCATATAAAAAGATGTTTGGACAGAATAGATATTATAGAAGAATAAAATACATATACATATAGAATTTAGTATATGGTAAAGACTGACTTTTTACACCAGACTTTGGGACCACTGAGTGTCATGTGCTGAGCAATAAAATTGGATCCATACTTTATACTATATATGAAGATTAATTCTTTACATGTGAAAAATGAAATGCAAAAATACTAGAAGGAAACGTGGGAGAATCTTGGTGTAGGAAAGCCCTTTCTAATTATGGCTGAAAGTTCAGAATCCATAACAAAAGAGATTGATAAATTCAGCTACATTAAAAATAAACAAACTTCTCCACGCAAAAGTAGCATGAAGAAAGTAAAAGAAAAAAATAGTTGCAACTCATATACAGACAAAGCGCTAACTTCTCTATAAAAAGCACCTCTAGAAAAGAAGATAGAATCCAACACAGAATAATGAATAACATGAAAAACTGTAGAAAAAGAAACACAAATGCCAAACAGATATCAAAATGATCAGTATCACTCATTACAAGAGAAAAGCAAATTTAAAATATACAGAGATGCTATTTCCTTCCATGAGACAAGCAATAATCTAGAAGTCAGACAACACATTCTATTGGAGGGGCAGGGAAAGAGGAGCGTGCAGCGACTGCTGATCAGAAGATGAAATGGGAAACGCCAAAGGTAGGAAATGTGACAGTGCCCTTCAAAATAATAATGCATCTGCCTCACTTCTACTTTCAGTTAAGATAGAGTTAAATAAAACTAAATGTATACTTTAGCCTTAAATAACAACAGCAAACAGAAGAAATATTTGAAGCAAAAATGTTTGTACATTGGACAACAGTGGATAGAACAGCTGTGATGGTTAATCTTATGTGTGAACTTGACTGGGCCACATGGTACCCAGATATTTGGTCAAACACTACTCTGGATGTGTCTGTGAGGGTGTTTCTGGATGGCATAAATGTATGAACCGTATTCAGTAGACTGGATTAAGCAGATTGCCCTCCCTGGTGTGGGTGGGCCTCATGCAGTCAGTTAAAGGCCTGAATAGAACAAAAAGGCTCCCATGAGTAAGAAAGAACTCCTTCTTCCTGACTGCCTTATGGCTGGGACATAATTTTTTTCCCATTTCCAGACTCAAACTGAAACAGTGGCTCTTTCTCGACCTCAGACTAGAATTACACCGTCTGCTTTCCTGGGTCTTCAGCTTGCTGACTACAAATCTTGGGACTTGTCAGCCTCCATAATCACTTGAGCCAATTCTTAATAATTAATAATATATATAATATATCCCGTTGGTTCTGGTTCTCTGGAGAACCCTAAGATGAGCCTATGGTTGCCACAGCGTACATCTGGAGAGGGTCTCCAGGTTCTAGCCCAGAGATGGGGGAGTCCCAAATCACCTGCAGCTTGGCTAAGTTGAGGAGACAGTTTAGATTTCAGGGAGGTTAAACTTCACAGGGTAAAGTACCAGGCAGGTAAGAGGTCACAGAGAGAACATTTCAGAGATCACAGTGTTCCCTTTGATTCGTTGCCTAAGAGCAATCTTCATCCATGAGCTGGTCTCAATTGTAGGCGTCACTCATTGTGGGGAGCATCTTTACAGATTGTGATCCTTGACTTTAAAGACCCATTTTCCACACAATATAGCCTCTAAGCCCCAACCCACTACTTCATTCGGTGCACAACCTGAGAAACAAAGATCTACTCTGAAAGAAAACTTGGCTGTGTTAGACTCAGTGGAAGACATGTGCTTGTTTCCAGCACAGTGCCTTTCTAAGAGATTTTCAGAGGCCATTTTGACCAGCTGCTATTTTCACCTGCATTAGACTTTATCTCTGAGCAAAATGCAAATCAAACAAAAAAAATTTACTAGATTTTGAGTCAGGAGACTTGTAGGCTCTACTCTGTCACATAACTGCTCTGGGTTTGTTCTCATCCTTACAAAAAGAAAGTTGCTTCATTATGTGATCTCTAAAGACCCTTGAGTTCTAGAATTCTAAAAAAAAATTCTAATAATACATCACAGTTACAAAGAATTTACAACACTCTAAGATAAGGCATAATTGCACTCATTCTAAAATATATAGTTATGGTACTTAATTTTACAATGAGACTTAATTAATTCTCTTTTCCCACTGTCAAAAGCCCCAGTGGAATAACTGCCTTTGCAAGGAGTGCAGAGATTTGGTGCCCTGATTGGACACTCTGGATCACAATTTGCTCTCATAGCAGAGGAGAAAACCTTGGCAAGTAGCAATACTTTATTCACTGGAGAAAAGGAGAATGTAGTTGCCATAGGAAAGCCACTGCTATCCCTCTCCTCGCAGCCCCAGAAGCCCTTCCTGAAGAGCTGTAGCCAGGTAAATGGTGCCAGGTAAGTGCCATGGGAAGCATTTAGGTCAGTGGATAAATCTTGTTCCTTCGCCTGCCTTGAACAGGTGAATCCATCTGAAGCAAATGTTCCGAATTGGACTTTTTCATAGAGCCTTGTTGAAATAATCAGTGCCCCGAGGCCCCAGAGCCACCAGGGAACGTCTGACTTAACCACAGTTTTACTCATCTTTCAGCCGAAGCAGACCTTCAAACATAAACCTGAGTCGTCCGGGGCACTGAGTGGATTTGTGACCCTCCCTGGAGGCGGTTGGCTCCCAAACCCTGAGAATGTGTTACATGAAAAAATAAATGCCTTTTTTTTTTTTAACCATCTGTGAATGAAAAACATTCTTCATATGTTTAACTGCTTTAAATTGCCATACGTCACACACACACACACACACACACACACACACACACACACACACCCTACATGCCTGTTTTGGGGTTGGGATCAAGTCAGCACTATAGGTTTTGACTCCTCTTTCAACCCTCTGTTTTTGCTTTCAAGGAGGCTATATAGGTAAACAACTTCCAGGTTTGGACCTACCCAGAAATAGAGCAATTTCAGTCTTAGCAGGGGTGCTATGACTGACTTTTCTGGAATTTCAACCATCTGCTGTAATTCTCCCCCTCCCCTTTCAGCCATTCACTAAACTGCCCCCATGCTGCCACAGAATCACAAACATCTGAGGCCCCAAACCATGGCAAAATAGGGCAATGGCACTTTATGTAGTGTTATTTTATGAGCATGATAGATGGGTAGAGAGGAAAGGGAGAAGAAAGAAACTAAAAGAATTCATTCAACCATCCCTCATTAACTCTGAGTAAAAGAACTAATTGGCTTATTTCAAAGACTTTTTGTTTGGTTGTGTGTTTGAATTAATTTTTCTGGGAAAACTAGCAAACTAAGTTTTTCTTATTGTCTGAAGTCCACCATTCATCTCTCAAAGCTGTCAGAGGACAAAGGCAAGATCCTTAACCCTACCTGTTGCAGGGTCTGTTTGGGTCTGACCCTTTTATGGTGATTTGTCAATGAGCAAGGTACTAACTAATGGAATCATTATTTTCTAAATCTAGAAGCAAATCCTCTTTAATTGACTTACATATATTGCCAAATAGGTCCATTTATAGCAAGCATAGGGGACTGTTGTTTGTCTACCCAGATCAACCCCCTTCCTGACTTGCAGGCACACATGTTTCTTTGCCCCAGAGTGTTGATAGTGATTCCAGTCTCCCTGAATAAGGTTTTCATGTAGCCATAACCATGTGACCCAATTCTAGACAGAGAGCTATAAAAGACTTGGGACTTCTGGGGAAAGCTGCCTTTGGAAGACATAGCTAATGTTCACTAATATCTGGCCTCCTCTTTTTCTAGATATACATGGCAAATTGGGCTTCCCTATTTCCTTGAAGTGAGATAGGGCCTTGGTAGAGTTCTGGCCAATGAAATCTAGGAGGAAGTTACACGTATCACTTCAGAAAGGATTTAACAGCAGGAGCTAGACTTTCCAGCCTTCTATTCCCCTGCCACTGCAACATCTGAAGTTCTTCTTAAGATGAGAGCTTCCATCAGCTCCTTCCATAGCTCCTTACAGTGAGCTAGCAAATATGTGCAAGACACGGAGCATGAGCTAGCAGTGTACTTTTATTGCCTCGAGCCATTAAGATTTGGAGGTTTATTTGTTACCACAACATATAATCTGTTTTATCATGACTGATACAGCTTTTCTTGGTCTTGAGAAATAGACATAAATGCAAGAAGGAACAGTTTCTTTTCCTACCCTGGAGACTATTCTGTGAGGATATGACACTTGGAGATGCTGCTGCCATCTTGTAACCATGAGGGGACAGAGTGGATCAACTCAAGTCAGAGGAGAATGCTAACACATAAAAACAAAGAAAATGGGCCCTTGCCAATATCACTGAGCCACAAAATTAAACCTGGAAGAGCCTATCACCAGACTTCTTCTTATGTGAGATAATCGACATCTCATTTTTATGCCACTTTCAGCCAGATTTTCTCTTATTTGCAACCAAAAGCATCTTAACTGATACACTGCAGAAGAGGTTATCTGCCTGTCTCTTTCTCTCTGTATCTTTCTCTGACTGTATCCATCTATCCATCCATCCATTCAGCCATGTAATAAACAAATATAACACTTAGTTTTTAGGTCATGCCAGCCATGGGAAACAAAACAAAAGAACATTATAGTTTTAATTGAAGCTGTACACAGATTTCCTGGAACTCCAAATTTCCTCCAAATGACTGCAGCGACCACTGGTGCTGCTTTTATTACTGACCACCTCCAGAAGGCCACACTGACTCTTTTAAGGTAATGCTGGAAGGCTGAATGTTGTCTGAGCTATAGGGCATCTTTGTTGGCTACTTTCAGTTTAGTCCTTCTACAAATATGTCTCCTGTGTATAGGCTTCATGCTGGGTACTGTCGTGGCTACAGGGAATGACACAAAGTCTCTGCCATGAAGAAGAGACAGGATGGCTGGGCAGGGAGGTGAGACAGACAAATCAAGAGGCCCCTTGAATATAGGGCTTGCCGCTGTGATCTGCAGACCCCCTGCATCTTCTCATCACCTTCTCTTCTGGGCCCCCACTTTGCCCACCACATCTGTGTCCAATGCTGACTGCTCTTCACAGCAGTCTGTGCCTGTCCTATAAGCTCCAAACCTTCACAGCCAAGTATTCATCAAGCCTTGAAAATGGCTTTGCCCTGTGAGGTCTAGACTGATGCCTAGAGGTGGATTAGAGTTTTTCTTTCACTTTCCACTTGCCACGTTACAGCCCTGTTTTGACCACTTCTAACCGACAGGTGTGTCAGGACAGCCTCTTACCTGCAAGATGGCTTCCTGAGCATCCATCACAAGGATTGGAAGGCAGTCTTTCTGTTCCTTGATTCCTGGCTCCGGGGCCAAAAATCCTCTCAGAGCTGGAAATTCCAATTCTGGAATGAAATGTCCCATAGCAGATGCTTATATGGAGTTTGGGGTACAAGATTTTCTTTAGGGAATGATAGCTGTGAATGGAAAGCAGAGAAGGTAGGATTAGAGAGAGGATCAAGTAAAACGACAATGCTCAGCCAACCCGGTGTGAGTATTGCCCTTCAGAGGATATGCTTTTGTGCTGAAATGGCCAGGCCTTCATACTACTCCTCTTGCTCGGTCTCCAAATGAAAGCTGCCTTAGAAAGAGCATGGTCACGAGCAAGGCCCCCTCCGCAGCTGAGGCTGACCATGACCAAACTGACAGCTGGAGCTGTGTCCACCAGGCTCCCACAGCAGGGCGGCAAGTCCTTCCCTGCAGGGGATCTGGGAGGCACATTTCAGTGTCTGCCACAGTCCACCCTTTGAGCTGCTTGGATCTAATTCTCCATATGTGTTCAGGAAGCAGCTACTCCAGGGTTCCCATGGGCCTCTTTTAGAAAGGGGAAATCAGTGAATAATTATAGCTCCCAGTATGGCTGTCTGAGCAAGGCAAGTACTTTCAGGGCCCACAGCTATGTTTATTTTCTTATCCTCCAGTCACCCTGAGGTATCACCTCTGCTAACCTTGGTGGCTGGACCCAGACCATCCTCTCCATGGATCACCATATCCTTCTCTAATGGCATTACAAATTCTGTCTATTTAGAGTATTAGGTAAGACATAAAAAGAGGCACCCATCTGGTTCCACACATCGTCCTCCCTGCTCCCACCATATAACAGATGCCTACCTGCTCCTGGTAATCAGGGTCAGTTATGTTCATTGTTCATCTTGCCTACTACAATGCCTAGGCAGCAGCTCTAGTTAGAATTTAATAGGACTCTTGCTGTGTCCCCTAGAGGAAATCTGTCCCCTTTGGGACAACTTTGGGTTGCAGGGACATGAAGCACAAAGTTCCCCAGTGGGTCGTCGTAAGTGGGGTCCACTCCTATTTATATGCCTTTGTTCCTAGACACATGAATTCTTCCTAGTGGACGCATAGTGCTGTAGAGACACGGTGCCCTACAAAGGCTTTTGCTTCAATGCCTGTATTATATCTTTCAGGGCCATGTGGAATACATATGATCAACCGATGGATCCCATGGTCATGGGGGGACACCATAGCTTCTTTGAGGGCATCCACTCAGATGTTCATTTGTCAAGGTCGCTGGTCTCCCAGCCAGGAAAACCATGACCTTGGGTTAAAAGATCTTTCTTAGTTGGTTCATCCAGTCTGACTTGATGTTCTGGGCTTGGGCCTTGGCTTGCTGCACTCTCTAGCTAGAGAAGAGGAGAGCTTCACTGTGTGCAAGCAAAGAGGCCTTAGGTTTTCATCTCTGGCTTTCAGTTACCTGTTACTTGTCTTCAACTGTTTGTGATCTTCCTTGGAGTGTCAGTGATACTTAGCAGTGGGCCCCTAATCCTGTTAACTTTCTGTCCACATCATCACAAGTTTCAGGTGCCTCACATATTGTTGTGGCTAGTAAATTCCCATCCACCCATATGCCATACCAATCCACCACTGAGGGGAGTTTTAACAATAGGACCACCACCTGGTGCCAGAAAACGGGCCCTAATTGCCAGCTAAGTGGTGAGTGGTTTGGCTTTAAAGCTCTGCTGCTGAGGCAGTTTGGGGAGCATGATATTTATTAAGTATTAATACCTACAAAAAGAAGGGGAGAGACAGGATTGGTCCAAGAAAGAAGATGATCTGCAATGCAGGCCTGACAAAGCTTTGGGCAACCTGGCAGAATGCTCTGGAATAAGTGTTGTCTAGTGAGTCTCATACAGGCTTCCCTGAAAGAACGTGACTGGCCAAGTGGCTTCTGCAGCTGAGGCTGATGCTGAAGTTGCTGATGGCTGAAGGCTGGCTGCTAGCTTCACTCACTCTCTGTGGCCGGCCTGGAGGACCCTCCACGAATGGGAATCTGCCTAGTGTGTGTCCAAGTCTAACACCCAGTTCTCCTTAGGCAACTGAGAGACCTCACGAACGGGGTTGTGGCATTGCACACGGTGGGGGTGGGTGCAGGACCTAAGCCACGCTGTGGTTCCTGTTGAATGGGTTCTATACCCTCGACCCTATATTTTCCCATTGTAGAAGGAGGGGGAAGATGGCGGGGAGGGCCCAGAGAATAACCGTGTTTAAGTTAGGAGGTAAAAAGAAATAAAGCACCACAATGATCTAAGGAGAAGAAAACTGAAAGCATGTCCCTCCTCAAATACTCTCTTTCATTGTCTTCTCTCCCTCATCTTTTTCAGTCCAAAACCCAGAATAAGAGCATCTGGGTTGCTCTTAATTTCCCTCTAGCCTCCAGAAAGAGAACCAGACATATCTGTGTAGACCTTTCTTCCAAATTTTTGCCAGAAATATTCACAAAATGGTTGCTCTTCCTTGTACAGTAGTCCCCCCTTAACTGCGGGGGATATGTTCCAAGACCTGCCTAAAACTGCAGATAGCACCAAATCCCAAACGTAGATACCTGCGGTAAAGTTTAACTTATGCATTAGGAAGAGTAAGAGGTTAACAACAATAACAAAATAGATAACAATAACAAAAATAGAACAATTATAACAGCAATCTGTAATAAAGTTATGTGAATGTGGCCTCTCTCTCAAAATATTGTACTCACCCTTCTTCTTGTGATGATGTGAGATGATAAAATGCCTACGTGATGGGGTGGGAGGTGAATGACGCAGATGTAGTGATGTAGAGTTAGGCTACGATTGACTTCCAGATGATTCGCCAGAAAAAGGATCATCTACTTCTGACCGCAGCTGACCACGAGCAACTGAAACCACAGAGCGAAACTGCTGATAAATGGGGACTACTGAATTTGGAAATCCAAATAGGAAAAGAGATACCTCTTACTGTGCTCCATAAATCCCAGCCCCAGGAATCCCACCACTGGTCCCATTTCCCACCTTCTCCCTAACCATCTTGTGCCCTTCACACGATGACCATCCTGCAGGAAACTGACCAAGTGCATCATTTTTCTGATGTGACCAGCCATGCAAATATAGAGGCATTTTCTATAGGTTTACAACATTGCATGTTTAAAAAGTTAAGACCAATTTAAAGTGCAAGTATTACTCTGAAAATGCTCCCTAATTAATAAATGTTCTACATTTTTATGTGGGAATGTTTAATATTTAATTTTTCAATAATTTTATCATTTATAATTTATTAAATTTATTTTGTGGCTTGTATTTATTAAAAATTGATACACTTCCTATTTTTTATTCGTGTTAGACTATTTTTATGCAAAGTGAAAAAAACTGTGCTTCTAAGTTACTGAATTCTTTTTTTAAAGCCTCCATGGCAGAGTATTAAGGATCCAATTATCTTCGGCCTCCTTTATACCTCTCCCAA
Source organism: Cryptoprocta ferox (assembly GCA_028646485.1). Classification (NCBI taxonomy): domain Eukaryota; kingdom Metazoa; phylum Chordata; class Mammalia; order Carnivora; family Eupleridae; genus Cryptoprocta; species Cryptoprocta ferox. Next base: position 77,031,597 of record CM053572.1, read on the forward strand.
CATTTTCTCAACGACTATTGTGTTTGTGTAGGTCAGGGTATCAGCAACCTTTTAGATGTGAGTGAAGATGTTCTGCTTTTTTCTTCAATGATCTGGGAGCAGAGGTTTTTGCAGTGTTAAATTTCATGGAATAAGAATGGTAGGGTTTAGAGGTACAATGGTCTACAGGTTCCTGAAAACTCAGACCCAAGATGTATGAAGATAGGTTGAGTTGGCGAGTGATAGCTCAAGTGTGTGCAGCTTGCCGTCAGGTAAGATAAAAGGAGCAAGGGGTGGCAGAGAATACTAGAAGTGGGGTGGTGGTAAATGTCTACACCATTCAAAATGAAATGTTTCCAAAGAAACAAAGCGTGTCTGATGTCTGTGGTCTGGATTCTGCCAGTTTATAGCCTCTACAAAGGAACCCTTGATCAAGACTTGAAACTAAAGTCTGAAAACAGGGCTGTATGTCCTCCTAGGTAGTGGGTGTGGCATTGTTAAACTTCTTTCCATACTGTGAATTTGGGGCAGCTCAAGTTGTGATTGAGGTCGGAAGACCACATGTGTGTTAAATGGAGAGAAATTTAGGATAAGATTCATTAAGCACACAGCAGGCCCAGTTCATTCAGTACACATGTGCTTATTGAGCATTTACTAGGTGAGGTGCCCATGAGGTCAGATAAAAAGAGAAGCACGAGGGGTGTGAAGGGCATTTTGGTGAGAGTTGGCAGCATGAACAAGGAGAAGGGAAGCATGAACTTTGTCGCACTATAACTCACCAAGATTCTATGAACCAAAGCGCGTTAAACAGGGATGTGAAGTGTTGCAGGGTGCTGGGTTTAAAAATAAGATATAAAATCATTAATGTCAAAATCCACAACTCATCACATTTGACATTTTTAATGAAAACTCATGAATGTGTTTCCTCACCCCTGCTAGAACCCAGGGCAGAATCCACATCTGTTTTATCTTTATTTCCCAGCATCCCACACAGTGCTTTGCTCATAGTCTCATAAAGATGGGCCAACTGAATCTATGCTTATACCCAGACCATCTCTAGCTTGTAAGCCACAGGAGGATAGGGTGCATGTATTTTTCATCAATATGTCTTCCCAGGAGCCTAGAACAGTGCTCTGCCCTGAAGGTGCCTAAACGAATGCGGATCCAGTTGAAGAGAACCCTCTGATACCCAATTATTTTCCTGATCCAGGCCTCCCCCAGTGCCCTTCTCCCAACCTGGCAAGGCTGAGTTGGGTCTCCGTCAGTGCCAAACACTCCTGTAATCTAGCTGCTGAGCGTCTGTAGCATTTTGATATAATGCATTAAAACATTTCCTCAGCCAAGTGTTTTACACAACATAAAATATTTTCCTATGCTAATGTTTCTTTTATTGAGTTTTTTACAAAAAAAATTATCACACATTCTACAGATATTCAGCAACACTTACTCAACTGAAACACAAAATAAAATTACAGAAACACCAAATACAGACATTCTCTCAAATTAACCGGAAAGAACTGATTGTTAGTGGGGAATAAATGCCACAAGGTAGACTGCAGCACAGCGTTTGCCTAGGGCTCTCTTCCATCAAACATCACGTCGGTGGGGGACCTCACCGGTGGGTCAGTTCTACCGTCCCTTTATCTGCTGACCCAGCAACCAGGACTGAGCACTTCAAGTTTAAGTCATAGAAGAGGGTTTACACTGTAGCTCCAGGCTCCACAAGGCAGACAGATGCTACACATTGTACAGCCTCAAATGAATGGAAATGAGGAGGATATGCAGACTTGGCAAGAGCTACTGAGTTGAGAGAACTCTCCCGGCTAGAGGAACGTAGAAGTGGTCTCGCTCTGGGGAAGGACCATTGCCTGGGAAGAAGATGATATGGACATGTCAGAGGAGAGTAGATATTAAAGATCTGTGCATGGAGGTGAGACTGTGACAAAGCAGAGGTGTAGGGAGCATGTCAAGTAGGAGGTCATTGAGGGGAGGTCATGTGGAAGTGACTCTGTTCTGGGAAGTGAGGCCCAAGCTTGTGTATAGCAGTCAGAGAAGATTTTGAGTAGAGTAACTGTGCAAAGTTTAACTCTTTATACTTCCATTTGTAACTGTGAACCACACAAGTTTGGACCCCTGTGAGTCACAGGCCAAGGACCAAGGAGCCTGGAGCCTGGCCAACAGGATTAATAGCACTGTGCACATATGCATCATTTCTGATTCTCGAAATCACCCACAAATTTGTCATGGGTATTTTCACTTCTGCTTGACAGATGAGGAAATGAAGGGCCAGGAAGTTTAAATAGCTTGCAAAATGTTATCCTCCATTGAGAGAGGGAGGTCACACTGGATTCAGTTTCTCTGATCACTCACCTACTGGTCCGCTCTCTTATTTCTGTTACATCTCTGTTCAGATTTCACCCTTTCAATGAAGGTTTCACTGATCACCATCTATAAGTAGGAACCCTCACTCCACATCAGCACCTCTTTCCCCTTTCTCTGCCCCCGAACTTATGACCCTCAGAAATACTAATACTTACTTGTCTGCTATTTATTGATCTTTCTTTCCTTCCCCCACCACAATGTAAAGTCAATGCAAGCAGGATTTTCCTGTTATATTTACTGCTGTATCCTCCCAACCTAGAACTGTGCCTGGCACATCACTCTTGTCTAATCTTATTTGACATGTGTGGACCGGGACTTTTGATTCATCTGGGGATCTTGTGCAAATGCAGATTTTGATGCCCAGGTTAGGCCCTGTGGTGCTGATGTGGCCTGTCTGGGGACCATCTGCCATGAAATCTGGTGTTCCTTTAGCTCAGATTGGGTAGTGGAGACGGCCATAGAAGAGGGCAAGGCAGGGACAGAATGGAGGCGAATAATCGAAATGAATCTTGTATAGGTAATTTTCTATTCTCAGTAATTCCTCTTGGATCTCATGAGCATCTTGAATGTATATTTCTAAATTATAAACCCCATAGCACTCTGACCAGCCACCAAGCCTTAGATCCACCAGCCCTCCCTGAAGAACACTTCAGAAGTTGTGCTGCAGTGGAAAACCTGATTCAATTTCTAAGCACACCTTAAAACAGAAAAGCCTCAATGGCTGCAGCTAAAGAAACCAACTCTCTCAAACAGGGATTTTCTTTAGGGTCTGTTTGGCAAACACGTATGTTTCTTACTTTGAGGCAGGTCATGTCAGCAGTTTAATTTAAGACATCAAATGAGAAACAATCTGTCTGGTATAACCTTTTGCCGGTGAAATGAACAGCCTCTGAGCCAGCTCCCAGAGAACACTCTCATTATCCTGGTCTCCGTGACATGGGACATATTGTCTCTTTTCTTGACTTGACCTTAACACATCACTGATGCAAAACATATTTCTAGTTTGAAAAATAGTCATCTAGAAAATAAAACCATTTCATCGTCTCAGCAGCAGTTCTGAGCCTCAGCACTGTTGAAAATGTGTTTTATTTGTTTGATTTGTACCACTGAATGGTTTTAGCCTCTTAAAAAATTAGGGAAATATTTGTGAGCAGAGAGGTACACTGCAAAAATTTATTCTTTCCATTCCAAACATAAGGTCAGCAGACTAAGAATAATGGGAACATGGATTCTTTGATTTTGGTCACCAAAGTTTCTTGGAAACTGAAGGATAAAGAGTGTCTTGTTTGGAAGTAAAGATTCATGAGCAAATTAAAGGGAAAATATATGAAATCTCCAAAACTCTTTAAAATAGCAAAAATATGATTTACATCGTGGAGAGGGTCAGTGGAATGGGGGGAGAAAAATTAGGGACCATTTAACTTAATGAGAGACTTTCGTAGATGAGGAAAGTGTGGCCTGCAGAGGGAGACTTGGTCAAAAATATGTAGCTATAGTTGGAAGAGGCAGGAATAGAATTTAGGCCTTCTGGTTTGCAGGTTAATGACTTCAGTTACTTTTTTTCCTGACAAGAATCCTATACAATGGGTATACTTGTATTTATTGGTGCATTACTTATATGAGGGCCTCAATGGACTTAGATCAGTTAGGAATAGTATCAACTACTACCAACAATGGCTGAAATAAGATAAAAATTTAGATTTCACTCATTTGAAAGAAGATTGGTAGTAGGCAGAAATTAGGGACCCACTCTTAACTTTTTGTTCCGTCTTCCTATTGTCAATTCATGACCCAAGAAGGATGCTGAAATTCCAACCATTATGTCCACATTATATGCTGGAAGATGAGAAGAAAGATAAAGGGCAAAGGTCTTTCTTTTGCTGTCTCTTTCTCTTTTAAGGAGGCCTCCACAAATTTCCAACAATTTCTGTTATATCTCACCAGGCAGAACTTATATTGCCTCAAGGGAGACTGTGAAATGTGACTCCACATCAAATTAGGGTTCTATTCCTGAGGAAGAAAAAGAACATGGATCTTGGGAGGTAATGAGTGGTCTCTGCCACTGTACAGTGTTTATGTAGCATTAAAAGCACTCTTCTGGCATGTCTTTTGGCTTCTTTAAAATCAATACATTAGGAGTTACGGTTCTGAGAGTGGTAGAGCAGCTTGTATTGGACTAACTCTTGCACAGAAAACAATTCAACTCTGGGGGTAGAAAAAAACCAAAAGCAAACCTCTTGAAGTCATAGGAGAATACCCTAAAGTAAGCAACTATTAAAGGGAATTCAGCCATTTAAAGAAAGGAACCACACTCACTGGGTGAGACCCACCTTTACATGGCTTTTCCCTTGAGGGCACTCCCCAGTTGTCTTGGTACCAGGATGGTTAGAACCTGAGCAGAAAGTGCTATCTATAGACTTGAAGGGTCAGAAAAGGATCCAATAGATGGACATCGAGTGGGGACACTCTGAAAATAAAAGACACTCATCGGAACCTGCATATAAACTCTCCGCCAAGGATTGGCGTGTTGTGTGCCTGCCTGCATGGGGAAGACTGTAAAGACCCCAGAAAAAGCCACAACTGGAAAGCTGGAAAGATTAAAAAGGTATTTCAGCTCTGCCAACACAGGCAAGAACGCATTTGGAATTTAAGTCCCTCCAAGTTAGAGGGACTTGGCTATTATTTTTTAAAATATTTTTTCTCTCCTATTCTTTTTTCTTTGGGATTTCAGTTGCACATATATTAGGCTACTTATACCACAGGCCACTGAGGCTTTGTTCTTTTTCTTCCTTAGTTTTTTTGCTTTCCATTCTTCAGATTACATCATTTCTATTGCTATATATTCACACCAGTGACTCTTCTGCCAACTCACATTTGCTCTTAAACCCATATTCAATGAATTTTCTATTTCAGATATTGTACTTTTCAGTTCTAGAATTTCCATTTTTTAAAATATAGTTTCCATTTCTCTGCTAAGAGTCCCCATCTGTTCACTCATTATGATCATTTTTTTTTCTCAAAGTACTAGGGCATATTTATAATAGTTTCTTTAAAGTCCTTGTCTGCTAACTCCAATATCTGGATTGTATCAGGCCTATTTTGATTGACTAATTTTTTTTTTCTTGAGTATGAGTCAGCTTTTCCTTCTCCAGCACATACCTATTAGTTATTTTTATTGTACACAGGACCTTATAGATTATGTGTTGCAGAGTTTCTGTCTTCTGTTATCTTCATTTGTTGATTTTTCACTTTTTGTCCTTTAGTCAGTTAGATTATTGGTTGATGATCTTGAACTCATGAAAGCTTTGTTAGAGAAAAAACACAAGTCACTCATAGCAGGATGGAAAAGAGATCCTATAGATCCTACAAACATTAAAAAAACTAACAAGGAACTATGTACAATTTTATGACAATAAATTATATAACTCAGATGCAATGAAAAAAATCCCCTGTGTTATGCTGACACAAGAGAAAACAAAAAATGGAAAACCTTCTCACAGAGAAACTATAGGCCCTGTGATTTCACTGGAGAATTCTTTCAACCATGTAAGAAATAAATAATACTACGTTTACATAGTCTTTCAGAAAATAAGAAAATATTATGAGGTCATAATATAACATAAAAATAAAAGAATCTATATGACTATATCAACTGATTTAAGGAAATACTAAAAGGAATTTCTTCAGGATAAAGAAAAATGATAGTAGGAGAAAATAAGTATATAGTAATGAAGATCACCAGAAATAATAAATAGGAGGTAGATATTAAAAGATTAAGAAGAACATTTGACAAAATTCAATACCCATTTGCAATAAAAACTCTCAAGAAACTAAAAATAGAATCCTTACAACCTTATGGAGGTCATATACAGAACCTTATAGCTAAGAATATTTGTGTTCGACTAAATGCTTTCCCCCTCAGGTCAGGAACAAGGATTCAGCTCTCACCAGGTCTATTCAATATTGCACTGGGGCTCATAAGCCAGTGAATAAACCAAGCAAAAGAAATAAAAGGCATAAATATTAGAAAGAAATAAGCACTATCATTATTATGATATTTTGGATTAAAAAAATCCTAGGAATCTGCAAAACAACTAAGATGTAATAAGTGAGTTTCACAAGGTTGCTAGATGCAAGACAATACATACAAGTAAACTGTGATTCTATATACTAGTAGCAAACAATTTAAAAATAAAAAACTTAAATTCCACTTATAATAACATCAAAGTAAATAAATACATAGGAATGATTTTAATAAAAGCAGTAAAAAACCTCTATTCTGAGAGCTACAAAACATAGAGAATAATTAAAGTTTAATAAATGGAGAAATACATTTATGGACTAGAAGACCCAGTATTGTTGATAAGTCAATTATCCTCAAATTTACCCAGGCATATTTTTAAAAGTTTATTTTTATTTATTTTGTGAGAGAGAGAGAGAGCATGTGTGTGTGCCTGCACACACACACACGCACACGAGTTGGGATGGGCAGGGAGAGAGGGAGAGAGAGAGAATCTCACAAATTGTGAGATCAGGACCTGAGCTGAAATCAAGGGTCAGACATTTAATGACTGAGCCACCCAGGCGCCCCTATCCAGACTTTGAAATAAAATCCCAATTAAAGTTATAATGGACCCTTAAAATGGTTAAATTTAAAATACTGACAACATCAAATGTCAGGATGTGGAGTAATTGGAACTCTCATTCACTGGCAGTGGTGGCAGTGGAAAATGGTAGAACCACTTTAGAACAGTTTTTCACAAAGTCTATGTTTATATACATATTCTATCACTCAGCAATTCCACTTCTAGGTAGTTACCCAAGCAATTTCACTCCTAGGACTATGTCCCATAAGAAGAGTTGTACAAAGTTATTTACCTCTGCATTATAAAGAGTAGTCAAAAACTGGTATCAACTCAAATGTCAATTGTAAGCAGAAGGGATTTTAAAAAAATGTGGTATATTCATACAATGGACTCAGCAATGATTGATACACATAACAGCATGGATAAATCACAAAAACAATTATGTGAGGGAAAGACATTACACCCAAAGGATATATACTGTGTGATTCCATTTATAAACTGTTTAATGAGAGGCAAATAGAATATGTGACAGAACTCAGAACAGTGGTTGTCTGTGGTGGGGTGAGAGGATTGGGGAAATTTCTGCCCTGGTATATACACATATATGTGTATATGTATGCACAAACACACATATACATTGTATATATCATTTTTTTAATAAATATTATGGCCTGTTTGTGGTGCTTGTTACAAAAGTCTACACCTTTGTCACAATGCAGAGAACTGTACCTTAATATATGTATATTTTATTGTAGGTGAATTACATTTCAATTGAAAAAAATGTTATTTTTTAAAACATGATTTCTCATCAGTTGGATATCTGTTTTGGTTTAAGCAGGTCAAGTAAAAGCCCTCTTATTAACAGTTAGGACAGGTAGTTAGCTACTTAATTTAAAAAGTTTATTAAAATATCATTTAAAAATATATGTTCATATATTTTTTCAATATTTTGTTTTAATATAAAACATATATACACATCTATATAAATATAAAACACACATATAAACACACACACACATATATACATTTACATTAATATAAGACATACACACACACAGACACACATTCATTGGCTAATCTTTTGATGTATATAGCCAAGGCCATTTGATTTGTGTTCTACATTGTCAGTCTTGTATAAATCATCACCATAACATACCATCTCTGATTTCTAGTGTCAATTTAAATTCATTGTTGAAGCAATCTAAATGCAAACTCCCTCTGGGTCTTTATAATTTTTCCCAAATTCTACATCTTGTGAGCCCTGTAAACGACTTGAAAGATTTTGTGTGTGTGTGTTTTTCCTTTCATCTCAATTTCCAAAGCACTCAACTTTGTTTTCATAGCAGAGGAGTGACAACTCTCTTTTTCCCATTCTTATTTGATTGGTTTACATCATATTTAATTTAATTACATCATCACAATAACCGTATAACTTTGCATTAAGGCACTGTTCAGATGCCTGTAACTTCTCATTTAAATCCAAGATAATGGCCTCCTTCCATACATCAAGATGTAATAAAGTCACAGGAAAGTAAAGCTTTGTCTTTTTAATCGATAAACCTCTTACCGGGTCCCTCACCTTCCTTGCCCTCTTTGCATAGCTTTTGCCCCACCAGCTATACTCCACAGTGAAACTCTGGCAATCCTCTCAACCCTTTCCTACGTGATTTCTTTTCTCTGAAATGCAAAGACAAACATAGGTGTAAAGATCTTTACAATCATTATTTCCTAAGTGGCCAAAAAAACATATGAAATGGTACCCAGCTTTTTAATATTCTGGAGAATGCAGACTAAAACCATGTTAAGATATTACTACATGGCAATACGAAGGAAATAAGCGATCACTAAGCACTTCCATACTCTGCTGGTGGAAATGTGAATTGGCTCACCTCTTTGGAAAATGGTGTGGCATCACCTAATTTTCTTGCAATCGAAGATATGCAAATACTAGTACTTCCACTCCTAGGTTTGTATTTGGAGATGTGTGCTTATATGCACTATGACACTTGTACAAGAATGATTTTGGCAGCAGGATTTGTAATTGTCCCAAACTGGAAAGGAGCCAAATGCTTTTCAGTAGCAGAATGGATAAATAGTAGCATGTCCACACAACGGAATATTAAGTAGTAATAAAACAGTATAAACTAGAGTTACACACAACAAATGGATGGATCCTAGTAACACTACCAAGGAAAAAAAGAAAGTCACAAAACAATACACAGAATATGTTCTTTCATATAAAGTTCAAAACCAGGCAAAACCAAACTATATTTTTAATGCTTTTCAGTGTTTATTTATTTGTGTGTGTGTGTGTGTGTGTGTGTGTGTGTGTGTGTGAGAGAGAGAGAGAGAGAGAGAGAGAGAGAGAGAGAGAACGAGTGGAGGAGGGGCAGAGAGAGGGAGATGCAGAATCTGAAGCAGGCTCCAGGCTCTGAGCTGTCAGCACAGAGCCCGATGCGGGGCTCGAACCCACCAACTTTGAGATCACAACCTGAGCTGAAGTCAGACACTTAACTGACTGAGCCATCCAGGCGCCACACATTTTTAAGGATGCATATAGGTGGTACCACAAAAATAACAAGAAAATGATTTCCATAGAGCCCAGGAGAGTGGTTGCATCTGGAGGCAGGGTGATGCATGGGCCAGGGAGGAGTACTTGGGGTAAGGGCTTCTAGGGTGCCAGTCATGCTCTATTTCTTGACTTAAGTGGAACTTACTTTACAACCATATTACAACCGTACATGTATTTGTTATATTCTGCTGTATTCACAGCTAAGTGTTTTAAAACACTAAGTGTTTTACATAATTCCTTTAATTGTTCTTGCCACCACCATCTTCCCATGCCCCCCAATTCCTTGTTCGGGGATTAGTTTCAAATATATAGTTAATCCTTAGAGCCATGAAGATTCTGATCACCAATTTTCTTAGATTCTTTGGTTAATGATTAGAGTGAAGTAAAGCTAGGAAGAAACAGGAACAGTAACATTCAACAGCAGGGAGAAGAGTAGAGAATTGGACCACACATTCATTAGTACACATTTGAGCAAACGCATCTAAATTATCTAATAAAGGGGGGTGTCACTAACTTAATTTTCACATTAGGCCCAATTATATAAGTTATCTATCCATGCGATTTTCAGTATTTGCCTCTCCACATCCTTTAACCCCATATAGTAATTCAACTTTTGATTTGGAATCAAAGAAACATTAATAAAAGCTTTATTGAAATCCAATTATCAAGATGTCCTTTTTTCTTCACTTTAGCCAGTGACTCAGTTGCAAGATGTTGCTTAAAATACAAATAGAATCATTTCTATTAACAAAACCAAGTTTGCTGAGATTTCTCCATTTATTCTGCAATTATTTGTAAAAATTACGCTTGTCACTGACCACTGAGGACCATCAAGGCAGCGTCTGTTTTTTTAATAGCACTTCTTTTGAAAAGGCCCTTTTTAGGCACTACTTTTTCATCTTTCATTGAGTTAATCACTAAAAACTCCAAAGAAGAACAGAAGATTGAACAGACTGCCTTCAGTAGACATCACCTATGATTGGATGTTACATGTGAGCACATGCACACACACACACACACACACACACACACACACAGGGCCACAGCCATACCACTGGGAGATTTAAGGCTAGAGAAAGGATCTCAGTGATTGCCCGTCAGCCTGTCTTGCTAGGCATTCCCAGATCACTCAATGTTAATGCCTCTCATGTCCAGATCTCTCAAGTGATGCCAAACTGGGAAAAGTACAGGAAACATCTATCTATCACATGGTGAATAAAAGAGCCAAAACAAACACTTGCCTTTGGGTGTTTCTCTTTTCTTAGACTGATGGCATCCATATACATAGTTTTATTAGCCAAGAAGAATCATAAAAAGGGGGATGCTATTTGGAGTTCTTACAGAGATGACTTTACTGTGCTGAAATTTATTTTCTGGAGATGGTTGCATTTCAGGGACTGAGGAAGCTATATTGCTGCATTTATGACTACAACATATATCAAGAAACTGAAAATAATGTTTATAAGCATGATGTCCCAAACAGAAAGCAACCTAAAATCCACCAATGGTAATATGGGTAAATCAACTGTGGTTTATTCATATAGTGAAATGGATAGCCTTGACCCTAACTGCTCGTTTCAGTAATAGGTTATCACATTATCAGACAAGTCTCTGTATTACTAAAAGGTTTGATACCAGATTTATCTGTGTAATTAAAAATGAAGTGATAATGAAAGGGCCCCCCACTGTTTTACAAAACAGTGTGGTGGTCCTTTGATTCCTGTGGTAATGACATGACAGATATGCCACAAGAATTCTCGCAGCTGCCTCAGTGCCACATGGACAGCTGTTCGGCTTACAATTCCAAAGACGGTCAGATAGAAACCAGGGAGTTGGGCGACGCTACGCTCCCAGCACAGGAGAAGAGAAGGGTGAGTTACTGTGTTCCCCACCTCTGCCACCAGCTTAGACATGGGGTTGTGTAAACCCTGCTTCACACAGAGCTAACCTCCACTAGCAAGGCCGGTAGGGAACCTTGCAATTCTTGATAATCAATCATTTTAAGCAAGGTATAAAATGCTTTTCCTTTAAATTTTAATAAAATATTTGATACAAAATAATTTTTTACATAAACATACATTATGAAGCAGATTAATAAATACTGGTGAAGCCACCCTTCAACTTATAAAATAGAACCTACAGATTCATTTGAAGCCCCTTTGTGGGGTCCTGCAATCCCAACCCACTGCCTGCTCCCCACAGAGGTAACCACCACTCTGAAATTGGGCAATTGTTACATTTATCTTTTCCCCTTCTTATAAATACACGTGTGTCCCTAAATAGCAGCTTATTTAATTTTGCTTGTTTTCACTTGATTCTAGGATAGAACCCACTTTTGGTTTCCTTCCTACCTTTCAGGTTATTCCATCTCAATTTCCTTTCTCTTCTAGTCTTCCAAATCTAGGAGTTCCCAAAGACACAGTCCTTAGACCTCTTTCTATCTAAATTAATGGGTGATGACCACGTATGATGGTTACAGACAGGTGCATGGTTTTAAATGCCACCGATAAGTCCCTCTTCTGAGCTGACCTCCTGTATCCAACTGCATACTCAACATACTCACTGAATGTCTAATAAGCATCTCAAAATCAACTCACCCCAAACTGAGACTTCGATATTCTCCTGCAAATATTTTTTCTTCTCCACAACAAATGGAAACTCCACTCTCTTTTTTTTTAATTTTTAAATTTTACTTAAATCTAAGTTAGTTAACATATAGTGTAATAACGGTTTCAGGAGTAGAATTTAGTGATTCATCACTTACATATAACACCCAGTGCTCATCCCAACAAGTGGTCTCCTTAATGCCCATCCCCCACTTAGCCCATCCCCTCACCCCAACAACCCTCAGAGTGTTCTCTGTATTTAAAAGTCTCTTAGGGTCTACCTGTACCCTATTCTACTTTTTTTTGTGTGAGATTAGAGAGATTAGTTGGAAAAATCTCATACTGTGTCCATGTGTTCTTAATCTCTCAGTCTTCCACACGGAAATTTTTCATACAAAAGAAAAAAGACTTTTCTTTAACTTCCTTTTCACTTTACTCAGATCTACCTTTCAGTTTACAAATTCCTCCTTTGGCTGAATACCACTACTACTTAAGCCTTCCATTTTAATTTCAATTATTACATTTTTCATTTCTAAAAATTCTATTTAGTTCTTTTAGAACATATCATCTGTTCCTTTTTTGATAGCTTTTTTCTTATATGTGTTTTAAATAACTTTTTTAATATCTTTAAATGTACCAAAACTTTATTTTGTATTATGTATTTGAAAATTTAATATTGAAGGCTTTGAGGATGTGGATCTATTATTTGTTTTTTTTTTCTGTTGACTTGCACTAGTGTTGCTTTATTTTCTGTTGTTCTCTGTGATTTTAGATTGTTAGTTTAAATTAGTTGCCACTCCAGACTTCAAGCTGTATTTCAAAGCTGTAATCACCTAGACTGTATGGTACTGGCACAAGAAGAGACATTTGGATCAATGGAACAGAAGAACCCAGAAATGGACCATAAACGTGTGACCAACTAATCTTGGACAAGGCAGGAAAGAATATTCAATGGACTAACGACAGTCTCTTCAGCATATAGTGCTGGTAAACTGGACAGTGACATGCAGAAAAATGAACCTAGACCACTTTCTTACACCATATACAAAAATAAATTCAATATGGATGAAAGACCTAAATGTAAGACCGGAAGCCATCAAAATTTTCGAGAAAGCAGGCAAGCACCTCTTTGACCTTGGCCACAGCAAATTCTTTCTCAACCCATCTTTGGAGGCTAGGGAAACAAAAGCAAAAATGACCTATTGGAACCTCATAAAAATAAAAATCTTCTGCACAGCAAAGGAAACAATCAGCAAAGCTAAAAGGCAACCGACAGAATGGGAGAAGGTATTTGCAAACGACATATCAGATAAAAGGTTAATATCCAAAATCTATAAAGAACTTATCAAACTCAACACCCAAAAGACAATCCAGTAAAGAAACGGGCTAAAGACATGAACAGACACTTCTCCAAAGAAGACATCCAGATGGCCAACAGACACATGAAACGATGCTCAACGTCACTCATCATCAGGGAAAAACAAATCAAAATCACAATGAGATACCACCTCACAGCCATCAGAATGGGTTACATTAACAACTCAGGCAACAGCAGATCTTGGCAAGGATGTGGAGAAAGAGGATCTCTTGCACTGCTGGTGGGAAGGCAAACTGGTGCAGCAACTCTGGAAAACACTATGGAGTTTCCTCAAAAAATTAAAATAGAACTACCCTATGAGCCAGCAATTGCACTACTAGGTGTTTATCCAAGGGATGCAGGTATGCTGTTTTGAAGGGACACATGCACCCCAATGTTTATATCAACAATAGCCAAAGTATGGAAAGAGCCCAAATGTTTGTTGATGGATGAACAGACAAGGAAGATGTGGTACACACACACACACACACACACACACACACACACACACACACATGGCTGAGTATTACTCAGCCATCAAAAAGAATGAAATATTGCCATTTGCAACTACATGGATGGAACTAGAGGGTATTATGCTAAGGGAAATTAGTCAGAGAAAGACAAATATCATGTGACTTCACTCATATGAGAAATTTAAGATACAAAACAGATGAACATAAGGGAAGGAAAGCAAAAATAATATAAAAACAGGGAGGGAGACAAAACATAAGAGACTCTTAAACATGGAGAACAAACAGAGGGTTACTGGAGGGGTTGTGGGAGGGGGAATGGGCTAAGTGGGCAAGAGGCATTAAGGAATCTACTCCTGAAATCATTGTTGCACCGTATGCTAATTAAGTTGGATGAAAATTAAAAAAATAACTTAAAAAAAGAACAAATTGTTGGAGCCATAAACATAGATAAATAAATAATAAATAAATAAGTTGCCACTCTATTTGTGGGGTTTCTTTTAAGGCCTGGATTAAGGGTACCATTCTCAAGGATGATTTATTTTATTTTATTTTGCTTTTGTCAGGCAACGAGCATTCCTGTAATGAATCCTTTTAAAATACAACTAAGCAACACAAACTATGCAAACACTGTAGATTCAGGCACTAAACCATGTGAATGGTAGCCAGTGTCTATTAATTTTCAAGAAAAACTTAAAAAGAAACCCAAATAACCTAAGACTAGCCAAGGCTGAAAATGACTGTGTCTTCGATTTTTGTTTTATTTTAGTTCACTATTTGTAAAAGGATATTGCCTTTCAGGGATCCTGGCTTTATGTGAGGTGAACCCTTGATTTGTGTCCCAATTATTCATGGGCCCAAAGTTTTATACACATTCTCTAGGCTGCAATGATCAGTATAGTCTTCCAGATTTTGTAAGTTTCCAAGCTTCTCTAGAGATAAAAGTTTTAGCATGCATCAGGATCACCCAGGGGATTTTCTACAACACAGATTGCATGGCCTTTGCCACAGTCACTCAACTCTGCTGTTGTAGCACAAGAGCAGCCACAGATAATACATAAACAAATGTGTGTTGTTGTGTCCCAATAAAACTTTATTTACAAAAATATGCATCAGGCCAGGTTTGGCCTGGACCCATAGTTTGCTGACCCCTGCTCTAGATTGATGTTCCTATCTCTGTCACAAGAGGTTTCTTTTGCTTTCTTGCAGGCACAGCTAGTCACTTAAAAGGGTTTAAAAAGGGATGTCTGGGTGGCTCAGTTGGTTGAAGCATCCCACTCTTGATTTTGGCTCATGTCATGATTTCAGGGTTTGTGAGTTCTAGCCCTGTGTTGGGTTGTGTACTGACAGTGTGGAGCCTGCTTGGGATTCTCTCTCCCTCTTTCTCTGCCCCTCTCTCTCTGTCCGTCCCTCTCCCCCCTTGTCCTCCCCCCACTTGCGTGCACATGTTTCTCTTCTCTCTTTCTCTCAAAATTAAAATGAATAAACTTAAAAAAATTTTTTAAGGTAAAAGGGTTTAAAATTATCTTACTGAAAAATTTTCGATGTTACATAGCAGAAAATCTTTTGGGATCTTCATTCTAGCATATTGCCAGAAATAGAAGTCCTGCATTGAAATTTCTACTTGTTGAAAGAATTTAGGGCAAGACTTTTCTAGTGAAGAAGGAAAAGGGAAAAAGGATTCCCTACAAATCCAGTCTCTTTAGTAGTCCATGAAAAGTTTATGATTCGCCTTTGTTTTTCTGTAGAGGCTTTTTCTACTCTCTGCCCCTACAGAAGATACTTTTCTATTTCACTTGGTTGTCTACCTACCTACCCAGCTACCTACCGTAACTTGGTTACACCCTGAACTTGCCTTGCTGTCTCATTCCTGAATGACTTTGCACATGGTTTTCCATCTTCCAGGTTGCTTCTTCCTTCCCACACTAAGTTTGGTAAATTCCTGTTATTCCTTCAGCCCTCATTAGAAGTACCTCTTCTGTGAAGCTCTTCCTCCCTGAAGCTGCTGTCTGTCTCATGTGTTCCCTCTAATTGCTATTATTACACCTATTGTACTCCACTGCTATTGCTAGTTTTCAAAAATGTCTGCTTGCTAGGCTATGAGAAACAAAGATGGGAATGAGTTTTATTTATCTTTAAATGACCAGTGCTGGGTACATGCTTTTTACTCAATAAATTTATCTATTTACTTTTGAAAAATTGAATAAATGGCGAAGCAAATGATTGTTTAGGGAATGGGATTTTAAACAAACCACTTGTTTAAACCCTAAAGGTTTTAATCTATCTCAGTAATCACTGGCCAAATTAGAACCTCCTAAAGCCAGTCTTGTTCATTATCCTGGTTAGTCAAACCTACATAAAGACAGGAGTGAAACACACAAGGACATGGACCACTGCATGCATCACACCCAACTAGCATCAGGGAGGCCATTTATTGTCTCTAAAATAAAACAAAAGACAAAGTATTTTGTTTCTCTTTTATTGCAACCCATTGCAAGGTCAAAAGATTCACGGAAATATAGAAACTACAAACTGGGTGAATTTCCTTTATCCACTCAAAAAGACATTAAAGACAAAGGACCAGAATTTTTCACTACAGCAATATATTTCATAGTCTTTATTCTGAAAATACTGTTGACATTTTGGAGAGGATACAAAGCCCTGCATTAAACGTGTTCACATATATTTATGACAGTCTAAGCAAAACAAGAAACTCTATATGCCCAGAAATCATTTTAAGCCTATTTCAAAGCATCTAATGAGAACACATTCAACAACCATCACAGAATCACTCAAGGTGATGCTTTTTTTTTTTTCTGGTTGTTGTTTTTTTTTTTGAGATTAATGCTTTGAGGCTGGATATGATGTTTCTACAGATTTCTACAAATATACCAAAGCAGTTTTCCAGGTTATTTTGCATCAGGCTTTCTGGATTAGTCGACATCTTAAAGAATAAGTGCAAGTCCCCCACCCCACCCCACCCCACCCCAAAGCTAAAGCATGTTATAGTGCTGTATTTTAGATTCAAACAATGCAACATTAAAGAAAAATCAATTTTACACTTCTGAAACCATTTGACAAAGAAACTGTAACACTCTAAAGATTACAACTTTGAACTGAAATGGCACCATCCATATTATCAATGGCTCTCCCTTCTTTTGTTTTTTTTTTTTTTACTATTTAAAATATAGTGACGTATATAAAAATTAAACTTTTGCTTATTCACTCAAGCTACTATTACTATACATACTGTCATATAAATTAGTTTTGGATTAAAAACCAGTTAAAATATTGTGAATTAAAATATTTTTCAGTGGTGGGGAAATGAATAGCAAAACAATATTATTTGATGTGCAAGAAGAACTCTTTTATTAATAATAAACGGGTTTTTTCTTACACAAATTGTATTTTAAATTAAATTAGTAACCTATCTAGTGATGGAAAAATACCCTTGGTGCTTACTAAGTAGATTTTCTTAACTGATTGGGATTAAAAGCAAAAAAATGCCACATCAGAAACATGTTGACATAATCAAAGGAAACGGTGTTTACAAAAAAGGAGTCTTTATAAATAAGTGAATGGTATTTGAATGTAAAGCTATATTTTGTTTCTTACAGCTGATATCATTTTAGCCATATTGGGACTTACAGAAAGTGAAACTCAAACCTTAGTATACCTGTTAAAGACCAAAAAATCAGTTATGTCCACATTGGGGAAGAATAAATAGCAAACTCACAAGTCAGGGTTTTGTTATCTAGCTCTACTGTGAAAGATAATCACTCTTTTTCTTAAAAAGGCTCCCTGCGGTCTTGATTATAAATCTAGACCCAGGAAAGTTTACTTGAGCCTGAGTCCCTACTATGAATTAATTATAAAGATGTGTGAAATCAAAACACATATTCATTTACTTATATTGTCTTAACTGAAAGCTGGCAATCTTTAAACAAAGAAATGCTTATTTCTGACAAGTGTAAACAGAATCTTAATGAAAAGATTTTCTAATTTTTCCTCTTAACTCATACATTAACCAGCAATAGATCTTAGCAGTAGCACAGGAACTATTCAAAAATGACATGCATATATCCATAAAACCTGTTCTAAAGCTCAAAGCAAAGCAAAAAAAAAAAAAAAAAAAAAAAAAAAAAAAAAAAAAAAAAAAAAAAAAAAAAAAAAAAAAAAAAAAAAAAAAAAAAAAAAAAAAGAGAAAAGAAAAAAAAGCAATAGGAAGATTGTCTACTTACATCTCATTCATTAATCTTCTACCATGTGACTACCTCCAAATTTCGGAAATATAGGTTCATAATTACCAAAATTAACAAAAATAAATGATCTGTAGGGTTGTTTTTAAGTACCTGCACACTATTAATTACATTGGTGCCTTTAATGTGGAGAATGCTAAGGTCAGCTCCAAATATCATTAAAATATATCTGGACCAGTTACTATCCATGAAATAAAAGCTAACACAACGTTAACATAAAACTTCACTGAAATATTCAGGACTCAACAGAACACATTTGCAAAATGATGAATAATTAACTTTTGTGAGCTGGCCAGGGGAGTTCAGATCATTGCCTCCACATAGGAACTTCATGGAAGGCTTTGTTCTCTCTAATGCCTATATCACCTCCAGATAGCAAGTTGGCCACCTGTGGATATAGTGAGTTAGGCAGAGCCACAGTGGATGACATGTTCCCTCAGTGACCTGGAGGAAGGCCCCTCTGTCAGAAAATGATCTAGAAAGAAACTGCCCTGGAGTCGTGTACACATGCACGTGTGCATGTTTATGAGGGAGTGTGAGAACCTGTGTGTGTGTGTATGAGATTGAAATTTTGCAGGGTACTGGTTTCCTGGTTTCCAATTAGTGCAACATCACTTCTGGGCTGGTGATCATCAGAAGTGCACGATTCTATTCCATCAAAAGCCAAGGCAGTTGAATTTATTTTGGGGCATCTTCAAGAGGCAGTAGTTAGAAGCTCAAAATAATAGACCGATGTTTTTAGGTTCTACAGGAAGAAAAAGTTTTTAGAGAAATAAGTCTTTGACCGTAAAAACTAAAAGGTCTGTAACTTCTGAAATCTTAATTTTTAAGAAAAAAACAATACCCCAGCTCACCTGGGAACAAATAGCAATTGCGCTTATGCTATGCAGTATGCAAACAAGACACAAATATACACACTCAGGTACACCCGCACACGTGGAACAGTTAAAACCCTTCCAAGGGATTGCCTGCCCCAAATCTCCTACTCCTGTCTGCCCTGCTGACTGATCCGAGTGGACCTACGCGTGAGCAGGAGTGTTAGGAGGAGGCAGCAGACATGTTGGGGGTCCAGCCCATCTGATAGGCTCTCTCCAAGGTCCTCTTGCAGTCCTGCAGCACGGTGCTGAAGGTGATGTGGGGGTACTGCTGCACCAGCTGCTCCACTGTCACTTCATTGACCTGCAACCAAAGAAGAGGCATTGTCAAGCACAGGGCGGCTGAAACCACTCGCTGCCCGTGTCCTCTAATGTGCTAATGGTGGCAATAGGAACCCTCACCTCATTCCTCCTCAGCAGTGTGCGCAAGTGTTCTGTGAGAAGATCGGCAAGGCCCTTTTTGTCTGACCTTCCTGATTTCCTAAGTACTGCATTCACCCTCAGGGAGTGTTTTTAAAAAGACATAGGATATCAAGAAATCAAATGTGTTTTCTAGAAGCATAAATGATAGTGACTTGTCGAGATCTTAACAATGCCCACTGAAAAGCTAGTGCCTGGGAGGAGAGGCAGCAGGGAGATAGCATTCTAATGTGCATTTAGCTTCATCATCAACCTGACAGCTTTTTTAGGACAAAACTGTAGAGTGGTAGAGAGGATCCACAGGATTCTAGATAGAAGTGTTGGGGAAAATGTTTATTTTTCTTCCCTTTAAATGTTAAGGCACTGCAAACTTCAAGTCCCTTTGTGAAAAGGGCTGAAATGTGAGGAATCAATAATTAAAACATACATGGCTGGCAGGTCAGGGATGGCCCCAATAGACCTTAACCATCAAAGATACCACCTTGATTCTTGATTAGACAAGGCAATCAGACAGGCCTAATTAAAACTAACACCTTTACAATTGCTGTGCTGTGAAGGGATTAATTTGTCAATTATTTTTAAGCTGATTGCAGTTCATATCACAGAAGTAGACAGCTTCCTTCATCCTTTAAATAAATAAATGATTAACCTAAGAACCACAACTTTTAGGTAGCTTTATTTAAAATCTTTATTGAGCACTTGGGCATTTTCAAATACATCAATATTTCATTTATACTGAGTAAGCTGGTCTGAAAGAAGGTGCTTATGATACATAATTTTGTGCTCCCTCTCCATGTCTGTCCATTCTTGAAAAAGATCAGGACCACCAGGAAATACCTAAAACATCAAACCCTTGCTGTTTGCTTTGAAAGTCTGCTTAGAAGTATGACGACCATGACATTCAGTCATCTATACTTTTCTGAAATAACATGATGTTTTCTGGGTGATTTGGAAAACTATTATATATAATTTTTTTTTAAAAATTGAGACCTGATATTTCAACACCGCATTGATGATACTTAATCTGTCAGAACACCTCTCTATTCAAGACTTGCTTGTATTTAAATCAACTTGCATTCCAAATCCAACCAAACCATGTGGTTAATTCTTTTTGTGCTAGTTATGACATATAACATTGTTTTCAAAAACAAGAAGAAAATCATTTAAAATAAGAAAGAAAAACTGATATACAAATTTGAGTTGAGAATATGAGTTGATGGCCTTAAGAGGATTTTTAAACAATATTTTTAATTTTTTAATTTAAATTTATGATCTAAGTCTTGCTTGGGTTGAGGCAGCCTAAAAGAGTACACTTAGAAGGTCATGCACCATCTGGCTCTGCCTATCTTGGTAGCATATTTTTGATACTCCAGTCCCCTGACTTAATTCCAGATGATCAGACTGTCCAAGTTCGTTCTGGCCCCAGGGTCTTTGCACATATTATTCTCTTAATCTGGAATACTTTTTAACCCACTTCCCCCTAAAAACCCTTTCTTTTTGACTACCTCCTACTTATTCTTGAGTTCTTAGCTTCAAGGTCATTTCCCTAATGCCATTTCACTGCCCTACCCCTGGTCTCCCCACCTCAAATTAGGTAAGGCTTCTAGGTTATTTACTCTTCCAACATTGACCACTTGTCTTCGGAACACTTATAAAGTTAGTTGATGATTACTTAATTTAATGTCTGTTTCTCCTGCCCCAATGTACCATCCACAAAAGCCATGATCATTTTTGTACCCACAAGTCAGGCCTAGTTATTAGTGAATGAATGATTAAAAAACAAAACAAAAACAAATGGCAAATAAAAAGTGGAAACTCAAGAGCAAGGCAAAACCAGACATTAACATACTAATCACACAGACCAATTATTCCCTGAGGAACTCCTATTTGGCTCAGGAATTCCCTCCTTCAAGAAGCCTTCCCTAAGCAAGCCTATCTCCCAGAGAGGTTGGGGTAGGTACCCCCTTCTCTGTGCACCTGCGGTGGGCACCTGCATGCTTTTTTCTCTTATTTAAGCACTCTCACTCTTTACTTGCCTATAGCTTCCACCTGAGCAAGAAGAGCCCCTGGGGACCAGAGACTGTCTTTTACCTTTAAGGCTATCAAGCTGTGTGCAACATAGAGAAGAAACATGGCAACTGTGGTTCATACCATGGACTTGAGAGTCAAGCAGAAACAGGTGTGAACCGTGATTTCACTTTATTTCTTTAAGATTTCGTTTCCTCAACTATACACACAGGATAAAAGTACTTAAAAGTCATAGGATTGTTGTAAGGATTAAGTGTAATGATATGCTTAACACTGTGACTGACTTAAAAAGGTCTCCATATGGTAGCTCTTATTATAACACAGGCACTTGGTAAATGGTTATTGGGTGCATGAGTTAATTAACAATACGTTAAGGTGACCAATTCTCTGTAGTGATGCTCCATATTGTTCAATTTCTGAGATATTTCAGAAGTGAACCTTGGTAACATAATTTGTAATGTTCAAAATAAAATAATCACAGGGTGAGAAGTAAGCTTTAAAACATAATTCATATACAGGAAGAGTCTATTCTACCTTACCGTTCTCTGGAGGTGATTCCAGAACTTTCCTTAATGAAACAGTCCACGTTTTAAATGTCACTTTCAGAATATCCTCCCTTTTCTTTACCTGATGGTCCCCACCCTGCTATTAGGTTATCTTCCTCCCTTCTGTCATAAACAAACCCATAAGGATGCAGGTCTCATTAAGAAAGAAGTGAAGTCATTTGGTCAGACAGGATGCCCAGAAGACTACATTGCATGGCAAGGGGAGAAAGTCCAGGTCACTCAGTATTCAAGGAACAATGACCAGGGAGACAGATGACAGAAAACCGAGAAGAGAAAACATTTAAACCCATCATAAAGATGGGGACTGTCTCCTGTGCTGCCTCTTCTCTGATGTACACGTGGGCTTGTACAAAGTCCGATACCTAGGGATTGACAGGCAATCTGTTTTGGATGTCCAATTTTTAAATACAGAAAATATCTCTATGTGGTACTGTTTTGTGGGAAGAGAGATACAATTTAGCTTAAGCAAACTTGATATATGAAGATAACTTTATGAAGTATATAAATTAGGGGATAATTATTCACTTTGGTAAAGCCTTCCATGGTCAGGTTAATTATTTTCTCTGCTCTCCCAATATTGTATATATCCTTTGATTTACCAAAATTCAATTTACCTATTTCGGTAGCCTAAAGTAAGGTATACCTATATCTGAGAATACATAGTATGTTAGGTCTCTGGCTTTCAAAGGTTATAGGCAAGAATAGACAGTAACTTGGTTTTGTATGGCTGCATGAAACCAGCAATCCTCTGTGGATATAATGTCTTCTAAGTAATCTTTTTGCTAACTGTGCTCTATAAATTTTAGAAAACAAAACAGAGGGGGAAATGCAAATATTCCATTTTACAGCTTTGTTGGGTAGAAGCTATTCAGGGGAAATACATGTGTTCTCACTAGGGAAGGTTCTATCTTTTACTTACTGTGTCTCCTGGCGATACAGTGTGACAAATTTTATACTAAAGTTATTTTCATTTACTCCTCAGAAGTACAAATTATGCTCACCTCTTTGTATAGAATCCATAAGCACTTTGGTGCCTTAGAGAAAAAGTTCAGTGTTAGACACCAGGAGGGTCCAGAGCATTTTAAATTGTTACGCCTACATACACATTTCTGCAGACATTTTGTCATGCACAACTCCACTTGCTAGAATGAAAAGAACCATTCTCTGTTCCAACTCATAAAATTTGTGTAATATAAAAAAGGAACATAGATGAATTTTTTTACATTTCTCCATGATCCCTGGTTTTCTGTATTCAACTTCTTTTCCTCTTGTTGAAAACTATCAATGGCAACTCCTATATTACACTTGAGATTTGAAAACTGCAGCCTATCTTCCTAAAGAAATATGCAGTGGTGTCATTTGAAGAAATTACTGTGATTAAAGGGAAAAAAGTGTGTACCACATGTTTTTTTTTAAATATAAGAAAGATTGGATTTTATAGTTCTCTCCAAAGGCTGCATAACCATAATTTACATTTTCAAAATTATTATAACTCTTCTCAAGGTAGTAGCAATTTGTCTGGTATTTTAATCTATTTTGAGTTAACATCTATTAGCACTTTTTGAAAATGTGAGGTAAATTGCTATGCTAATTAAGGTAAATCATATCATCGTTTCATTCTATTCCTGCTACTGCTATGGGTGGGTGAGGAGAGAACCTCTGGAGCTTCTGAGATTCAGTTTAACCAATTTCTCTAGACCATCACACCCATCTCTTCACCTCCTTATCAATACTTTCTCCAGAAAGTTCCAGCTAAGTGCAAGCTCAAGTCTGAAGTATCTTCCAATGATAACTCCATTCGAAAAATATTATTTCTGATAAAAATTGCTAAGAAACCATTTATGTGAATTGATTCTTATTTTCTCTTTGTCTCATGTTTTAAAATAGGACAGGTTTCTTGGGAGGGGGGAAATATTTGATACCTGAGTGTATTAAACTCACATTCATGAATATAATAAACCACTTAAAATCACTTTTTAAAAAATCATTTTTTTAATGGAGAAAGTTTCCCTGCAAAAGGTGACCACTGCTAAAAATACTAATAACAGTAAAATGTATTACTAGACTGTGTTTCTTGACAGTAAAGAGTATTTGAGTCATCTCTTTGTTTTCAGTCCTACGCACACTGTCTGGCATATTCTCGCTCCATTAGATTATGAGCTCCTGAGACAGGAGTTTTTTGTTGGTTTTGTTCACTGCCAAGTCCCTGGCACCTATAGAATGCCTAGCACCTAGTAACTACTCAATAAATATTTGCCGGCTAAATTAATGTAGTACTTGTTCAATGAATAGGTACCAAGTAAACACAAAAGCACCAATTAGTACTGTGTCAGAAATTGTGGACATAACTTCACCTCATTCCCAGACTGTTCCTGCTACAAAGGTAGCAGTCTCTAAAGTCTTGGCTTTATGGTAGCTCCAAACTCCTTTCATCCTTTCAAGTTCATACCCAAGGCGATTCTTTGTGCTACTCTCCTTTCCAACCAGGCGCCTCTTTCCAGATGCACCTTTCCTTGGGTTTCCAATAATTTGCACAGGAGACCAAAGTAGCTCATGCTGGTGGTTCAGTAATTTCTGCTGGGTCATGCTGCCATCAGGCGGTACTAAGGAAAAGCCTAAGCCATACTTGAGTTAAATGGGGGGCAGCCTTCCTTACTGGAGATCAGTGACACACTACACTGGATGGATAACACTGAGAAACAAGTTAATCATCACTAGATATGAGCTGGTTTCCAAAACGTTGCAAAACCCCACATGGTTCCGAAGATTTAACACTTCTGCTTACAGCATCACCACCCCACTCAGGGTGGCAGGCCCAGGAGGGCCCCACAGAAGACTCTGAAATTTTGTGACATTTAAAGTCCCTTCTCATGTCACAGTTATCTGGAGGCAGAAGAGGAACTGTGGGCAGATCCCCTGACTCAAAATAATGCTACCTCCTCTAATTTCTTGGGCTTCCAGAATTCTACCTGCCTTTATTGATCCCTGGGGACAAACGGAAATCCGAGGAGCTTTTTGTTGCTGTTGTTGGTGTTGTCATCACAGTGATGTGTGGCATTTGTTGTTCCAGATATAATGAAAATAATACTGCAACTCACGGTACAGTCCTAGACAAGGAAGAATTCTTCAAACCAAACTGTCCTATGCCCCCCACTGAGAAACACTGTACTCATCAGAATGAGGCACTCGTGTGGTAGGGGGACAAATCGAACACATTTCTTCTCTTCAGCATGGTTTACTTTGGCAAAAAGTTGAACATAATTTGTCAATTCTTCATCCTAATGACCAATAAAGGCAAAATAAAAGTATGCCTCCATTCTAGCAAGGAGGGAATGGGAAAAATATTCAATGAGCATCTACTATTTTCCAGGCATATACACACTAATACTCCTTATTACAGATGAACTGTGGCTCAGAGAGAATTAGTATTTCACACAGGGTCGCACAGCTTGTAAATGGAAGCCGGGATTTGAATCCAGGACCCCTACACAGAAATGTTCTCTGCACTACGCTGCCTTGGCACACAGGAAGTGAGATGCAGGAGGTGCCAGACTGTGGCCTAGCTGGTCACCTGCCCAGTAAACTGTTCACTGACATTCCTTTTCCATCTATGGTACAAAAAATGATTTCAATTTACATTTAAATATATTTCAAAGTTCTTTACAATGTCTTCAAAATGGGAATGCAAATTATACTAGATCTCACTTGGCTTGGGGAATATTCCATTGTGAAGCAGTAGTTGCATGAGACTCTGAAACATCATAGAAATGTGATGAAGCTGCCGGACTAACAAGGGACCTTCTGGCAGGACAACTGCCCCATGAAATAAACAGGCGTTGCTTTTTCTCCAGTCTCCTGCCCATCAAAACATTTAACTGTGTTCAGACAGAGGTAGAATGGCCAACTTGACAGATACGGTTCTTGTCCTCTTGAGCAGGGAAAATGGACAATTATACCAGCAACAGCAAAGCCTGAGGACTGATTTCTAGGGGCCGTGCAGGCTGCTGTGGACAGAGGCACCTGACTTTCTCCAGGAGAGCTGGGAAAGGCTTTCCAAAAGAAGGGATATTTAATTGAACTTCCAGACAAGGAGGCATCAGCCTGTGTACACATGTGTTAAACGCACACATATTATTCAGGGAAGAAAGGAAACCCATTCACGAGCTATAATAAAACACCAATCTGTCCCTTACTTTGTAAGATTTGTAAGGCAATGTTTCTCCAGCTCATCTAGCAAACTCAAGTGTATAACTGCAGTAGTTCTTGCTTCATATAGCTTCGTTCTGAGGAAAGGGGGGTGAAGAAAATTGATCCCCTATCGGCAGGTGGGAAAAGTAAGGAACCCACAGTACACCTGTGAAGGGGCTGCAAATAGCACACTCAACTCCTCTGTCCTAATTCAGGGCTTTTGCCCTCACACTGGTCTGTCATTCTTCACAGACTCCCTGGGCAATGTCACTCACTACTAACAGCCCCAGAGGCTGACTCCTGGCGGCCCAGAGGCAGAGTGTTGTCTGTCAGGCAATACGCCTCCAGAATCTGCTTCTCTCTGAGTTTCTTGGCTATTTGGGAAACTGTACTGGTTATCAGTGGAACCTGGCATTCACAAGGTGTAGCAAAAGTCATCGCGGACAATGCATACGCAAATGAGGCCCAAATGCTCTTTAAGCTAGTGCCCACTGGCCCCAAGATGGGCACATATTTAAATGGATAAAATACGGGTGATGTGAATTCTAGTAATACGTCAAGTTTGCATGTAAATGAGATGAGTCATCTAAGTGCAGTTTAAAATATTTTTAATAGGACACTAAGAAAAGAATAAAACAGCGGATGATACACTGATTTTCCCAGGACCCTGCACAGCCAACAACCTGCAGCAGGCTCTCTTTGAGGATTCTATTTCCTTCCCTTTGCAGTGGGACTTCTCATGTCCCTGCTTGGGTGACATACCATGTCCTGCCAAAGTTTCCCTATGTTAGAACAGGGAGGTCCAGGACACCAAAAATTTGGAGTGACTGTGACACTCTCTCACTTCACCTCTCTTCAGCAGCAAGGCTAAGCTTTCCAGAAGTCTGGAGGAGGATACAGCAGTAGTTCGGCATGCATGAACAGGCTGCGGGCAGAGCCCACAATGAAGAGAAAGGGTCTTTCCCAGACTGGTGAGAGCTGTGAAAATGATTCTAGGTGTGAGCCAAAGCACTTGCTCTTTGTCTCCACTTGACAGTCAACTTGCATTCCTTTCCTCCCTCCGCCTCTCTTAGTCAAACCAAGGCTCTTCTCCATGAATCTCACAGCAACTCAGACATAACAAATGTTTGATACATGTTTACTGACGTGGTAAGAGTAAAACTGTGTCTGCAAACAGAACACAAATAAGAATATAGCGGATCGCAGCACAACTGCTCACTGAATCACCTGGGGATCTTTTAAAAACCTCAATGCCCAGGTCACATCCCAGACTAACTGTACCTGCATCTTGAGCGAGTGGGACCCTGACACCAGTGTTTTTTAAAGTCCCTCCCCTCACCCCCCAGGACATAGCTCAGGTTGAGACCTACTGGTCTAAAGCTTTCGACTGTAAAGCTCCCAGAGGGCACAGGTGATTTCTGCAGACTGCAGATTTCTTCAGACTGAAGGCAAAGTCTGAACTAAGATTATTTGAAGACAACACATATGCACTTGCCTCCCAGGCTGTCCTCTACGTGAAACTGAGTCCGGGGTTCTGGAGAAAAGAAACGGTTGCTCCTACAGCTTAATGGCCCATCTTTTACAATACTTATCCCTACCTGAAACAAAAGGTGTATTCTTTGAATGTGGTAAAAACAGACTGGTTTCTTCTTTTCAGCATTGGTCTTGGATCTCTACTTGGCACTGCCCAAGGAAGCCATTTCCTGAGCTTTCTAATAGCTAACGGAAGGGAAGATTCCCCTAAACCCAGCTGTCACATGGATGGATGTCGTGCTTCCTCAAGGGACCACCCATGAGGTGGAAGGACAAGGCACAAATGACTAAGTATTTAATATACTTTTAAGAAGAAAAACTGATCATCTTATTGGAGACTAAAAGCCACCTGCTTACTATGGGAGTCAGCTGACTACAGGCCACCCACAATGCACTATGCTGCATGCATGAACCTCCTACAACTAGCCTGAGGCCTCCAAGAATGGATTTTTTTTTTATAGAGAGAGGGAAGAAATATTATTCTTAGGTGGCAAAAAACTCATCTAAAAGTCCCAAAGCATGGAAAGAGACAGATAGTGAGAATGCAATGAACCTGACAGAGGCAGGCTCATAAATTCAGTCAACTTTGTCAAATGCAGTCATTGCATTTCAGAATCTGCAATGATTGGAAGTGCTATGCTCTGTCAATATCACAACAGGCCTGGCTTCATGCTGTCTCTTTTTCATGAGATGTGGGTTGCCTGTTAACACTAGCATTGCTTTCTATTCACTTGAATTAGCACAGTGAGGAAGCAGCAAAGAACCTGAGAGGATGAGGATCACAGAAACGCCTGCAGTGTTAAGTGAGAATCGGGGCTCGCCAACCTGAAGCCTCTAATTAGAGATTAGTGTGACAGGAGTCCAACAAGCAGGCTGTCAGAGAGAGAGAAATTAGTGACATTTTCATTCCCTGTTTCTCCAAGCAATCCTCCACCAAGAAGAATGTTTCAAGTCAAGTGTAAGCTCTATGCAGAGCCTTGTGTAGGCCACTCTGAGGCCACAGACGGCTGGCCATGGAATTGACCTAGTGCATACATGTATACATTTTTTTTTGGTATAGATCTGCATGTGCGGTACAGATGAGAACCAAAGCGGACCCGTGTGGGACATCAACATGGAGAAAGCCGCTTGGCAAGTCATCGGCAATGCTCTAAATGGTTCAGCAAAAGATTGACTATTTGAGAAAAACTGGGCCCTAATAAGATAATTAACGTAGTCACTAACTGAGCGGTAAGTACAACGTATTTATAGAACACATCTGGGTGTTTCTAAATTAAACTCGCAAAGTTAAGCTGAAACACACAATCGAGAAAGAAAACTCTCAGAACTAAAAATGTCTTTTCTTTTATGCTTAATGGCTTTCTTGATTTCAGTTTTTATTTTCTTACATAAAGCCTGGGGCGGTGGTAATCACCAGTGGACACCTGATGAAAAAATATCTTTCTAAAATGGCAGTTGCCATCAGGTAGGATTTATGGATTTGACCTGTTTCCTAAAACGATTTTATTACCAGCAAAAATTTATTCTGCATAAAAGTGATCTGTAAATCTGTAGATTAAAAAACCTGAGAACAAGTGATATTTCTGGCTTTCAGAAGAGAGACTCTACATAAATCAGAGCATTCCAGGGTTAGACTCAGAAGGATGCCGAGTCCAATCACACAGCAGATGCCTGAACTCAGTCTGTGACTCTCCTGAACCCCAGAGGCTTTCAGCTACACTCAGAGTTCCCCAGCTACAGAAAACTGGTGTTAAATCCAAGGTGTTGCCTTTCTTCTTTCCCTCTGTCTAGATACTTCTTCTTATAATCTATAAAATTATTAGCAGGAAGTGGGATCTAATGTTTTTCAAACTTGCTTTTAGCTGTAAAATACGTCTGCAAACCAAAATAATAAATACACAAACAAAATAAGTAAACTAAACAAATTAAAGCAATAAAAGTGGGGTTGCTCTGGCTGAAGTCAGTTAGATGGTAAGGACCTGCCCTTACCCTGCCTTAGCTGCTCTGTCTGAGGAACCTCCTCAGAATCCTGGAGCTACACAGAATGCAGATAAGAAACACAATCCATCCGTCCATCATCCAATACCTGTTTGTTAACTAACTATTATGTATCAGCCCCCAAGGCTAGGTCTGGCAATATAACACAGAAGGAGAAATCCATGGATCTTACAATCTAGTGAGGAGGAGAGGGATGGGGATGAAGAAGGTAGGAATTCACCACCACATGGTTCTTGCTTGCTTCATGTAATGAGGTTTACACGCGTTAACTCACTTAATCCTCTCCATGGTCTATGGGATAAGTGTTATTTTTATTCCCACTTTACAGATGAGACAGGCAGTACGGGAGATGGAAATAGAAATGGCAGGAGTGTGGTGACATTGAAGGCAAGAGAAAAGCATTCTCGTGAAGGAGGGCATAGTTACCACGTGGATGCAGCTGCTAAGAGATGAGGCCAATTGTGGATAGAGAAGTGGCCGCTGCATGTGGTGACAAGGAAGTCACTGGTGACGTGGAGAAGAGCAGATTCAGTGGCGCAGCGAGGATGGAAGTAGATTGTAAGGAGTGGTTGAAAAAGGAAGGAAAACTGTTCATAGTCTATCCTTTGCAGAAAGGAGTTTAATAGTAGAGTGGCAGAAAATAGAACTGAAGAGGAATGCAGATGAAAGCAGATGTGGGGTCAAAGCAAGTTTCTTCATGCAGAAGAAATATACTTTGGGGTACCATTTTTGAAAATTAATTTGCAGTCTTACTGCATTGTAATTGTCCGTTTCCTTGGCTGTCTCCCCCAGGAGGCTTCGGGCTCTGTGGAGTAGGAACTGCCTTGTTCACTGTTTTTTTCTGACCTGTCGCCAATCACAGTGACTGGAACCCAGTAAGCACACTCAACAGATCTTTCTTGAATAAATGGATAAAATAGATACAAATTGGGAGAGGGAAGGGAGCTTGGGTTTTTTCTTGTAAAAACTACTTGCCATATAAAACGTTCACTGCAAACCTGCTGCTGGATGGCTAGGCCTCATGTGCGGGCGGAGCCGGATCCTTCCCAAGGGGCCCTGCAGTCTCCTGAGCCACTGTGGGCTGTCCTTGTTTCTATTCTGTGAAGTCAGGTGCTTGGGAGTTCTGGGATCTAATCTGAACCCTGTTAAGAAACTGCTGTTACCTTTTCTGTTTCTAAATTAGAAAAATAATATGATCCTGCAACCTAATTCTTTCATGTAATTACTTAAGCCAAATCAAAGTTCCAAGGAGATTATTTACTACAAAGCAATGACGCTCCCGGGTGCCTTCAGGCAAACTCCAACATAACATTCTATTCCTCCAGCATTTGGGGAACAGTAGGCCCTCTCCTTCCTCCTTTCCAAAAAAAAAAAAAAAAAAAAAAGTAATTCATACATCATTCCCATAATAGAAGTGAGCAAA
Source organism: Cryptoprocta ferox (assembly GCA_028646485.1). Lineage (NCBI taxonomy): Eukaryota > Metazoa > Chordata > Mammalia > Carnivora > Eupleridae > Cryptoprocta > Cryptoprocta ferox. Next base: position 77,062,839 of record CM053572.1, read on the forward strand.
ACATAAGCAGCTACTTACAGCGCTCTCCCTTAAAGGGTTCTAGGGAGATGTCGATTTTCCTGAAGAAGCAAACCAAACAAGTCCCAGCCTGCACACTGAATGGCCCTCTAACTTGGCAAGTCTTTTTCCTCTGTTCACTAGAAAGGACTGAGACCTACTGGCCTCTGAGTTTCTTCTTCCTTTATAATAACTGTAATTGTTATTTAATGAACTTTCGGTATGAAAAAACAATAGAGTCTATTTGTTTCTGAGAATTGCTAAGTCTCGGGGCCTGGTGTTTCTCTGTAAGATCTTTGCATGTGAATCTCTATTCATGGCTACAATATCATGAACCAGGTAGTTCATGTCGTGGCTGAATATCACAGAGCAGATTCCAGAACAGGTATGTATATATGAAAAAATAATAATAGCAGTAGTAGTGGACATTTACTGAGGGCTTGCAGGGTGCACAACTTTGGGCTAAGTGCTTTATTGGAATATCTCATTTATTCTCATAACAACCCTATGGAATAAATATATCCCAATTTTTCAGACGGTGCAACTGAGGCATTTAGAGATTAAGCTGCCCAAAGTCCCACAGACAGTAAAGTGAAGTAAGTAGAATTTGAACACCCAGCAGTCTGACACCGGTGCTTACCAGTTTAACCTTTGCCATAAAGCTCCATGCTGTGTTTCTTGGTTTACTGCTGAAATACAGGGAAGGCTTTCCAGGTGCCCAGGACTGGCAGAAGAGGAGATGCTTCGCTACGGTGCGGTTGTGAGGTAACCTCTGAATTTCAGCTGATGTGTTTTTCTGTTTCAATTACCAGGAATAATCAGGAGAGGGTTGTAAAAATGTGTTTTAAAGTGTTCCTATGTGAAAATCACCTGGAGAAACTGTTTTATCAGCAAAAGGAACAAGATGCTGATACTTCAAGCAAAGGACTTCGGTTCAGATTTTAGAGCCCAAGCCATGCTCTCACCATTTTTTTTTATCTTCCCTCTCCCTCTGAACACATGACTGTGGGTTGTCAGGGCAATGGTTATGTCGCCCAGGCCTGGGATTGCACAATCTAATACAGTCAAGGCCACTCCTACCTTATCAGGAGAGAAGGGTTTGTTTTATTTTTTTCACTTTATTTTCTTTGATAAGGCATAAATTTTCAATTCCCAGTTTTGGCTATGGGCAATCTGGAAACAGCTGTGAGTGCATGGCAGGGAAGAGGGGAGTCCCTGCAGGTACACACTTTGTTTCATGGCTGAATTGCTACCCAAACAGTCCTGGACACAGCGTCCCACAAATTATTTTTCCTTTAAACTGATTTTTCCAGTTAGTTCTGTATATTAGTTACAGAGTCCTATATTATTTTCCCCATAGGGCTTTCCTGCTCCTGATTCCTAAACAAGCTGATAAAAACTCCATTTTCTCCACAGAAATATTTAGGTTGTTGAGGCTTTTTCTCTTACCATAATTACTTCCTGAAAAATGCAGTGGTCAATTTTTCCTGAATATTTTTACATTAAATTGGGCACACAAAACTTGGCCCTTGATATTTGAAGGTTGTAAAGTAGATTTCTGGCTTTAAAGAGATGACTGGTTTCTATTACTTGCTTTCTGTGTTGGCTTCTCATTGATTTGATTAAATCTCTCTACCATTTAAATGAGGAACTCTGTGTGAAAACAAGAATTTCTTATGACCTGAAGAAATCATTTCTTATTGAAAGAAATCATCTATTTCACTCCTTGACTAAGTACTTCAGGAATTGGAGCAGGTGAGGAGAAAGGTCTTGGCAATGGCAGTTTGATGAGAAATGAATTAATTCGATTATTTCCATGGTGTGGATCAATAATAGCCAGCCTCACAGAGGCCCCTGGCCTGAAGGCAGCTGGATAATCAATAGGATCACACAGAGGCTTCTCCTCCCCCAGCAGCCTCTCTGATCTTTTCTGGGCGGACTCTTCACGCCTGTGTAATTCTAATTTATGTCAACTAGAAATCAAAGAAATTCCAAGAGGCTTTGGTCATAGGACATTGGGGTGGACCTTTCAAAATCTATTTATGTCTATTCCTTCAGTAATGTGGCCCCTACGACCCTCCTGGCGCCTCTAGAGGCCAAGGAGAAGGAGTCTCCTCCCAACAGAAGAGCAGCTACCTGGTCCCGGCAGAGGGAGAGGGGTGGTGTTAGGTAAATCGAGGTACACTCTCTCCTTCCTATCTACAACTCTGCAGGGACACACGAACAAATACGCATTTTAAGCCAAATGCTTTGCCAAGAGTGGCTCCCTCAATAACGCTCTTTAATGATACCCCAGACGCTGGCATTTTCAAATCAAATGAACAGTGTGTAAAATTAGTTCTGCATGAAGTTAAAAAAAAAAAAAAGAAAGAAAGAAAGAAAGAAAGTGAAAGGGAGCTTTTAAAAGCTCCAGCATTTCTCCATCCAACTGCTTTTCACAAGGGTTTGGCATTTGAGAATTGCTACATTTATGATGTTATTCGCTGCTCATAATTCAGGCCCTCTGTCTCCGAACTTCTGTAGTAACACACACTGCAGAGGTTTCCACCATGACATTTTATCACCGACGTTTCCCAAACCAGCCAGGCTGCCTCTGGCGAGGTCTGGTTTCTCAGCCAATGCCATGCCACTGGGCTCCCTCCCTTCTCATCAACCTTGTTACCCCAAACATTTTTCATTAACCTTGAACACTGCATTTCCATTTGCCCTACAGCTTTCCCATGATTTTGTTTTGTCCTTTTCAGTTTTGTTCTCCATCCAAACGGCCTTATAAGAAATGAGGAAAATATCATATTATGAGAAGAAACAGATCTATATGGTATCTAGAATTCTACGATCTATATGGTATCTAGAATTCTACAGAATATTCTATTCTGAGATTGTGAAAATGATTTTTTTCACAATCATTGAAAGCCTACAGAGGGCTTTCTCTGACCAAAGCCACCGACTATCTATAATTGTGGAAAGCAGAGTAAACATATCACTCTTATTAGAGAGTCCGGTTGATTATACAAGCAGTTTTAACTAAATCACCAAATAAATGCGTGTTAAGTTGATAGGTGATTTCGGGTCAACTCTAATTCCCAAGGTCAAGTAAGCCTTTGAACAGTCTTTAAGAATATAAGTTCACCCCAATTCATCAAAGCCGTCTCACACAGGGTTTTCTTCTCTTGGTTCTTACAATGCACTGAGGTTTAGGAGATTAAGTGGCGTCGGCTTTAAAACTCAAAGTAATGCCTCTAACATGCTTATCCATCCAGCAATCGGAACAGCTACTCAAACACGGGCTTCTTAATGCACTTCCTAATTTTACAAGTGTTCAGGGGATGCTGCATTTGTGGAATGGCCGGGGGACTCCTCCCTACCAGTCACCAGTGTTGTGGCCAAACATGTTGTCTGACAATCTGCGCGCACGTTGCTTTCATCTGCAAAGAATACGGTGAACCTTTCTCATCTGTTCTTTGTTTACCAAATGAGAGAGAGAAAGAAGAGGGAGACAGAGGAAAATACCTTTTCCTACAACAAATGCAATGCATTTCGTTATTCTTTCAATTCCTCAAAAGCCCAAGTGAGGAAAAAAGCTCAAATTCGGTAACGTATAGCTTCCAAATCAAATATAAGTGGCCCCAAATGAAGCCGGCTGCATGTGAAAGAAAATATAACTGTCTTCACTATTCCACAGAACCACAGGATCACAGAACACAAGCCCTGGGACACACAGACATCACAAACCCCATCCCTTCCCCAGTGCAGGGATCCCAGGGACAAAATTCCTGACAAAGGGGTTAATGGTGTAAACCATCGAAGTCTCTTGCTCCTCCTTTGTCTCCAATCGGTGTGTAGTAAGGGGAAGAACTCAAATTGATGAGTTACTAATGGTTAGCAGATTTGGTTAAGGGACAGAGAGAAGAGTGATAGACCCAAATAGTTTTGGTCTTCAATTATTGGTTGGCACAGATGAACTCACCTTGAGATAGATAGTGGGTCTTCGTCTCCATATGCTGATCATGATTTCTCTGTGTTTTCTATTTCTATTCTTATTTTTCTTCACTATTTTCTTGTTACTCTCTTTTTGTTTCCCTATTTGAACTGTCTTCTCTTCAACTCAGCCTTTTCTCATCCTACAAATCTTTCTTTATCCCTATGCCCTGGTTAGTAAGTGGATTCCAAATACAGGCTGTCCCATGCAGGCATTAGTTTTCCTTTGTTGAGTAAGTAAAAAAATGTAATTATTGACATCTTAGTATAGAAAATAATAATTTTAGATTTAACTGAGGAAAAAGATAAAGGGCAACATCTTTTCTAATCTTAGTTTATTTTTTCCTCTCTAATTTTTTTATTTAAATTTTTTATGTCTTTATTTTATTTTGAGAGAGACAGAGAGTGAGTGGGGGAGGGGCAGAGAGAGAGGAAGACACAGAATCTGAAGCAGGCTCCAGGCTCTGAGCTGTCAGCACAGAGCCTGATGCAGGGCTCGAACCCACAGACCGTGAGATCATGACTTGAATCGAAGTCGGCCGCTTAACCGACTGAGCCACCCAGGCACCCTTAATTTCCTTTCAAAATCAGATAGTAAGCAATACATTTTTTTTCTCATTTGGAAATTTCAAATATCAAAACACAGGTTACCATGACATTGATGATAAGAATAATCAGTAGCACTGAGTACTTTATATATAACAGACATGGTTATTCTAAAGGCTTCGTATAATGTTCACTCATTTAAATGCTCACAGAAGTCTACAAGTACTATCATTACTTCATTTTACAAATGAGAAAACAGAGGCACTGAACAAGTAACTGCCCAAGATAACACTATTAAGAGCAGAACCCAGATTTGAACCAAACTCTGGTCTCTGAGTTCAAACCCTCAACTATTAACCTCTTTGCTACTCATGTTGTTACTTTGAGTCTTGATAAAAATTTAAAATCTGGAGACAGATTGCATAACACAAATTTTGAAAGCTGAGTAGCTACTTACTCTAGATTTCCATCCAACTAAATCAACAAACAAGCGATTATGTGCAAGGCTTTATTTGCACTTTGTGGGTGGCTTGGAAATGTCTTCTGTCCTCACAGAACCTCTTGTGTCTGGTTCTGAGCTGCCCTAAGCCTAAGGACGCCAGGCAGTAAGGCTGGACCCGGCATCCCCTGGGCTGAGCCACACCACAGCAGGCTGTGGGCAGACAGCATGGTGCTGGAGCTAGCAGCTCTCAGAGCAGCTCACTGGTTGGAGAAAGAATTCAGAGGCCTCCAGAGCAAAGGACTAACACTCTCTCAGGGAGCCCACTAATCAGAACAGCCTCCCCACTTATTTTAGACTAATTTGCATCTGGGTAGAAAAGGATCATTTCCTTAACTTAAAATAAGCAAAATGCTGGTCGGCAAATATGTCGGAAATAAGCTTCTCCTGCACTGACTGGAACATAAACTTCTACCATTCATCTCTGAAGGTGGAGCTGACCTCAACAAATCTAAAGAGTATGGACTAGAAATATGGTAATTTCCAAGAGTGCTGGTGGATATACAGATCCATTTTGAACACATACATTTTGGTGTCCTTGGTTTAGGGAATACCCAGGTAGCAGCAGTTTCTTCTGGCAGACATTGAGCAAAGCTGCTGTCATTGTTTAGCATTTCTAGAATACTCTGCCTACTGTAGACTCTTTGTTTTAAAAGAAGTCTTTTAAAAAAATAAAATATTTTATTTTTATGTAGTCTCTATACCCAACATGGGGCTCGAACTCACAACTCTTGTGAGATCAAGAGTCACATGCTCCACTGACTGAGCCAGCCAGACGCTCCTAAAAGGAGTCATTTTCAAGTGATAGGGTTGGTAGCAGCATTAGGTTAGTTAGCAGTGAAATCTGAGGGAGACTTGCAACCCCTGGGTCTCAGTGCTGTTGCTTAGTAACAAAGTCAGCCAGCTTTTTAGGCTGGGCTGAGAATATATAGTAAAATCTCTCTAAACATAACTAACTGGCAAAGGCCTGGTATAAGCTGGGATTTTAAAGCATTTGGAGAAAAGAACTAGGTCAATTAACAAAAATGACAAAGCACACAAAGGATTTGGGCCATTCTTCTATTTGCCCCCAAATTTGCTACATTTAGAAAATGCATGTCCTTTGAGAGACATATATATTTAGTTTCACTTTCTTTTGCTAGATCTGTCCCTAATCACCATTTTGCAAAAGTAGCACACATGTGTAAATTATTATAAGATGCTAGCACTTTCTGAGCAAGTGTCTGAGGTAGATGTGTTCCAAGAAAGCAGTACCCATGCCTAGAGACGGCACCCAGGGTGTGCCACAGGCACTGGACCCAGACTCTGGAGACCTGTGGAAACACTTGGATGAGTGGCCTCAGGCCAGGGTCTAGTCTTACGGAGCCTCCATCTTCTCCCCTTCATAGCATGAATAACCACTTCTTAGACTTACAGGGGAAACATGGAAGTAACAAACAGGAAAGCATCTTGGTAGTACCTGGTGATCAGTACAGATTTTTATCATTTTTCTTCTGAGTCTTCAAAGGGCACCATATTAAACGTGGCACAATTTCCCAAACTCACACTCACATCTCTGGTCAGCGCCACACACCTTCAGTGGGACCTCAGGGACCATTTCTCCTCATGTGCCAAAAGTGACATCTTAAGTGTGGAAAGGCACAAATTCCCACAGAATATTCCCTCACTGGCCCTTTATTGCCCCCAGATGACCACAATACATAGATGTTGAGCACTGAAATCACACACTTCAAATTGCGAAAAACCAATTTGGCACTGTTCTTTCCACCTTACTGTTGCAGGCAACTTGGAATCCAGAAAAGAATTTTACCATTAAACCCTGCACATTGTTGGGTGACGTGCAAACATTTTTAATTTTGGTCCGCGGACTAAGGGAGAGGAGGCCAAAATCTAATTTGACTGTGTGTATGATTGCATTTCCTTTCTGCATAAGCAAAAAATTCATTTTTAAATACAGAAATGCAAAAATAATCTCAGATTAGTTTAGAAAACCAGACATCTTGCAATCCATAGCTGTAACAGCCCATGTATGTGCATGTACACATACATACATATGGGATAGAGAGAGAGAATGTGATAGAAAGCTATTGACTACAAACTTGATAGGTAACTCTTACTTTATCGCATCGCATCAGCCCCAAATATCTCAGAGATTTGCTGCTCTGCGCAATCAGGGTGGCTCCTTGATCTGTAATTTCTTTACACCATCCAACATCCACAGTCTCTATTGTCATGCTGTACTGGCCAATGGCTATCAGTGCTGCAGGGAGGGACAGAAAGAGAGAACACAAGCATAAATGTTAGCAGTGTAAGGGATCTCTATCTTATTATGACTATTTCTCTCATTTCCTCACTAAATTTGTTCCTGAAATGTTGTGTGTAAATGAATGTTTTGTAAACGAAATTAAATTTGAAATGCTTTAGGAGAGCTTGCTCTATGACAAACCCTTTTACATAGTGAATAATCATTCCATAATTTCCCTTTCATTGGAACATAGCTTCTTATCAGTTTTACTCATTACAAGGTTACCTGTACTTTCAAACATTCATATCTGCAGAAGGAATAAATTAAAATGAATTACATATATAATGTTACAGAAAATGCTGAGTAGAAACTAAACTTTACCCAAGATAACTTTAATAATTTTTTAAAAGAAAAATCCATGTAAGCACCATTTTGAGGTGTGCTTTACTGCATATAAATTTCTTTACCGATTGGCATAATTTTTACCATCTGTTCATGATCTGTAAAATGTAGGACTGTATAATATTTTTCACATTAGTCCTTCTTGGGACTGTTAGGAATTAAGAGCACATTATAACATAGAGTTGAACTTAATTGGTGCCATGCTAGAGTGCAGTAAAGGGAATGCATTTGTTATGGTGAATTTCCTCACCATTATCCCAAGTCTTTCTTCTATTAACATATAAAATGAAGCCTGTCATCTGAAAACTATCAGTATCTCTAGTCTTCTTGACTGTTTAGCATTGGACCACTACTGAAGGGCAGATGCTTATCCCATAATCTAGGATGTGCACCACTTATCACTGCTCCATTAGCCAGCACCCTGTCAGAGAGACCAATCAGTGAAGGTGGCTCTTTGCTACGGACTTCTGACTTGATAGACATGCACATCTCTACATTTGTGGAGCAGAAAAACAGATTTCAATACCTCCAGCCAGAATAAGTTCATGGTATATTGGTTTGTAAAAGAAAATCCTGAAAACAATGCCACACATATTAAAAAGGACAGAGAAATTGTTTGCTAATTATTTCCTCATTCTAAGATAGGATGAGTTGATTTCTGTGACATTAAAGGCGGATGATATTTTCCAATTGACTAGATTGATAAGAGCAGAGTGAATTACTCATGTAAATAAATGTTAACTCTTACAGCTCATGGGAAAGAACTTGGCAAAATCTCTTTGCTAATTACCTCAGTAATATTTTTTTACTAGAAAATTCATGCCCAGGATTCAAGTATCAAAGCACTCCTAAGTAGCCTGATATTTAAGGCTTACAAAAACACCCATGATTTCACTATATTCCAGTGAAAATATGATAAAGGCCAAAATTTTTTTCCTAGAAATTCCTCATGCCACAAATTTGTTCATGCTCTCACCTTTGCACCTACTTCGAAATTTATTTATTTATTTATTTATTTATTTATTTATTTACTTAGAGCACAAAAGAGGGAAGAACAGAGACAGAGGGAGAGAGAAAGAATTCCAAGCAGGCTCCACGCTGTTAGCACAGAGCCTGATGCGGGGCTTGAACTCACAAACCGTGAGATCACCCTGAGCCGAACTGAGTCAGATGCTTAACCGACTGAGCTGCCCAGGCACCCCGCTCTTTTAACATTTATTTTTCAAGGAAGTGGAGCAGGATAGAGGGGGTTTTGCCAAAGATTTGCTGAGTGGTCTGAGTGATATTTTGTGCATAGAAGCAATATCCCAGGTTAATCCCATTGGTGTCCTTGCCCTAAGAAAATCATGATCTCTGGCATTGTCATAATTTTCACTGGTTATCTTTTTTAAAAATCTTTAATGTTTATTTACTTTGAGGGAGAGAGAGAGACAGATCATGAGCAGGAGAGGGGCAGAGAGAGAGAGGGAGACACAGAATCTGAAGCAGGCTCCAGGCTCTGAGCTGTCAGCACAGAGCCTGACATGGGGCTCGAACTCATGAACCGTGAGAATGTGACCTGAGCCTAAGTCGGATGCTTAACCAACTGAGCCACCCAGGCACCCAAGCACTGATTATGATATCTTGAGGATCTCCTATGATGACTGTAGTAGAATATACATAAAAGAAATTTCTTTCAATTCAGAGTGCTTATCAGACTGTGATTTCAGAAGGTGACAAAGCACAAGTCGCAGACGGCCCCAGGCTGGTAGATTGTGTACTTTTATTTAGCTTTGGGGCTAGAACATGAAAGTGCCTGCGCCAGCCAGAAAAAGGTAAAAATAATGATCTGAGGAGTTTTTCAGAGGCTGCTTTATAAGCAAATGAAGAGTCAATAGCTATTGATTCTAACTGCTAAAAACACTGGTGTTTATTATTTCCCTTTTTTTCCTTTCTTGTCCAAATTAAAATAAGCAGTATATAAGACAACTGAAGATAAATCAGGGTGGGCATTCTGTTTTTGTCTTGACATAGTTCTATATACTAAAGTAAAAACTAAACTTTATTATTCCTTAACTTGTTCATTTATTCAGCAAACACCTCCTGAGTACTCGCTCTAGAACATTTTATCCAATATCTATCGACTATCCATGAGCTAGCATTGGGCTAGGAATTTTAGGCATATTATTTCATTAAATCCTCTCAAAAACTCTATGAAATTGTATTATTATTTCCATTTTAAAGATCAGAAAACTGAGTCACAAAGAGAATGAATAACTTTCCTGGTCACAAGATACTAAGTGAGGGATAATAAGCCGAAAATTGGCTCTCAGTCCTGGCCACACAGGAAATGTACTAAGTCAGGCACAAAGCAATTCTGACTTGCTTCACGACTAGCATGTGGAACGTGGATGTGACACACTAGGCATGTGCTAGGTGCTGGGTACAGAAAGAGTCACAGAGTTCAGAGGCCAGCTGAGTGGGGTGGAATAGGGAACACCCAAGTAACCAGCGACAATACAATGTTCATTGCTCATCTCTTCCCATTCCTAACTCGTTCTCGCTTCTTAGATCTCAAGTCAAAGGTCAGCTTCTCAAAACTGATCACCCTATCATTTACCACAACTGGAAATGTTATTATTAATTTGTTTGGTTATTTACTTTGCTGTGGCCCACCTCTCCCATTAGAATGACAGCTCCTATTCACTGCTGTATGCCCACTACCTAGCCTGTGCCTGGTACAGAGTTGGTTCTTAAAAATATTAGTTGAACACACCAATGACTGTAATGTGGTTTAGGTCTACTACAGCATGCCAAGGGGGCACTGGAGCCCCTCACTCTTCAAGGGAGAAGAGAAATCATGGGAGCCCTCATGGAAGAGCTGAGCTAGGTCTTGAAGGATGAGTAAGGATTCTCTAGAAGAACAAAGGAGCGAGGGCAAGTATGTTGGCCTAAGGAAACAGCATATGTAAGGGTAGAGAGATGTGAAAGGGTAGGGCAGCTGCAGGCCATTCTATGAGGCTGAAATAAATATAAGGCCAAGGAGGTGGCCGGATTTATTTCAGAAATATTTATTCAATGATTAATGGCACTGGAGAAGGTATAAGAGACACAGAGTAGAAAAAACAACCAGAGTCCTTGATGTCCTTTAACTTATATTCTAGGAGGAGAGACAGATGTGAAACAAATAAACACAACATCATATATAAATCTAACTTATAACAAATGTTCTGAAGGAAATGGACTGATCACTTTAGGAATAACACTTGGTGGGGGGAGGCACTAGGGAGAGTCTTCTGATGAAGCTACTTTTAATCTGTCCAATAGCCCTGCAAAAACAATACTCATTTTAGAGTAGAAAAGTGAGGTTAAATACTTCAGCCAGGCCCCAGACCTAATAAGTGGCAAAACCAAGGGGCAGATTGAAATAGTTTGGCTCCAAAGCCAGCGCTCATTCTACCACAGCAGCATACAGGGGGGTTGAGGAGCCTGCATGTGTACAGAATGTATTTTTTCTCTTTACCACCATTCAGGACTTAACCATTACAGCTTACAGGGAGCCCAGTATTTACCCTGTGACTAAAACACAGGTCCAACAGAATCTCTAAATTCCAGAATATATGGAACAATTTACATCTTTGTGACTACATCCTACCTTTGGATTTTTTTTTTCATTGTTGTTCACAAGCTAACTGTGACACCTGTAGTGTGGTATAGTCTCAAGTTCATTTCCAGCTTCACTACTTAGATGTGTGACCTCAGGATATTTAACTTTTCTGAGTCTCAGCTTCCTCACTTGGACAATGGGGATGTTGATGATTATATGTCGTGCTTACTTCACAGAGTTGGTCTGAGGTTCAAATGACATAACACATCTAAGGGGCTTGGCACTACATAAATGTCATGGTTTATGTGATTTTTTCTAAAGCATTCTACAGTTGTGCAGTTGATATAAAATGAAAAGACTTTAAAGAGTTTTGAAAAATAAAATGCTCTGGGCAAATGAGACCATTATATAAGTATTTAGTCATTATGTCACTGGCAAAGCTCCTGAACTGCCTACTCTCCATCAGTGATCATGAACTTATAGACTGCACCTGGGACGATAGGGCTGTAAATGTAATGTGTGAATACGACCTTCACTAGGGGCTGTTGACACATTACAATGATATTTACTGAGCCTTGAAAAGGGATAAATTATGCAAGACTAATTCCTAATCTCAATGCAGTTTTAATATACTTTTTTATGTGCTAAGTACAACTAATAAAAATAAATTCTAAAAAGTTACACAAGCTAAAAGCTGTAATTCAGTAATTTATATAATTATCAAGAATATACATTAATCCACCAAAAGGCATTTCCATAGACAGACATAGAAACTGAAAATCATGAGCACATACATACTGAATTTTGACTAAGAAATTCCATTTTCAGGTGTGCCCAGGTGGCTCGGTGGGTCAAGCTTCTGCCTTTGGCTCAGGCCACAATCTTGCGGTTTGTGATTTTGAGCCCTGTGTCAGGCTCTGTGCTAACAGCTCAGAGCCTGGAGCCTGCTTCAGATTCTGTGTCTCCCTCTCTCTCTGCCCCTCCTGGTCATGCTCGCTCTCTCTCTCTCTCTCTCTCTCTCTCTCTCTTTCTCTCTCTCTCTCTCAAAAATAAACATGAAAAAAAAAAGAAATTCTATTTCCAGGAATCTATTCTGGAAATACACTTTTCGAAAAATATACTTTTAATAATATTAGGAACTGCTAAATCAATCAGTGAAAAAAGTAAAGTGCAAGAATTTATATGGTGTGCTATCACCATATGAAAGAGAATAAAAAAAAAACCTACAAATCTGCTCCCTTGTGAAAAAGGAATTGGGAGTGATAACCAGAAAATACAGAGACTGTTTAATTATAGGGGGTTGGTGGGAAAGGGGAGGAAGGAAGGGGGCATGGAATGTGGAGGTGGGGGTGTGAGGAGGGACAGACACTTCCTGGAGTATCTCTTTAGATGAAGCTTTGACTGTGAATCATAGTAATGTTTTACATACCTCCCAAAATAAAAAAAAAATTAAAACAAGGATGTAGGGGACCAGGGAGAAGTAGAATACAAACAGTAACAAATGAAGCTAATTGTATTACAAATAAAGAACATGACCCAGACAAATAAAATAACCACACAGAAGGGGATGGGAATTAAGAATTAAGTCACTTTGGAAAACATTATTTTGGCAGGATATTGTAAGGTGAAACTCAAAAAGAACCATCAGCAAATGGTTTGTACTCCAGTTTGTAATTCTATTTCTCACAGAGGTATGAGTTAGCAATTCAGTAACTACTTTATGTGTAATCTAGGATTGTAAATGATGACAGCCAGTCTTTTTACTGTCAGAGAAAGAAGTTATAAATAAGAAAAGGGGAGAGGCTTATAATAAACCCTGTGGTATTGATTTGGAATCAGAGGTATTAGAATGGACTGCTGGTTCATAACAGATACACAGATTTAGAAATAACTAATAAATATGATGTATGTGCATGCATGGGTTAGTATACATACATATATTTCCTATCTTTTTTGGCTGAGAGAGACTAGGAGCAATGACACTCCAGTAGCAGTGATCTACAAGCACTCAGATCTTGATTTATAAATATCATTCTCTAATAAAAAGAATTAGGGCTTCTTACAGAAATGGTTGATTCCTGTACTGGGGCAGGGAAAATACAAGATGAGTCTGAAACATCTTGTGATATCAGAAAAAAAGAGGTGCTTAAAAAAGAATGAGGGCATATCTTTTGATCCATTCTGAAGAAGCTGCCAATGGCCACAGGTGGAACAATGTGAATCTCAAAATAAATAATGAGTGTATTGGACAATACTTGAGAAAACCAAATAGGATCCCCAAATCCATTTTCATAGAGGTAGAAAGATAGAGATGGATATACAGTCAAGGAAGCACAAGTTTTCCTTACAGAAAAGTTCCAATTAATAGATTTGGAAGGAATGGGGGAGAGGCAAAAACATCATCAGGCAAAGACCACAGTAGTAACTGTTGCAGGCAAAATCCACAAATCGATGCTAAAATGGGTGGGTGAAAGTTTTGGGAAAAACAGAATATTACCATAGTGCCAAAGATATTTATCAACTGCAAGGGAAGTCAGTATAATTACTAACATCACAGTGGAGAGACCCAGCAGCCATCACCTTAACCAAATGACCAAGGTTAACATCACCAGTAATAACACATATAGACATTATGTACCACCTGATCGCTTCTGCAGTATTCTTGCCAAAATAAATAATCTCAATCCAAACATCACACAAACCCAAACTGAAAAACATTCTACAAATCTAAAGGGTACGGGTAATGGAATATAAGAAAAGAATGAGGAAGTGTCACAGATAGAAGGAGACTAAGGAGACAGGACAAGTAGATACACGGTGAGATCCTGGATTGGATCCTGGAATAGACAAGAAAATTAGGGCAAAACACCGGTGAAATTCAAATAAGATCTGTAACTTACTTATCTCACTGTTTCAATGTTAATTTCCTGGTTTGATAATTGTACTATGGTTATATGAGTTGACCACATTAGAGGTAGCTAGGTGAAGAGTATTATGGGAACCGTCCAGTAGTTTCACAATTTTTCTGAATTCTGAAAGTATTCTGGGGTGTCTGGCTGGCTCAGTCAGTAGAACATACAACTCTTGATCTTGGGGATGTGAGTTGGAGCCCCACGCTGGGTTTAGAGATTACTTAAAAATAAAATCTTAAAAAAAGTATTTGAAAATAAAGATTTTAAAAGCATAGATAAGCTAGTAAAAGATAACAAGTGAATGAACTAAGGAGAGAACTAAAATTTTCTAAATGAAAGCAAGTATTACTTTCACGGTGAACAATCTGATATATAAATGTTACAACTAAAAATACATTTTTTTCCTCATAGAAGGAAGATTAGTCATACGAGTGCATTAACAAGTGACCTGCATGTGCCACTTTGTCCTTTCCAGTTCTATCTTCTGCTATGGATCTATGTACCTGCAATACAATCAGAAGAAATGCCCTGGTGCTTGAAAGAACTAGGGTTAAAATTTAACAGTGGGATTAACATCTTTCATGTAATACTTGGATAAAAGCCATTTGCAAAGAAATTTCTTGGCATGGATACAAAGAGATAAATATGAAAAGTGCTCTTCTTTGTAGAAGCCACAGAAGCCCTGAAAACAAAGAAATGACACTTTGAGAGACATTCGTTGTTGTTGATGGTCCCTGGGAAGGCTCCCGCCACCCTGCAGGGACTACAGCAGTGGTTCCTAGCCCTCGTGGTTCAGGAGAATCACAGGTGCCTAGCAAAAGTACAGATGCCTGAGTCCCACCCCTGGAGATTCTGACTCAGGAGAAGCCATAAAAGCTCCTGTGATCCCAATGTGCAGCCAGGGCTGAGAACCACTGGAACAGAATAACCTGTAACACGGGCAAAGTCAGTCAACTAAAAACCAAAGAACTAATTTTCAAGGATATAAGTAGCTATGTGTTCTGATATTTTAATACAACTTTGTCTCTCAAACAGTAGTGAC
The DNA here is from genome assembly GCA_028646485.1 of Cryptoprocta ferox. Lineage (NCBI taxonomy): Eukaryota > Metazoa > Chordata > Mammalia > Carnivora > Eupleridae > Cryptoprocta > Cryptoprocta ferox. Next base: position 77,078,046 of record CM053572.1, read on the forward strand.
TTCTTGTACACAATTCAATACTTTTTAATTTCTCTATTTCTAATTTATAGCCTTTCCTTCCATTTTGATATATTACTATTATATGCCTCCTATTATTTTTTTTAATGTTTATTTTTACTTTTGAGAGAGAGAAAGAGCATGAGAGGGGGAGGGGCAGAGAGAGAGGGAGACACAGAATCAGAAGCAGGGTCCAGGCTCTGAGTTGTCAGCACAGAGCCCAATGTGGGGCTCAAACCCACAACTGCGAGATCAGGATCTGAGGTGAAGTCAGATGCTAAACCAGCTGAGCCACCCAGGCACCCCATATTCCTATTATCATGTAGTAAAACTGACAGTGACCATATTCTATTTTTCCCAGGTTGTCCTTTTCAGTAAATATTTTCCTTTACTTCATTGCACTTATTTATATTTCTAATACAGCACTTATCAGAGTTTGTTTCATATTAGAATTATTTATCAAACACCTGTCTTCCTACTAGATTGTAAAATCTTTGAAGCAGCAATGTAGAGAATGCTTTTCTAGGACCTCTAAGTCTCTGAAAATCAAGTGTCACTCATTTTTTACAGCTTCAATGAATTTTTTGGAAGTATAACACGCATGCAGAAAATTGCACAAATCCTAGGGGTACAATATGATGAATTTTGACAAAGTTAACCCAGCTGTGTAACAGTGTCTAGACTGAGAGACAGGGCATGACCATCACTCCTGAAGCTCACTCGTCCCCAACTCCAGTCACTGTTATTCCGCCACTAAGAATAACCACTATCCTGACTTCCAACCACACAGATTAGTATTTGAATTTGAACGTCATATAAATAGAGTCGAACACCCAGCATTCTAACTTCTGGTTTTTCAGCTCTCCATTTATGTTCACAAGATCCATACACATTGTTATGGGTACGGGTAGTTTGTTCATTCTCATTTCCAAAGGGGCGATATTTTTTACATTCCTACCAGTAATGTGTGAAGATTCCAGTGTCTCTACATCCTGGCCAATTCTTAGTGGTATCTGTCTTTCCGATTATAGCCATTCTGGTGGGTGTGATGTGCTACCTTATTGTGGGTTATAATTTTCATTTCCCTAAGGACTAATGATGCTGTGCATCTTTTCATGGTGTCATACACTGCTTTAAAATCCGAGCATAATATAATGTGCCTTTATTCTTACAAACACTCAGTAAATATCTATTAAATTAAATTGATAAAGAAGGAAAGGCACATAAGTTTTCTATTATTAGACTACCTAACAAAGAATAGCTTTCTAGATAACAGATAATTTTCCACATAATTGGAGGGAATGTACCGGTGAAATAAACTTAGTCTATCCTCTGGAGACATGCAAAAGTCTTAAATTTCTTAAAATAAGAAAGTAAATTAAAAAAAATACAGTTCTAGAAAACTTTCCAAATGCTCATTTATTTGTGGAATTTCAAAGACTGTGGAGTATGCTTTATTTAAGACCGCTAAATCTCTGACAATCAAGTGAAAAATAAATATAATACAAAAATTGTCCAACAATGGTGGATAACATTAGAGTGAAAACGTTGAATTATGGTAGAATTTTCAAGAGACTGTACGTAGGGGCATTCATTTTACAGAACTCTGCTTACTGAGTTCAGAACAGCAACACGCAAGTCTTATGTGACAAAGAGAACAAGCAGGCTGTGGCCCCTGACCTTTCAGGGAAAAACTCTCCTGCCCTATACATCCTGAAATGGAAATGCAAAATTATTTATATGCTGCACCTGCTTTCCTTCCTAGGAGATTAACAAGTTGGTGAAAAGTAAAAGTTCAACTGAATATTTTTTTTAAGAAATTTTTTTAAGTTCATCAGAAGTAAGGATAAGTATTTTTTACTCTTTATGTTTTCCAAATTATTTTTATTTTAATAGCAGAAAGATACAAATCGGATTGGGTAGGTAGAAACTATTTTTGAGTACGTGACTTCTGAAAATATAATAAACAAAAGGCATATTTAGAACTAACCTTCATTTAACAGGTATCTGATCCACTGCTCTGGTGTTCAGTGGTGCTGTTTTTGGTGGTAACCAACTCTCTGAGAGGAATGTTAGGTTCCCTTGATAATCCCCTTATTAAACTTTGGAATCCAAGATGAGGAAGAAAAAAAAAAAGCCTTACTACTCTTAACATTAGCTGAGAACCTTAAAGTCCCTGGTTCAATGATTCTTTTTTATTCTAGCTAGCCTGCATAAATACATATATTACTTATCAAAGAATTATGCATCCAAAATTTTCAAAATTTTCAAAATTCTGACATTATATTAGATTTCCTCATTTTATGAGAAGTGAATTCTGGGCTTCAGTATGTTGGTTCGTGGGTATGGAAAAGTACATTAGTGTTTCTGACATATATCTCCCTTGTCCACCTTTCTGAGTTGGATTTTCCAGACCGCCATAAAGACAGAGCATCAGTATCAAGCAGGCATCAGATACAAATAGTTTTCTGACCCAGTGCGGAGCAGAGCAAGATGTCACTGCAGTAACTACCACTTGAGAGATACCAAGGTTGGTGACAACATATGTGTTATCAGACTGACCAACAGACACTGTAAAAATATCTTGATATGGAAGGGAAGGAAACCAAAGGAAGAGGGAAGCACACACAAGGATGTCTGCAGAGTGAATACAATATCTCTTCCTTTTTAAAACAAATACTAATCAAGTACTTCCTATGCACCAGGGAATGTCTCAGGAACTGAGAATAAAGAGAGCAAATCCCTGCCCTTGTGAGGCTTCTTTCTGAATACAAATAAATAATTAGAATACATAATTTTTCAGGTGGTGATTAGGCTTCTGAGAAAAATTCAGCAGGGCCTAGGGTGGGAGGCCTAGGGTGGGAGTGCTACAATTTTAATGAGGGTGATCATGGAAAGCCTCACAGAGAAAATGACATCTGAACAAAGATCTGAAGGGGAACAGTCATATAAATATCTAAGGGAAAAGCATTATGTGCAGAGAACACCTAATGCGAAGGCCATGAGGCAGGAAGATTGCTGGTTTGTTTTAGAATGAGCAAAAGAGCAAGATAGTGAGTAGTGGAGAGGAGATTGGGGAGAGTTAACGGAAAAGGGGGTGGTCAAAATCATCTCATAGATCATTTTAGCGACATTGGCTTTCCCTCTAAATGAAATTAGAAACCACTGGAGAATTTGGGGCAAAGGAGTGATATGATCTAACTTAAACTTTCAAAGGACTTCTCTGGCTTCTGGGTTGAAGACAGGCTGTAAGGAGGCAAAAGCAGAAGCAAGGAGACCAGTAAGGAGGCCACTACAATGATCTAAACAAGAAGTGATAAGTGGCTTGGCCAAGGGCTGTGTAATAGAAATGGGAAGAAGGAGTTGAATTATGACGATAGTAGAGAGGCCCAACAGTATTTGCTGATGGGTTGGACGTGGAGTAAGAGAAGGAGAAAAGTCAAGGATATTAAGAGAAAAGAAATCTTTTTTTTTTTTTTTTTGCACTTAGATTTGAAAGAAATTTCCCGCATGGGATTTTACAAAGCTGTTCCTTGGGTCCTTGTGTGTCTAAGGGGCCTTGCATTAGTAGGAATATATTGGTTTCTTCTCTTGGATATAAACTCTGAGAGGGGCAAAAACCACATTTATTCATCTTTATATCACCATTGTCTAGCATAGGGCCTTGTTAGTGTTCAATATATGTTCATTTAAATATGTGCATCTTAGCACAGTTAAAAGCACTTGGGGAAAAACAATTCAGAAAGCGGTCTTGTTTGCATTCTCTAGAGTTTACATTCTTTTATTCTAAAAGTATTTACTGAGTAGCTACAGTGTATCAATCGCTATGATGTTTGTAGCTATCTTTGAAGAGATTATAGGTAATAAACATTTCCCCTATATGTTTCTGCATTTAAAATTTTTCAAGAGTATGGTGTGCCTAGGTGGCTCAGTTGGTTAAGTGTCTAACTCTTGGTTTCAGCTCAGGTTATGATCTCACGGGTTCATGAGTTCGAGCCCCACACCTGACTCTTTGCTGACAGCACACAGCCTGCTTGGGATTCGTGCTCTCTCTCTCTGCCCCTCCCCTGCTCTCTCTTGGGCATTCTCTCTCTCTCAAAAATAAATACATAAATTTTATTTCAACACTAGGCATGTTTTACTTTACCAAAAAATCGGTTTTTAAAAAGAGCTACTGGATAGATTTCTGAGTTTTACCAGAGTAAAGTAAGACACAGAACTTGGAAGCATGCTCCAGGCTCTGAGCTGTCAGCAGGACTCGAACCCACAAACTGTGAGATCATGACCTGAGCCAAAGTTGGATGCTTAACCATCTGAGCCATCCAGGAACCCCAGAACTTAATATTTCTGAAAGTGTGATTTCTCTCTAACCTTGCTCATCAAGGCAAACAAACATATTGACTGGTGCCAAAATTCAATATCTAAAAATCATGAAATTCTGTCAAAAAAGCATAAAGCTACTTGCAAACTAAAACTAAATACAAAAAGGTAAGCTTACTTACTCCTCCTTAACTACAACCAGAGCAGTTATTACTCAGGGGCTGTTGTCCAGACCATGGATTAGCTTAGATACGGGCAACAACCTTTGCTTATGGATCTTTCTGCCATAAGAAGGGAAAAGGCAATAAAAACTTGAAATTCAAAGCATTTCAATTTGAGTTTTTAAAGTTTATGGGGCACTTGGGTGGCTGAGTTGGTTAAGCATTTGACTCTTGATTTTGGCTCAGGGAACGATCTCATGGTTCCAGAGACATGAGCCCCGTATTTGGCTCTGTGCCAACAGCAAGGAGTCTGCTTAGGATTCTCTCTCTCCTTCTCTCTCTGCCCCTACCCCAGTCATGCACACGTGAGAGGTCACTCTCTCTTTCAAAATAGATAAATAAACATTAAAGAAAAAGTCTAGCAGAGAACTAGGTTAAAATTCACTAAACTTTCTATATTCTTTTTGTCTTCCAGGGGGAAGAGAGAATCCCAGTTCTCACACTAGTGCAAACGCTCACACAGGCAGGGAGACCCAGACCCAGACATATATACACACATTATTCTTAGGCCCTAATTTACAGGGAGACTGATTTTGAAGCTACTGAAGGACCTTGTGAAGGTCCAACATTTACATGGAACTTGTAATGTTCCTGGGTCACAGAAATGTACTCACAAGTAATGTATTTTTGTAAAACTTGTAAAAGCAAGATGCTTTTGTATTCTTTACTTAAAGAGAGATTCTCAAATTATTTAAACCTCAGGTCCTGAAAAATCCTGAATTTGTCTCTGATCCAACCCAGAATATTCTGATTCAGTGGCTTTGGGGGTGGTATCAGGAAGCTGTATCTTTTTCTTTCTTTCTTTTTTTTAATGTCACCAAGTGATTTTGATGCACAGCCAGGTTTGGAAATCACTGACGAAGGACTTACAGACTGATCAGTTTAATGAGTCCCTGACATCTAGGTAGTATTTCTTTCTGGAGCTTTGCCACCACTGATTGGGACATAAACCATATAATACCACGTAGTTTGGAAAAAGCTGACAATTGGCAACATTCACTTCCACATTGCAGTGATGAATCACATAACCCTCTGTGCCGAGTAATTAACAATCCATTTGTATGTACTGGCTGTAGCGATATAGCTCTTTTCAACGAGGAAGGAAGGGAATTTGGACATAACATTAACAGTTGTTAATACCAAGCAAATAGAGTAAATTGGATTTATTAAAAAGAGTATGTGTGTGGATTTTTTCCCTAGGAGTTGATATAATTTGTCTAGCTTTCTAATTATAGCTGGGACAGAAAATGGCTGAACCCCAAGACCTCTCACGGTATCTAATAAACTTTTACTTACAGGGAGAATATTTCTTGGGTTGGAGAATGACAAATAATTTACTAAGCTTTCCCTGAAAGATAGCTAAAGGTGTTTCACCTATATCTAGCTGATGAATTAGCTTTAGCTAATAATCAGTGTCATGAGACAGCGAAGAAGCAGCCTGTAATTACTTTGAAAGGAATGAAGGAACAGATCTGATAAAGAAACTAAATCAGCTAATTCCTCTAGGGGCATACTGAGTGGGAGAGAAGCTCACCTCCCTGCCAGTTTAAAGCGAGGCAAAGATAGGGGGCTTGGGTAGTTTTCACGTGCCCTGCTTCCATTCCCACTTCCCGGTAACAAACCCTTAATTTTCCTTTCCAAAGGTGCAGTATGGGGACTGTAATCAAAGGTTCCCTCCCCTTCTCCAACATGAAGGTGGGCATGTGTTCCAAATCTAACTATAAGCATACTCACTCCCTAGTACCTGATTTCTGCCCAGAATGACTTAAGAAATAAAACAGCTGGAGACATCCATCCTGGGGGAGGTTCCTGAAAGAGACGCTCATTAGTCCCAGCTACCTAGAGAGCCCATGTTCTTGTCTTTCCCACGGCCTGGTTTTTATTTTGATTCTGGGAGTTACCCTATCTTCTTCTAATAATTTCTTTGCTTTTGTTCTGGGTTTTGTTTTCACTTAAAGTAGCCTCTGTTGGTTTCTGTAACTTGCAACCAAAGGATCTTAACTCATACAGAAAACAATGCACATGACAACTCAGTTTTTTTTCTAAACTAACAAAAACCCCAGACAGATTCTCAACAATGCTCAGCTGAAAGTCACACCAGCAGAAAATAGAAATATGGCTCAGTAAACAAACATTGGTTTTGTTGGTAGATGTTACTAACATATCTGTACTCCCTCTTGGGCAAATTAAAATAACTTTATTTAGTTCCATGATGTCTTTTTAAATTTTTCAAATAGTAACTCTATTGCATTAAAATGGTACAAGTTATTGTAAAAGTTAAATCAAAAAGGAAAGTACAATAACACTCTAAAATTATCACAAATCCCAGTTTCCAGGAATACCATCACTAATACTTGCTAAGCATTCTTCCAGCACCTTCTTCCATATATAGACAGAGCAAAAGAAAGAGAAAAATAATTTCAGAAATCCTGGAAATAATAAGGCATGCTTTAAAAAAGTACCAAATTTGTTTTTATTTGAATTTAACCAAAATTAAGAAATTGAATTGAAAAAGAATCCTAGAACTTTGGTTAAATATTTCTTTACCATACAAGATAATTCTTAAAAGAGTCTACATAAAGTCAGAACAAAATTTATGAAAACATGAAGAATTTGGAGTCATTTAAAAGATTCTAAACTTTACCTCAGACAAAATCTATTGACTCCCTTCTAGAAAAAAAAAATAAGAAAACTGGCAGGCATTTCTCCTTCTTCCTTCTTCCTTCTATATTCATCACCTCTATTATTATGTTTACATTGTCAGGTTTCAGTGTTCCCACCTGCTTTAGTAACCACAAGTCTCTTGGGTGTTTTGGTTGTTTTGCTCTGGTTCTGTATTAGGTGGATTAAATACCATGAGTTTCTTCATGATTTTTCTTTTCTCATTCCTGAGGTCTTTTTTTTTTTTTTTTTTTATCAACCTTTTGGGTGACTAGATACTATCTACAAATAGTTTCTTTTTTTAAGAAAGATTCATCATATATTCCCTAAGTTCTGAATGCTTGGAAAAGACTGTTAGGCATATGTTTAAGGAACAACATGGCTAAGTATTAAATTTGGAAAAAAATGACATTTTAACAATATTTATTCTTCTGATCCATGAGAATGGAATATTTTTCCATTTCTTTGTGTCTTCTTCAATTTCTTTCATAAGTTTTCTATAGTTTTCATCGTACAGGTCTTTTACATCTTTGGTTAGGTTTATTCCTAGGTATTTTATGGTTTTTCATGCAATTGTGAATGGGATCAGTTTCTTGATTTCTCTTTCTGTTGCTACATTGTTGGTGTATAAAAATGTAACCAATTTCTGTACATTGATTTTGTACCCTGTGACTTTGCTGAATTCATGGATCAGTTCTAGAAGGCTTCTGGTGGAGTCGATCGGGTTTTCCATGTAGAGTATCATGTTGTCTGCGAAAAGTGAAAGTTTGACTTCGTCTTTGCCGATTCTGATGCCTTTTATTTCCTTTTGTTGTCTGACTGCTGATGCTAGGACCTCCA
>CM053572.1:77086584-77178266 GCA_028646485.1 Cryptoprocta ferox
CAGACACATAGACCAGTGGAATAGATTAGAGAGCCCAGAACTGGACCCACAAATGTATGGCCAATTAATCTTTGACAAAGCAGGAAAGAGTATCCAATGGAAAAAAGACAGCCTCTTTAATAGGTGGTGCTGGGAGAACTGGACAGCAACATGCAGAAGAATGAAACTAGACCACTCTCTTATACCATTTACAAAAATAAACTCAAAATGGATGAAGGAGCTGAATGTGAGACAGGAAACCATCAAAACCCCAGAGGAGAAAGCAGGAAACAACCTCTATGACCTCAACCGCAGCAATTTCCTACTTGACCCATCTCCAAAGGCAAGGAAATCAAGAACCAAAATAAACTATTAGGACCTCATCAAGATAAAAAGCTTCTGCACTGCAAAGGAAACAATCAAAAAAACTAATAGGCAACTGACGGAATGGGAAAAGATAGTTGCAAATGACATATCGGATAAAGGGCTAGTATCCAAAATCTACAAGGAACTCACCAAACCCCACACCCGAAAAACAAATAATCCAGTGAAGAAATGGGCAGAAGCCATGAATAGACACTTCTCCCAAGAGGACATCCAGATGGCCAACAGACACATGAAACGATGCTCAGCATCACTCATCATCAGGGAAGTACAAATCAAAACCACACTGAGATACCACCTCACGCCAGTCAAAGTGGCTAAAATGAACAACTCAGGAGACTATAGATGCTGGTGAGGATGTGGAGAGACAGGCACCCTCCTACACTGGTGGTGGGAATGTAAACTGGCACAGCCACTCTGGAAAACAGTGATCCTCAGAAAACTATCAGTAGAACTCCCCTATGACCCAGCAATGGCACTGCTGGGGATTTACCCAAGGGATGCAGAAGTGCTGATGTATAGGGGCACATGTACCCCAGTGTTCAGAGCGGCACTTTCAACGATAGCCAAATCATGGAAAGAGCCTAAATGTCCATCAAGTGATGAATGGATCAAGATATGGTTTATATATACAATGGAATACTACATGGCCATGAGAAAGAATGAAATCTGGCCATTCATAGCAAAGTGGATGGACCCTCGAGGGTGTCATGCTAAGCGAAAATAAGTCAGGCAGAAAAGGACAGATACCATATGTTTTCACTCATAGGTCTAACAGGAGAAACCTAACAGAGGACCATGGGGAGGGGAAGGAGGAAAAAGAGTTAGGGAGAAGGAGGGAGACAAACCACGAGAGACTATTGAATACTGAAAACAAACTCAGGGCTGAAGGGGGAGGGGAGAAAGGGGAAGGGGGGTGATGGTCATGGTGGAAAGCACTTGTGGGGAAGAGCACTGGGTGTTATACGGAAACCAACTTGATAATAAACTATAAAAAATAATAAAAATAAAAATAAATAAATTTGGGGTCATAGTTATATTTTTTACCTTCAGAGCTTTACCTTCCAGAGCTTTAATGTCTGGAAGCTAACTGATTCTTCCTTTATTTCTTAGGATCACACCTTCATCAGGGCATGTCTTTATTATTCTGCAGTGATTTATTTTCCTGGAACATGGTGGACGCTTTTGATTGTTGTAGATTTAGAACTCTTTAGATGTAGGATCCATGTGTTTCATTCTTGTTCTGTTGGCCTCACTGGTTCCTACACTCCCTCCCTTGTAAATGATGCACTCAAATAAAGTGCTAGGAATAGATATTATAAATGGTCTTATGTTTGTTCCTTTCAAATTTTTCTTTGATTAGGTGAGATTGGCTATCTGTGTAGAATATGGGGAGGTGAATAATAAGCTGGAACTAACTGAGAATCTTTGTGCCCAGTATCCTCACCACATGTTATTTCCTTTATCCTGACATACCTGTTCTTTTCTCAGATTTCTAAGTTTAAGATATTATGTGTTACTAATAACAAAAACTGTTGGAACCATTTTTTGTGTTGAATTCTGGCACCTTCTGCTTCTCTCCCTCCTTCACCCATTTTGTTTCTGGAAGTCTTTTCAATTCCAAAGCAAGGTGGCAGATGATGGTGATGGCTCATCTACATGGTTTCTCCTTTGGTAACCTCTTCCTCAACATTTTTGTAAAATGCAAATTGGGACTCTACATGGGCATGGAGATTCATGGCTTGAATCAAAGAATTGTTGCTATCCCTTTCTGAATGTGATATACCTATTACATATTAATCAGAGGTATCCCCCAAGAATTTTAAAAAGAATTATGAAGTTTGAGTCAATAATGTTGACAAAAGAGAATTCCTAAACTGTAGACTAATTTGACTATTTTTTTTTTTTTTTGATTACCACACACAAAATAACAAGGGAGATAAAAAGATGAGTAAAACTAGTCCTTGTCCTTGCTTTCAGGGCATTAGGGAGAATAAATTACATAGAAGACATTTATGTTATTATGAGTATGTACATACTGTTCACTACTGAGCCAAGTGGTATACCATGACTAAGCTTCCTTTCTCAATTTTTATTTGGAGTTTATATTAGCCTTATATTTTATTTGTTCACTTTTTGTCTGTTGTATTTTTTAATGTCATTTATTTATTTAGAGAGAGCAAGAGAGCAAGCATGAGCAGGAGAGAGGCAGAGAGAGAGAAGGAGAGCAAGAATCCCAAATAGGCTCCACGCTCATCATGGAGGCCAATGCAGGGGTCAGTCTCAGGATCGTGGGATCATGACCTGAGCCAAAATCAAGAATCACACACTTAACCGACAGCCACCCAGGTGCTGCTTGTCTTTTGTATTTATTAAATGTTCCTACAGGTAGTTCAAATCCCCATCCATATTCTTCCAAAAGCTCAAAAAGTAAATCAACTGAATAGTTCCATTATCCAACTACACTGTCCTGTCTCCATGCCCTCTCTTCTGACGCCCTCGAAGCTCCTGCTTGTGGCTGAGTTGTAGGCTATTAGGGACAAGTACACAATCATCCTAAGATTTCCTCTTTCAGCTCTCCTATGGGTCCCATATGTTCTCCTGACCATGTTTATTCATTTTTGTGATGAAACATATCTTTTAAAGGGTTAGTGGGAGATAAAATTTGAGTCCTTAAATGCCTAAAAGCATCTTTATTTTACTCTCACAATTAATTGTTGGACATTGTATAGAAGTCTAGGTTGAAAACCATTTCTTCTTAGTTTTGAAGGGACTGCTTCATTGTTTTCTAGCTTCCCATTCTGCTTTTTTCTCTAGCTTTATTGAGATATAACTGACATAGAACATTGTGTAAGTTTGATGTATACAATGTGTTGATGTGATATACTTAATATAGTGCAAAATGGTTACCATCCATATTGCTTTTAAGAGAGTCGGTGTCACTCATTTTTTATCTGAAGCTTCAATTCTATCTTCTTTGTTAGGAAACTTTTAGAATGCCCTTTTCATCCTTGGCAATCTAAACTTTCAGGATGATTTGCCTTCATGTAAATCTATTTTCATACATAGTGCTGGGCATTTGGTGGGCCCATTCAATCTGGAAACTCATGTCCTTTCTTTCAGAGCAGACTCTTCTTTGTCAAGGATAGAGTTGCTTTTCTTACATCTGAGAACAGTACTTATGGTTTTTGAAGTTTTCTTCTGCCACCTGCATTGCCTCTGTTTTCTCTCAGCGTAATTTCTCTGTTTGTTTCAGTATCTCTCTTCTATGTTGGATGCTTTTCTCAACAGTTTGGCCACCAATATCATTTGGGATTTCTGGAGTATCTGATGCCTCTGAAAGCTAAGGCTTGCCAGGGTTCTACAGGCCAACAAACTCACCTGTTATGCAGTCCCTCTCTAAAAACATTTAGGTTATGAGTTTCCCTGCTTTTGTTAAGACAGTCAGCACTCCTTCTTATTTCTAATTTCTAAAATGTGTTGACATCCCTTATCCTTTTTTATCTCCTTTCCTATTTTGTCTTAAAAAATCCCTTTAACATCATTTTAGCAAGATTTTACAACAAAGAAAAGATTAATGCACGTGGTCTGTTGGCTATTTTAATTGGTGAGAAAGAGCATGGGAAATGTATGGTCTTTCCTAATTGTTCCCCATTTTAGGCGTTCATTAAAAGTTGCTTCCTTTGAGCTTGAATGAAATATATCATTAAAGGAAAGGTCAGTCTCTTTACATGTGTATGTGTTACACACCCAGTCTATTGAAGGCACAGTAAAAACAGGACAACTCAGCACAAGGGTGAGCAGTATATCATGGAAAATGTAAGTAAACCTTCTAATTAAATAATAATATCTTTTTAGTTATTTCTGGCTCCTGAACTATAATTTTGCTCCATATTTTATATTACTCTGCTCTAAATTCAGGTTAATCTGTATGGGTAATAGATTGTTAAAAAAATCTATTGGGATGTACTTTGACTATTTTATCAAGTGGAATACAGAGTTAAATAACATTTGAAATTAAACCCCAGATGCTCGAAAATTCTCCATGTATTCTCAAGGAATAGTTTCTGTAATTTGGCTGTTTCCTTCCTAATATATTTGAAACACTTTTTCTGGTTTCGCCAACACCCTAATACATGAAATGTTTTTATTTTTTATTTTAAGATATTTGAAAACACATAAGTAAATACCTGGCGGTTTATGCAAAAGAATATTTTCAGTAAAGTGACCATTTTTGCTAAAATAAGTGTTTTAGTATGGCTTGCTCAGTGCATCTTTTAGAGATAGAATTCCACTTGGTCAATTGTAAAAAATCTTAATGAAATAGTATTGTGCTTCCATTTACTTCATTGCATCATCTATCCACAATATATGCAATAGTCATTAAATTCAGCCAACTTTTTGTCAGGTCCAGAGAGAAAGATATCTTCAAGGAAACAGCCTATGACTGACATTTCCCTCAAATTGGTAATATCATAAATATTTATATATACAGTTATAAACAAACTATTATTAGTTTAAGAAATGCAATTTATCCTCAGTGATAATAGTTTTGAAAGTTAAAAAGCAGAATTTAAACATTTTAGTTCTCTGGAATTTTATGCTTTCAACAAAAATAAAATGTTCTAACTAAAGAATATCAGGTAAGATAGTTCTCTATTTACTAATCATTGCATTTCTTTTTTTTTTTTAGATATGTATGCCGAATGTAGTTACCACTATGTTTTTAAAAATTATTTGTGTGCGCTAAATAAATTACTTTAAGAACTGTTCAGATACCAAGAAATGAAAGATTTTAAATAAAATTACATCCCCCAAAGCTTCTATTTAAGTTAAACACTTTGCATTTATTAAAGCTTCTTATAAAATCTACTGAATTTCAGGTAATGATTTCTTTTTAAGAGGAACCCTATAAAAGTAGAAAGTAGCACTCATGGAAGGGAATCAACAAAGTGGAATGTAGTTAGTTTCTAGAACATATTTATTAGATGCTAAGTAGAGAAAGCCTCTCCAGACAGAGCATTACATCTCAGGGGATTAGAAGATTTGTAAAGCTACTATCCTCTCTAATGAAGGGCTTATCTACTACAAAATATTTTTCAGGCATAACATTCAGAGTATATTATCATATCCATGAACATAAGCTGTATTTCAGACTGTAATCAGGTATAGTGCTGTATGTTTTAATAAGATTCATATAATATCTGTAACTGTTCTTCAGTATACTATGAATTTTATTAACCAAGATAAAAGCACTCTCTCATTAATTTGGAATTGTGGGAAAGAAAGAGTTCCATATAAGTGAAATAAAGAGGTAACAGACACTTACTACTTTACAACAGATTAATTGATGTGTAGTTGCCATTTTTGTGGGTCAAACATTATTAAATATGGCAATTTTATATGATTCAACATTCATATACCAAATGATTCTTATTTTAACTATTTTGGAGAAAAATAGTCCTGGAAAGTTTTATATATTCCTTTATCTTTTAAAATAGCAAAAATTGTACCTAGTCACACTTCCTTGGTTATCATGATTTTACTCTACTATAAGAAGAAGCTGGGCTCAGAATTATAGAAGGGGTCTTTAGTAAGCCCACATGCCTAAAGGGCCATGTAGGTAAACTAAATGAGCAAAGTTGCTTTATTATATTATTTTACACACTTTGTATATTACACACAGAAATATTCTTCTCCTCCATAAAAAAAATGTATTTGCTTCCTTTCTTTCTACACCACTCAGCCCACGAAGCCTGTTTCCCGATCCCTCCCTTTGATGGAGACTCAGATGTAACAAATATTTTGTTCAGTTTCTTTTAAACTAGACTGTTAAAAAAAAATATACAAAGATAAGTGGCAGCCAGCACAAAGCCTCAGTGTTAGGGATACAATAGGGCTGAGTGAGGACTGTGAATATCAAAATGGCCTCCCTAAAAGGTGGAGTGTTGGCAAACTGGACAGATACCACATACAGTGTAGTCAATCTGAACTCCCAAGAGCTAATGCCTTTTAGGATAAATGTAAATTCAGTGCTGCTAGATCTTCAATCTTTCAGAGAGGCTTGAAATTAATTTTTTAAAATGTAATACTGATAGTTAAGTGTTAGCAACTGAAAAAAAAACAGTGTAGATCAACATAATGGGAGCTAAACAAAAGATATCTGTGAGATGAATATGGCCTATTAAGCACAACTGTGGAATCTCTGCTCTAATTGGTCTCATACTATGCTGTGTGGTTTAAGTCTTTCTACGTATTTCTCTTTTCCCTGTTGTCATAGCTATTTTTCAGTGCCTCCTTAGATTGTTGGACAGCTTGAGAAATCAGATAATCTCATGTGTCACAACAGTATATAAAGCTGGAATGAATGGGCTCTACAGGAGAAAAGGACAAGAGGTTTCTTTGAAAATAACTTAATTTTAATTTAATTTATTGATTCCAATGTGACATCACAGTATGGGTTTTAAAGAAATATTTACTATTGATGTAGTACTAATGCAATTAGGAATGTCAGAGAGACCTCCAAGCAGACTAGTACCATGCATTCTAACCCTACCACAGCATCTCCCGTTTAGGGTAGGAGATGCAGTCGAAATTGTTAACACTGTGAGATTTCAAACAGCTAAGTAGGGATTATCTTTCAGCACCCAAGCAAAAAGCATGGTAACTCACAGTCTATTTTCTTCCTTCCCTAAAGTAAAAAGCTATCTGAAGATGATGCACTCTTGAAGACCATCTAAAAATACCTTCTCATACTTTCTTCTCATCTGCCTTTATTTATTTTTTAAAAGTTCTTATTATGCAAATTTAAAAACAAAAGTAAGAGATTTTATGCATGTACTTTGTAGTATCTATTTTAATTGCACAAAGTGTTTTTTTTTTAAGATAACTTGCAGGCTCTGGTTTGTGTTCTAGTTGAAGCTGGTTGGTAATTGATCTCCAGACAATTGAAATTTTACTGTAGTTTGTATAATAAAAATCATCATTCATGGCATTGACTGAATAAAAAGTGAAGAGAACAGAAATTTGTGTTTTATCGCAGTAATTTATGAGCCTGAAGAACTTTCCTTGTATATTTCATCAACCTCTAAATATAAAAATGAAAACCACTAAGTCGTTTTGATTTTGTCTTTATAATTGTAACTCGATTTATAATCTAAGCTTAAAGAAAAAAATTTAGGCAACAAACTTCTGGAAAATATTTCATATTTCATAGACCTTTTTTAATGAGACATTCCCACTAACACTTCAGATTTTCAACTGTTGTTAAGCAATTTTAGCTTTCCTTGATATTTCAAAGAATTTAAATTTAGAAAGAAACTACCTTGCATATAGTCAATTGAGGTATATTTATAGTGGCAGTAGTAGTCAGTCACATAATAATTATTAAAACAATTATTTATTGAGCAACTTCAAGGTAACTTAAACAAAGTGTCTCATCCCAACTATATGGTTGAGCAGTATTAGTTTGAACCACATGAAATTGCTATTTTGGTAGACCAAATACCAGCAATTGCAAATGATTCAACCAAATAAGTAACATTAGCATGCATCTTGTATCACAGACAAGAAAACTAAGCAGATAGAGAATGATCTATCTAAAGTTATGTAGCTAGTTAACAACAAAGCTAGGATTCACAACCAGGTCCAGGGGTCCCAAAGTCTGTATTTTGATATTAAGGAGCTGTGGCAGGGGCAACTGATGACAGGTACAGGCAGAACTAATGGGAAAAGGGAGAAGATAGTCTCTTAACTGTAAGAGTTTTACCATTTGCTTAAGCAGAAAGTAATACCCAAATTAACCAGGAAAAATAGAAACCATCATACCACAAACTGCAAAATCACTGGACATTTGCTTGAGCTTTACTGTGGCAACTTCAGAAACAATTTTGCACTGTTCCTATTCACTCCCCCAGGACAGATTTCCTGAGGCCATCAGGGTACCATGTCATGAGTTGGTAGGAGGGAAGCCTTGGTCATATGATCCAAGAACAACAAGGGTAAATTTCTCTAACGCATTTGTAATCATACATTTGTAAGAGTAATATTGTGACTTTGATATCAGTATATTCACTATAAAAGAATGAACTTCTAAAACATTAATGACTCTAAGCCTAGACCCCTCTCCAGAGCTCCCCAGTGCATTTTTGCATCTGGGGGTTCCCCTAAATTTTCCAGAGGTATTCAAATGCAACAGGTCTAAAACTAAATTCCTCATTCTTGACTCCAAGCCTCTCATTCTTCCTATTCCCCATCAGGCAATGGTACCGACAAGTTACCCAGATCAGAGCTGGATGGGTCATCTTTTGCTTTTCCTCTTCCCTGGCCTTCCTATTCGATCAGTAACTTAGGACTGATTCTGTCTCTTGGACAGCTCTTCAGTCTTCCCCAATCCCTCCATCATTCTAATTCAGATCCTCATCATTCCTTCCTCACCAACCAGTGATCCAGTCTAACTGGTCTCCCTGCCTCCAGTTTCGGCCCACTTCAATCTAGACTTCACAGAAAGAAAGCTTTCTGATATGTTCACTCTCTAGTTTCTAGTCATATCAAGCTATTTCAAAAGATGAAAAACAAGCTTCTTTACTTGCATATGCTAATTTGGGGCTTGAACCCAAAGGCAAGGACATAATAAATACTAGATAACTCAATTTCTTGGCAGTTAAGTAATACCCACTGACAACAACGTTGGGCGTATTTACTTAGGTTCTTTTTATAAAAAATTTTTATGTTTATTTTATTTTTGAGACAAAGAGAGCATGAGTGGGGTAGAGGCAGAGAGAGAGGGAGACACAGAGTCTGAAGCAGGCTTCAAGCTTTGAGCTGTCAGCATACAGCCCAACACAGGATTCGAACCCACAAACTGTGAGATTATGACCTAAATGGAAGTTGGACACTTAACTGACTGAGCCACCCAGGCGTCCCTTTACTTAGGTTCTTAAGGGAGTGTTTACTCATGCCAGTAATCAAATACCGTAACAAAAACCAGGTGTATTTTCCCTAAAGTCCTAAAGGATTAAAGGTAGAAAACAATAACCACAGCTACAATTTCAATGCTTATGTAACTTCTATAAACCTAACATATGCTGAATTGCTATGAGACTTTTTACCTTAGGAGCAACATTCCAGCAGACTGCTAGAGAACCCCAAATTCTGCTGAAGTACCTCCAGATACTGCACTGATTCCAGGGGTGGGGCAGAAGGAGGAAGAGGGTGAAAGACAGCAGCAAAGAGAGAAGAGAAAAGGGAAACTCCAAGTAAGTTACATCCCTGGTACCTGCTTCCAATCCAAACAGGGCAGCTCAACTTTTCTTTTTCTTTCTTTCTTTTAAGCTAAATATATCGTGGCTTTTTATCAGATTTAATTATAAAAGGGTAACAATGCTTACAATAATAATTTAAAAGTTACTGCTCTATAGTCTAAAAACTGAGAGTAAATGAAAAATATTTCAATTTAATGTGTGGTAACTAATTGTGTATGTAAAAAACAGCTTTTCACTAAATAATCATTAACACAAAACCTACACTTCTTCCATAAATATAAAATACCTTTTCTGTGTCTCCTTAAAGATTTTCTGCTTACAAGATACTTAATATATTTCTAAAAAGAGTTCATACCAAACTAAAGAGTTTATCCAACATTATTCTGGTAATTCCTTTTGCTTTGATTTCTCACAGGATCTACTTTTGATTATTGAACAAGAGTACCTTAAATCAAGGTGTGCGGAGGAGCCCCTTGGTGGCTTAGTCGGTTAAGCCTCTGACTCTTGATTTCAACTCAGGTCAGGATCTCACGGTTTGTGGGTTCGAGCCCCACTTTGAGCTCAGTGCTAACAGTGAAAGCTTGCTTAGGATTCTCTGTCTTCTGGTTTCTCTGCCCCACCCCCACCACTTAATGCCAGCATGCATGCACTCTGTCAAAAATAAATAAACATTAACAAAAAACCCCAAACAACGCCTCCCCAAAACCCCAGGGTGTGTGGGATACTTCCTCAGACTTCTATGTTAATATTTGTTTACTATTTGTGAAACGGCATATACCTATTACTTAGTATATACTATGAAAATGAGGCCTTTAAACAGATCAAATACAGACAGTTACAGACATTTGTAGTTAAATGTAGCCAGTGACAAGTAAACCTGAACACACAATCACAACATATGTATGTGCCTATGTATATATGTGTATGTATGTATATATCTATATATTTCCTCTCTTTGGATATATAGATGAGGCTATAACTCACCTATACTTAAGTATCATTTTTAAGCTTTTATCCATTTGGAATTATTTTTATAATGGAATTTCATATCACATTTTGGGGTGGAGACTTGCCTTTTAATAAACTGTATAGGTTTCATATTTTCTCCAGGCCTCATCTGCCTCAGGCTGCTGTGGCCTCCTGTGGTAATTTGTGGGCCTACCTTTGTACCTCTGGGCAACATTTCTTCAGAATGAAGTATGGGACTGCAGTTAAATTCAGCAAGAATATAAGGGCATGGCCACGTTGGGAACCAATCTAATACGATGCCCAAATGAACTGAAAAGGAAGAGAGGCAGACTACATGCCTAGAGCAAACTTTTTTTCCTTGGGAAGTTTAGCAAATCTGGTTAAATTCCCTAGATCCAAATGTACATATGACCTTTCTTGGAAACTAGATGACAAGCCAAAGAGTGAGAATCATTTTTACTAGTTCATATTTTTTGAAAGCACGCTCTTTAAACATCGCAAGTATTCAAGGTGTGCTCTAGTTAGCACTGCTAAATGTAAATAAGATATATATGGAAATTATTACTTTAAGCTTCATATGCTACAACAAAATGGGTAAAAACCATTTTTAAATAAAGGTAAAATAGAAGAGAAAGCAATATAGTATCCACTGAACAGACTATGAATAATATACTAATCATGAGAGGAGCAATGGTTTATGACCATGTGCTATCCGGTAAGTGCTTTTATACACATTTCCTCAATTAGTCCTCATCCCATTCTTATGACATAGGTGCTATTTGTATTATATAAATGAGGAAGCTATATTCCAAATGAGGCTGAACAACTGAAGTTCCACAGTTAATAAGAGATAGGGCCAGGACTGGAGCCCAGGTCCATTGACTGTCTTCGGCTCCATCTCACCTCAGACTGCTAATAATTAGATATAACTAGGGAAGGAAAGAAGGTAAAAGAATTTGGGTGGTGAAAACATGCCTATGAATAGGACTAATAAATATGAATTGTTATAAATAGTAAACTAAAGTAACCAAAGGGATTAAAAAACAACTAAGGAATGGGCTATCCTTTCATTTCAACAGTCTGAACAAGACAAAGAAATTACACAGTCCTAAACATTATGCAATATTTGGTAGCCTACAGTACTACTGTCACATTAAACTTAATTTTCTTTCAATTAGGTGTACGTCTCAGGTAGTCTCCATTCTGCATGGATGCTACAATACAAGGGCAAGATATTTCCTAGTCAGACTGAGAAATATAGTCAACTTTTGTTTCACAATTAATATCTTAGTAAAACAGATAAAACTCCCATGACATGTACAGTAATTCATTGATAAATGGAGCAAAATATTAATAGCTAATTTGCACCTTCCTACCCTCTTGTCCTCTACCTCTCCTTGACCATATCATCCATTTACACTTCACACATTTACCTTATAAAGATCTATGAAGTGTGACTATAGTGTAATGAATAAGGAATAGTCTCAAAAGATGACTAAGTTGAAGGAGATGACAGTGATCTAAATAGGGAAGTTCAAGTATGTTGGTTAAAGATTAGTAACATTATAGATGTTCTTTGTGCATTGTGAATGAAATTATGCAGTAGCCACAAGCTACTGTATGTACATATAAGCTCAGTACTAAACATCTGTGTAATCCCAGCTCAGGACGGCTGCAAACTAATCCCTCTTCAAAGCAAAGCAAAACACAGCAAACAAAAAAATGGAATCAATCAAGCAAACAAATAACACACAGGATTCTATTTGGTATCTCCTTTACCTTTAGTAATATGCTAATAACTAATTCTCACTATTTTGGTTACTTACTCATAAGTAGATTTATTTGCTAATTTCACCAATACTCGAATATTGGCTCTGCATGCAGAGAAATCTATTCATTTACTCAACAACTATCTAAGTATCTATTAGGTTCCAGGCACAGTTCTTAGACACTGCAATATGAAAGAAAGGATTGGGTGGGATACTGAGGGGAAAAAAAAAAAAAAAAACCAACAAAGTATTTTCTAAGTTTTATTTATTTATTTATTTATTTATTTATTTATTTATTATTTTGAGAGATAGCTGGGGAGGGGCAGAGAGAGAGGGAGACAGAGAATCCCAAGCAGGCTCTGTGAGGGCCTGATGGAGGGCTCAAACTCACCACCAATGAGATCATGACCTGAGCCAAAACCAAGAGTAGGACGATTAACCCACTAAGCCACCCGGACACCTTGAAAATATGTTCTTCTTAAGCCAAAATGTCCAAATACTAAATTTAAATGAACCTGGAGTCCTCATTAGAGAAAATGATCTATATGAAAACTGAGAAACATGACCAAAAATCTGTATACAATTAATTTCCTATAAAGAGCCATGAGTTCAACAATAGGGAGAATACCATGTGCATTAGGGTAGTCAGGAAAGACTCTTGTAGAAGTGGGCCAAAAGCTAAGCCCTGGGGCTGTGTGCTGGGAAGGGATGAGAGGGCATTCTAGAAAGAGTAGGAAGGGGAAGCAAAGGCTTTGGGGAGGGAATGCACATGGTAGAATGTAGTTCAACAAACATATCAGTGAGCACAAGAATCTATGGAGAGAAACAATGGACATCAAGATATGGTCTTCCTAGGAAGGTCTTAAGTGCTCGTTTCGGAAGCTGAACTGTACTGAAAGCCCCCAACAGCCTTACACTTATAAATCCAGGACAGTGATCTCCTTCTTAAATGATCCTTCTTGCTGTGCTGACACAGTGTTGCTGGCTGCAGCATGGCAAGTGGCCACAGTGATCAACTCTGCCCCATGTTAATTATGATTAACCCAACTTGTGACGATCCCACTTATACAACTAAATGAACATAAACAGATGTTTAGCGCAACGTATATTGAGATTCTGAGGGAGAAACGAACAAAATTAAACAGAATTCTATACTATAAACCAATGTAGACTGAGTAAAAACACAGTGAAGTAGTATTTCCAGGCAGACCATTTTGAAGTCTCATTATTAACTCCTTTAAGTGGGTCCTGGGTACTTCAGAACAATTGTGCCAAGTTTCCATGGAAAGAACCACAATTTGTGCCTAGTGCTTCAAGACTGTCAAATTAGCTTCAATAATGATACCTACTGTATGTGAACAATGTTTATTGCTCGGTGGCTACACATAGCTTGAATATTCTTTAGACTAACAGCTTTAAACCATAATTAGCTGCCTTGCCTAATGAGCACATTGGAACTTTAGGAAAGGTGATTGAATGAAATCGTCTTCAAAATCCTTAAGCAACTGTGTGAATGATGGAAATACAAAGAATAGCTATTAGTTTTGCAGGCCTTTGAAACATTTTCCTCCTGCACTAAAACATTTCGCCAGCCTATCCTGCATCATAAGCTTAAGTAGCAAAATCTTACTTTTCTCACTAATTAAGGTCTTTTGCCTCGGGGATTGTTCAGGAAAACATAATACAAATGGCAGCATCCCCTTCACTTCCTTGCCCAATGAATTCTGAGACTTTAAATAAAATATAAAGCTCGAATGCGGAGATAAGAGAGGCGAGTGGGAAAGCTGCATATAAAGATGGGAAGGATGTTAAAGTTAACCTATGTTAATGTAGCTTCTCCCAAAGAATCCCAGGCAGAATTCAGTAAGCCTCATGCTCCAGGTGCTGAGACCAGACCAGAATTGGCCTCTACTTCAAGGAGGTCTAACCATATCAGGGATGAAAGCCAATCTTGAACAAGGTAAACACATATGTTTATAATTACCTTACAAAAATTGATGCCTAATGGCTTAATATATAGGATATATATTGGTTGCATTCTAAGAATACTCCGTCTTTAGAAAAGTCACTAAATTATTCTTGGACAGTTACACACCTTGAAAGTAACCTCACCATAAGCCACTCACAGCAATGCGGTCAGAATCTCCAATGTCATTTGTTTGTAGGAAGAAGGCTGGGTGAAAGCCCGGCCATGGGGGATTAAGGGACAAACTATTCAAAGAATTCAAGAAAAAAATCATTACAGAAAGAAAAATAATAGAATCAAGCCTCACTCTTTTGAAAATGAAGAGGGAAGCAAATGAAAATTAATTTAAAAATCTTACATTCTTAAAAACTTAATCAGTGACAAATTACAAGTAAAATTACTAGGACTTCCACTTCACAGATGAAAAAGGCTGACACGGATTTCTAAGACTAATTGTTTTAGTCTTCAAGTGTGCAAAATAAGAAACAGTGTGGTATGATAGAGTCCCAATAAAGAGTGTTTCTCTGAAACCCACAGCAGGCATCAGACTGGAGGGGGTAAAAGTGTAAGTGTCCATTAGAGCCAGAAACGTGCCAGAGATATCTCTGACACTCTTGGCATCCAGGACATTCATGATCATAGAAAATGGCAATAAAATAAAATATATGAGGCAGGGCACCTGAGTGGTTCAGTTGGTTAAACATCTGACTCTTGATTTCAGCTCAGGTCATGATCTCACGGTTCGCGGGACTGAGCTCCGCATTGGTCTCCACTCTGACAGCGCAGAGCTTACTTGGGATTTTCTCTCTCTCCCTCTCTCTCTCTGCCCCTCCTCCGCTCATGCATTTGATCTCTCTCTCTCTCAAAATAAAAAATAAATTAAGAAAAAGGAAGATATATGAGGAATAAAAATTAGAAGGAGACAAAAATAATTAGGAGTTTCACACACTATTATTACAAGAGACTCAAACTAACAAACTTAAAAAAAAAAAAACAACTAAGAAAGTTTGGAGCGCCAGGGTGGCTCAGTCTGTTAAGCGTCCAACTTCTGCTCAGGTCGTAATCTCACGGTTAGTAGGTTTGAGCCCCACATCGGGCTCTGTGCTGACAGCTCAGAGCCTGGAGCCTGCTTCAGACTCTGTGTTTCCTTCTCTCTCCGCCCCTTCCCCGCTCATCTGTGTCTCCATCTCTCTCTCAAAAAATGAATGCACATTAAAAAAACTTTTTTTTTAAATACTAAGAAAAGTTAGTAAGTGAGCCAGTTACAAGATCCACAAAACCAAAGGCATTCAAATTTAGTAACAACAACCAGTTAGAATTTAAAAGAAAAAGAAGATCTCACTTATAATAGTAAAAAAAAAATGCTATACAGGAATAAACCTTACAAAACATGAAATAGCTTTGTAGAGAAAATTGTAAAACTTTATTAGAGGACATAAAAGAAGACCAGAAATGTAGAGCTATGTCGAACTTATGGATGGGAAAATTCACTGCAGAAAAGTCTATACCTTCAATGCATTCCCCCCACAATACCAACATAGTTTTTAAGTGAAATTTAAGAAATTGGTTATAAAATTAATATGGAAGAATACTGTGTAAGAATAGGGAAGACAATTTTGAAAAAGAATTCAGGGAGGATAAATCTACTAGACGTCCAGTCAAAATATAAAGTTATAATAATGAAAACAGTATAGTACTGGTGAGGGGATAGACAAACAGAAGGGATCCCGAAATAGGCCCCAATACATGGAAATGTTGTTTATGAGAGAAGCACCATATCAAATCAGGGGCAAAAGAGATCAATAAATGATGGTAGAGACAATTCATGATCGTTACACAAAAATATGTAGATCCCAACCTCATCTATAAAATAAATTCCAGGTGGATTAAAGACCTAAACTTAAGAAGGAAACTAAAACAATTACAATACTAAAGGAGAATATTTTCTGGACTCTGCATTGGGGGAGACCTTAATAACAGAAAACACACTCTATCAGCTCTGTGGCAGGCACTTTGCATGCATTATTTCCTATACCTCATGACAACCTATAAAGTAGATGCTATTATTATCCTCATTTTACAGCTGAGAAAATGAAGGCATCAAGAGGTTATGTAAGTTGTCTAAGACCTCAGAGTCAGTAAGTGGCAGAGCTAGATTCAAATCTCAACTGTCAAAGCCTAAAACACATAAAAGAATAGATTGATAAGTGTGGCCTTATCAAATTCTATCTTTTTAAAGACAAAGATACTTTAAGCTAAGGGAAGTAAGTGACAGATTGAGAGAAAACATTTGCAGCACGTAACAAAGGACTGGTATCAAGAATACATTTTTTAAAACTTGGTAAAACAGAAAAATGTACTAGGGCTACAAATAATTTAGAGGGGAAATAAAACTGGCTCAAAAACACATAAAAAGTATTCATCTTCATTTATAATTAGGAACATTCAAATTAAAACCTCACTTAGGGGACATTTCTTATTGGACAGAACAGCAAATAAAAAGGTTTGATGATAAAATGTGTTAGGAGGAGTAAGGAAAATGAACACTCTCTTATACTGCTCAGGGAATTATAAATCAATGTGGCCACTTTAAAGAGCAATTTGGAAGTACCAATTAAACTGAAAATGAGTACAACTTAGGATCCAGACATTTATGATACTAAAAGCTCACTTTATGGAGCGCTTACTAGGTGCCAAGCCTGTAACTCAGCACCTTGCATACCTAAACCCATCTAATCCTTAAAACAACTCCATGATGAGGAGAATGGAGCTTAGGTTGTTTGGGTAACTCATCCAAGATCCCATAGCTAGTAAGTCAAGAGTTGGGATTTAACCAGCAAAATACATTGCTTCACTATGCACAAGGAGGGCCACTGAGGAATCTGTAATAGTGAAAACATGAAAAATGAACTTAATGTTCTTTAAAAAGGCAAATGAATACAGTATGGTATATTCATTTCACAGAGTTCACAAAGTGGTTAGAAGAACGAGCTAAATCTATATGTATCAGTACAGATGAATCTCAAAGAAATATTGTTTAATGAAGAAACATGTTGTTAAAAGATGTTCACACTGGAATTTTTTAAAATAAAAAGTACAATACTGTATATTTTTGATGAGTACATACACATGAATATGTATAAAGATAGTCTAAAAGAACTACACATACTACAGTGTATTCCACTTGGGAAGTAGGGTGGTGGCTAAAAGGCATTTCAGTTTTATCTGCAACATTATACATGTTTTTAAAGGACAAAGTATTCATGTATTATCAATACAATGAAAATGTAATAATAAAGTTCACAATTTGGTACCCAAAAGGCTCGGGTTCAAATTCCAGCTTTGCCACTTACTTTCATATTTGGCCAAGGAATCAAACGTTATAAGGAGGTGTACTTTAAGGACTTAAGGAAGACTTTATGTCTGATGTGTAGGTGAGCCCTGAGATCCTTTTAGGGAAAGTTTCAGCGGCTTGACTAGGTGGAAAATAGCTATCATAAGATTGTTAGGTGGTTTGAAAGCAGCGACTATATTGAATTTATTTTGTATCTTAACAGTAATTAGATTTTCACAAAATACCTCACAATAAATATTTATTGAGCTATTAGAAACCTTAGGAGGATGTGTGTTTGTGTGGGTGGGTGAGGGTAGAAGCTGAGGAAGCTGGTATGGACTCTGACTGACCACAGAGACAGCAGCCATGAAGGAGAAAGAGATCGTGACATTTTTGTGGGACTGGCAGAATGGAGGGGTTTATTAAACTGCCTTCATTGCATTCTGAGTAGGCAGAAGTAGAGGTATAGAAATGGTGTCAAGTCTTGGAGCTGAGCAGAGGACATTGGATGAGAGAAGCACATGTGCAGATCATTGGGTTAAGAGAAGTAACATTTTCTCTGGGATAGGAGCGAAAGAAAAGAACCATGAAGAGATGGTGGTGATGCTGATGATGGTTCCCTTGATCCTCTGGGAACCCTACTTGGGTATAAAAGCTTTAGAGCTGCCTTAAGAATTTTGGAGCCTTAAGTGATGCGGATCCACGATCTCTTCACTGCACCCCATCCTGGAGAAGAGGGGTGCAGGTCGGTAGGGATGAAAGACCACATTCTAATCCTTAGACTCTTCTCCTTATATATGTCTGAGGAGAGCATTCAGGGCTGGGCGTCGTAAACTCAGCACAGGAGGATGCTATCTGCTAAGGGCAACAGTAGCACTGCTCATTCTGCAAATATGGACTGTGGTGGGTGGAACTGCAAATCCAAGTTAGGGCCAACCAGGGCAATTTAGGGCTGCTAAAAACATGTAAGAACATGTGCCACACAGGACTGAAATGAACATATTTGGATGAGCTTATGCAGAGAAACAGAAAAAATAGAGGGGAAAAACTTTCAATTTCATTCTGTGAGGGTTTTTTGGTTTTTTGTTTTTGTTTTGTTTTGGTTTGGTTTTTTTTGCGTGAGAAGCACTTCACACAATGACATGAATATAAAATGCAACCACAAGTCCATCATATTAAAGTTCAGCATTCTACAGGAATATTTCATTATACATTTAGTAGGATAGCTAAATGTAAAACTGGTAAAATGTTTCCTGTTGAATCTAGCTTTTCTCTAAATCCTACATGCAGTTTATTGAAACCAGAACAGTGTTTCAGATCAGAGTATAGTCAACTGAGGTGGGTTCCTGAGGTACTAGAGTCAATGGGGAAGACTCCACTTATGTCTGTGGGTCGCACCCCTCCTAAATTAACATTTTGAAATAAGACTACAACATCCCTACTGAAAATACCCAAATAATGGATTGCATTGTCTGCTAAGAGGTAAAGGAGATGATGGGGAAGATAAACTTCCCCCAACCAATTTAAGCCTAGGCATGGAAGGCAGTACCCTTTTTAGGTACACAGTTGCAAAGGAAATTCACTGGCTGCTTCCTAATTATTTGATCTCCATCCTCTTTCCCTTGTCCTAAAAACACTCAGCTCTTCCTTTAAGAATCAACCCATCCCCCAATTCTTAGCTGTACCTAGATGGAATTCAACACGTCTTCACTCTGGAGCTAAGGTTTTGAAGCACTAAAGCACATTTGTGAATCCCATCTACCTGGCCAAAGTGATTAGTGGACATTTGACATTAGTCAATCCTACTGGAGTAAACCCCAAGGCTTCTTGCTGGGAGTGCTGGGACAGACGTTTTCTTTCCTTGAGACAGTATTTATGATGTTTTAAGTCTCGAACTACTCTAGCCCTTTTTGGTACCACAAGGAGAGTTGGCCTAAGGACAACACCGATATACTGAGGGAAGCAAAGTGGAAAGAACGGCACAAATACAGAGCTGGAGGCTGAGAACCTGGATCTGCCGGTCCAAACCCCACGTGTAACTAGAACTACCTCTCCAGTTCCATGAGCCACTCATATTCACGCCTCCTGTTTTGTTTAGATCAGTTAAGTTGGTGTTTTTTTTAAATTGCAACCAAAAGATTCCTAACTGAAAGTATTTCATTTGTTTGATTAAGTGTTTTAAAAATATAGATAGAACACTGAAATACATTTTAGTCTTTGATGGAGAGGCTAATAAACTATCTTTTGTGGAGAGAAAAAACTAGTTTTTTACTGTAATTGAAAATTTAAAATATATTATTTGCTTGGACCCAAGCATCCCTTCATTATTTTTGGCACTTCCTAAAATTTATTCCATATGGAATACGGAGGGGGATGTTTGAATTCTAAATGAAGAGCCTCAACCATTACAAGCTGCATAAAACATAAGTAAAACATTTTTGCCAATTTTTTTTTATTTGTATACCCTATTTTAGATCTGGGAATCTGACACTAAAAATGGTCTCAGATTTAATGTTGATTTGTATTCAATGCCAACAATAAAAAGAAAAAAGAAGCCTAGTTAATATGTCTTTGGTGTTTTTATTTTAGAGAACTGCTATTTCATAAGAGTGGTTTCCCAGATTGCATAGGGGTTGGGTGGGGGAATGGTTTATTCTTTATATGTTAAGAAAAATTTCCACCAATAGTCTGGAAAAAATATACAACAGTCTTTTCTGCAAGAACTTATGAAAGTAATGAGATTTTGCCCCCCTTAGCTTCTAAGAAATGTACAGTGAGCCACATTGTTCTTGCGTCATCTAGTCTTGGGACATATAATTTTAGAACCTCAATGTACCTTTTTGCATGTAAAAATAAAAGTAATTTTGGTGCTTATAATAAATCAATAGCTAAACAGGAGAGCTGTGTTTACTCCAGCCTTGTTCGCTGCCTTGTTCAATGGCTAGAACCAAATACCTTAATCCAAACTTGACTTCCCAAACATTTCATCATTATTGCTAGTTCCTGCTGTCTCCCGTCTGTGTTCAATCAGGCTGACATCTATTGGTTCAGAGACCTTTACACATCTGCCAGCAGACAAAGGATGCTTGGTGCTAGATCTCCACACTTACCAAGATGCACCTCTGGACTTCTCACCTCATCGCTTTGCAGGTATTTTCTCTTACTATATAAAGGCTCATTTAATACTTTCTTTGCTCCAAACAATAGATTTTTCTTCTTGTGATGGGTAGTTTAATAAGAACCTAAACTGGTTGCTTAAATATCTTCTGTGTAGTACAGACCTCACCTAAGCCCTGCTGGGCAGTGGAGATGGTGTAGTAAACACAAAAGTCCAGATCCCAGGTATTATGTCCATATTTATTCAATAAAGACTAGCTGGTTTGGGACTATAATAATCAATCCTTTGTTTTCACAAGGTTTTATACAATAGAAGACCACCTAAACATGTTTAAGGTCATTCTTTTAAAGTCTAAAACAAAACACACCACAGAGGTTGGGAAGGCTCTTAGCTGAGGCTGACGTCACCATAAAAACCCCACCTTCTCCACATCCTGGGGGAACACAGAGGTGGGTAGGGTTATCTCACTTATCCCGATCTCTTTTCTGACATCGTGATTTTCCTTAAAGCTGCCTCATTTCCTACTTTCCTTTTTAAATGTAGTTTCGTGAGATAAAAATGACACCAAATAACGAAGTTAGGGAATATAGAATTCTGACAAGACTGTTCTTTCCTCCAAGAAATTCGGCAGTAAATAGGCATTATGTTTAATCATTTTAGATGAAGTCAAGTCTAAAATTTGCTATTTTTATTCCAAAGCACAGGCTATATAAACATCTTTCTTCTTTCTTATATAAGAAAATAAACTGCTTAAATAAGCTAACCTATTTCCCTTGGCTGCTGGGCATAAAATGTGCAATTTAACTGAAGAATATTTTACCTCTTCCCTTTATCTTGTTCATTTTCCACAAAATAATGTACACACTTCACCTTCAGACAGATTGGATAAGAAAATGTCTTAAAAATATGTGGTTAAAGAAGTTTGTTTTCTGAATTAGAAATACTCAGAATGAGAAACTGTTTTGTCAACATGCTAAAAATTTAGTCTTTGAGCATGATCAAAGGTGTGTCACTAAGACATAGCAACTTTTGGTCTAAGAATCCTATTTAGGATTTCCTATTTCACAGCCTGTCAGGGCATTTCTATCCTTTCCTAAGGGCACTTCAAAGAAATGAGTAAAAGTTTCTTGAATATATATAAACCTTAAATATATTTTACCTTGTTAACTTGCAAATATTAATAGATTACCACCACCACCACCACTATTATAAGTATCATTACCGATTGCTGACAGGAACTGTCAGCTCACCAGAAGGGAACAGATACAGGGTGGGGGAGGTTTCCTATTTTCCTATTCCAATTTCTAAGATTCCTGAGGGTTTAAAATTTTCTTGTGAGGATGCTGGTAAAACCACAGCTGAAAATCCAGAGAATGAGCATTCTATAAAGCCCGAGAACAAAATAGTATCAAAAGCTTTAGAAAGCTGTGGATTTTTTTTTAAGAAGGTGAAAGATGAAAGGAAAACCTGTACAAGTGGCACACCAAGAAACAGATGGTCTTTTTAAAAAATGAACCAAGAGTGTGTCTTCCACAAGCACGCTTCTTAATTGTAGCATACTGAGCACTTCTATGCAGATTATTTCAATTGCTAAGCGCAGAGCCGAATAAACAGGGTTAGCTCATTGACATTAAATGACATAGTGTACTTGAAGCTCATCTACTATTTAGTCTGTAAACACCTGATATGCAAAATTGTATGAGGAAACTAGTGCCAAGACGGTTTAAGATCAACCAATGTTCAGTGAAGACTTAAAAGCTTGGCTTTCATTTTGCTAAAGATGCTCCTTTTCATATTTAATCAATGAACTCAGTTCC
Source organism: Cryptoprocta ferox (assembly GCA_028646485.1). Lineage (NCBI taxonomy): Eukaryota > Metazoa > Chordata > Mammalia > Carnivora > Eupleridae > Cryptoprocta > Cryptoprocta ferox. The sequence goes on from CM053572.1 coordinate 77,109,184, forward strand.
ATCTTAAGAGCTTGATTTAGAACGTATGATTTTGTTTCATTTCGGCTTATTCCAAAATAAGTTAAAGGAAGCTTAGAACTGGGGAGGGGAGGAATAACTCAAGAACTTATATGAGTTAAAAAGCAACAAAATTTCACCAGAAAAATTAAACTCACACACACACACACACACACACACACACACACACACACCAAATAGGTTATTGACTATATTTTCTGCTGGGGAGACTGAGGAACCCAGGAACATGAATGAAGACCTTCAGCTGAGGTCTTCTGTCTTTCTCACTTTGGTTTGCCAGCTTCTTGTCCCCTCAATCCTTCCTGTACAAGCCTTTCAGTGAGGGAAGAAGCACACCTACTGATGCTTAGGAAAGCAAGCTGTTCTGCGACTCCCCAGTGGGAGAGGAGTCAGACCAAGGGGGTGCTGCTCGGAAGGAGAGGCAGATCTCCCTTGCGGGGCTGAAGAGGGCACAAAAGGGGGCAAAGCCAGAAGTGACTGAGAATATGCACACAACTGCTCTCCAACTTCCTTGGACAGCTGTAACACAACCACAGACACCTTCAGGAGCTGACTGGGAACTCAGGGCACATTTGGGAGAATTATTACCTATTATTCAATGCAGAGATTTTCTTCAAGAAATCTTGCTCCATATATTCTCATTTATTTGGGTGTTAAGTTTCCAAACTGAACTTTTTTGTGGACAAAATAACTTTTGAGTAGCTTATATGTACTCTCAAGTTTACTATTGCTCTTACTGATCACAGTGGCCAAACAAGTTCTGAATACTAAAATTTGGAATAAGAATATAGGTAACTCTGTAGTCACATATCTATACTGCTGGCCTACACACACATAAAAGTACATTGAAAAATCTATATGAATCTATGTTTAATATATCTATACCTTTATTGTTCCATTACTGACATGTATCTCTGCAGATGATATAAATAAAATCCTGGCGCTCCACTGAGTCATGGAAGGTAAGTGCTTTCGCTAGACTTTAAGCTCCTCAAAGGCAAGGAATGCGTCATATTCCTTTGTTGATTAACAGCGCTTGGCCTTGCTGAGTAACTCTACCAACCAATCTTTGTTCAGCCCTCCTCTGGATTTTGTGTCCTGATCCAGGGAAGTCATGTGTAAGCTCTTATTTTTGTTCCACTTATATTTCAGACTTGACCCTCTCTTTGCTTGCCTTACTCATGGATGTACTTTGGGGGAGGGGTTGTGTTGGGTTGTATTCGGTAACTTAATTTTCAGGTAGCATCTCTACTTTATGTTACCCTCCCCCCATGAAACTGTGTTGACTTTGCAACAAATACTTCTTGTATCATGTTGTTCTTTTTAAAGACAAAGGGACAGATTTTCACCTGGTCAGTAAGAGAAAAAATACGTAGGGTCCTGAAAAGAGGGAGATTGGATTTCTTGTTTTGGCTACTACCTTAGCAAGTAATGGCGACTATAAGACTGGCAATCTTGACTCCTCTCTTGCTCTCACAGCCTTAATTGTTCCATTAGCAAGTCCTGTTGGTTCTGCCTTCCACTGATCCAGAATCCAACTGTTTCTCCCCACCTCCTCTTTTACCCTTGGGTCCAAGGCAATTTATTCTCTTACCTGGATTATCAGTGATTGCAACAGCCTCCTGACTGATCCCCTCTTCATCTGCCTTTGTCTCTCTAGGATCTATTCTCATGAATGGCCAAAGGAATTCTTTCAAAGTGAATCAGCTCAGGGTGCCTGGGTGGCTCCCACTCTTGATCTGGCTCAGGTGATGACCTCATGGTTCAGTTCGTGAATTCAAGCCCAGCACTGGGCTTTGCACTGGCGGCAGGGAGCCTGCTTGGGATTCAGCCTCCACCTCTCGTGCTCCCTCCCTCTCTCTCTCTCTCTCTCAAAATAAATAAATAAAACCTTAAAAAAAATAAAGTGAATCAGCTCAAGTCCCCCCTCTGCACATTAGCCATCTGTAAAGGGCTCTCACCTCACTCAGAGTAATGCCATAAAGGCTTTATATGCTCTGGTCTCCTTTACCTCCTGGTCTTTATCTCTTTACTCCTCCCCCTCTTGCTGACTCCACTCCAGCCACACTGCCCTCATCACTGTTCTACCAACATATGAACCATCCTCCCAACGTGGTGGCCTTGGCACCTGCTGTTCCCTTTACCCAGATATGCTCAATCTTCCCTTCCCCCAAATCCTCATGGGCTCGCACTCTTACCTCTTCTTTCAGATCTTTCTTTTCTAGTTTCCTTCTCAGTGAGGCGTTTCCTCACTCCTTTTGTTAAAATGACACTTCTTTCCACCTTCTCCTATCCCCCTCCACCTGCCTTATCTGTCTCCATATCACTTATCAGCTGATTCTATTTATTTAGTTACACTAGAATGTAATCCCCTCCGCCCTGCAGAGGGCAAGGATTTTTGCCTGTTTTCTTCACTGCTTTGCTTCCAGATGACCTAGGACAAACCTGGGGTACAGTGCTCAGTAAATACTTAAAGAATAAATGAATGATGGCTAAAGAGTACAATCAATCAAACTTTTAAGATTTAGTTTTACACTAGAAGTTGCAAAATGCATATTAAAAACTTAAACCAAAACAGCAAAGTTATTTAGTGTCCTGACTCTTCAGCCATTAGATATTTTTAAGTGGCATACTGGTTCTTTTTGACAAATTTGCAAATTGAGAGCCGAAGTGACTGGGCCTGCCACATTCATGTCTAAAGTGTGGACGTGAATCTTAACATATGGCTCACAAGTCTTAGCACCACTGACTTTATCACTTAATCAGCACAACTCTGGTGGTTAGAAAGAGTTAATACAATGTTTAGGCAGATGTGAATTACTACAAAGGATTAGGACAGCCTGACTCAGTAAGAATCTGCAAAATTGTTTTAGATGGTCCACTTTATGGACAATGGCATCCAGAGCCCAAATTCTGAAGTGAACTTTTGAGAAAATTGAATGACTTCTGTATAGCACCTTTTATAAATCTAGCAGAAGCCAAATTTACATCAATGCCAAAGGCAGAGTGAATCTTTCTCCAGGAAGTCCCTAATCCTGCAATAAACCTGTTGAAGAGACAGGTTTAACGTTCACCAAGGCTAAGTGTTTAAGAGGTCTCCATGGTATAATTTATCACTACTGTAAGTTTCTCCTTTCCTTTAAGAGCCATGAAAATTGCCCCACAATCCCACTAGGAACTAAGTTTCTCATGTCAGGACCATGGTTTACAATTCGTTTCTGTTTTCATAGCACTTCTTTGTTTATTCCTTGTTGAAAAAAATATAGAGAGCCACAGGATACAGTCATATGAAAATTCAGAGGATAAAATTTAAAAACGAACACTGCTTGACTATAGTAAACTGAGTAAAAACAGCATCATATTGTTTATTTGACATGGCACAACAATTTGAATAGGAGGTTTCAAATTTAAATGGAATGAAAGAGGTGGTCTTTGAATTTTTATTTCCAGCCTAGTCAAAAATTAATTATTCACATACTCTTAGCACAGTGACTATATTAGAGTCCATGAGGTTTATTCAGGAATTCTGTAAGGCTGAACATCCCTGAATTCTTTTCATCATACTAGTTGTAAAAGAAAATGTGTGCTAAATTTACCAAGAGCAATAGTGTTCAAAATTAGTGCTACAGAAATGTAAAGAGAACTTTTTTTTGTACTTACATGCCAAACACATAAAAAGAATAAATAAAGACACAGTTGGCAAAGACTTATTTTCCTTTTATTCTGCTTTAAAAACAAACCAATTTAAAAAATTTTGCAAGTCTATATGCACACACATATTTGTTTGATGCCAGGGTCCATTTTCAGGGACACATCCATTTATTACAATAGTGTTTATTAATAAACAGTCATAAGAGGACTGGTAGGGTATGAGAAACTTTTTATCATTAATGATAAACTGGAATTTTCTCAGATTTCAGTTCAGAATATCTCTTGGTAGGGTTTTATGTAAAGTGTTAGGAGGAATTCGGTGCTAGTCTTTGAAAATTCTGAATATGTATCCCCAGTCTTTTGATTATTGTTTCTGATTTTGGCCTAGAAGTGCTTGCTTTCCAAATGAAACTTGCTTCACACCTCCCTCGTCTCCATTTTATGGACCATATAGGATGCAGAGGGCAGTGGCTGGGCACGTATATTCCCATGTTCATATACATTCCCATATTATGCCATTATTTTCATATAGAGTATTAAGATACCAACAACACACAACTTGGCATAGATCAGCTCTTCTAATGAATTTTTTCATAGTGGAAAGCAATGCAACTGAGAAGCAGAAAGCAGTGTGGCAAAGGGCAAGGCATAGCACGTAGCATGGCATGAAGGAAAGGGCTGGTCATAGAAAACAATGGAGGAAATGGAGGCAGCACGCCAAAATTTTCATACTTCTTATACAAAACACAATACATAGAACTTGAGGAGTTAAATCTAAGCTGGCTGTCATTATGGATGATGAAAACTAGGCAGAGGCAGTGCGAGCAGACTGGGTGAACAGACCCACACTTAGGCATCCCTGGTGAGGGGTTAAGGTGACTGGGGCAGTCTCCTGTGACCCAGGATGAACACAGCATCACATCCATGCTCTTGGCCAGGAAGCTGGGTGACTGAGAAGTAAGATCAGGAGAGAAATATCTGATAATAGAAATCAAGCATGGGTAAGAGATTTGGCCGGGGAAAGTCACAAACTGAGATGGGGGAGGGTGACACTCCCTCCTCAGTCTATACATAAAGGAGATCTCTTTTACTGTGCTTGGGCCTCCTATACCTGAAATGGAAGATTTGATTTCTCTCTCCTTCTTTACTGTCACTGTTACTCCTCCCTCTACCTCTTGCTTTTCAGGGAAGATACAGTTCACATAACTCAAACCTGATTTGGCTTGGATTTACTAAGTCTTAATTCAATTCAATTTTAATATCTACAGAGGACCTGCTGAATACAAAGCTCACATTTTCTGTGACCACATGGGCAGATGGTACTGCTGGGAGCCAGCAGAGTGAAACATGGATCCTAAAGCCCTTGGCAGAGACCTGGGTATCACCAGGCAGATTCTGAGCAAGAATGCCTGCCATTGGCTTCTCTACACAGCTACCAACGGATGACAGGAAAGCTAGAGAGAGGCCCTTAAGACCTTCTTTCCCTTAGTGTATGGAACATTTTATTTCCAAAATGGATTGAGGTCAGACAGAAATACCACAAGGCATGCTGAATCTCTGAATGTGAAAGGTGTGCAGTGTGTACTGTGGGCACTGGAGTCACTAATATGTATGAAAGTCCATGAGACTATTTCACCATGTAATACATTACAACGTCTGAAAAATCAATGTCCTAGGGCACAGAAAGATGAATACAGAGCTTTTCAATTATCTTTTTTTCCCCTAAAAATATTTCTCCCCTCAAACAGATTCAAAAGGCAATATGATATTGTTTTCATTTTTGTTAAGAAGATGTTGAGTCTATGCAAGGATCTCACCCGGTTCAATCCCACTGGGTAATGGCCCACTGGGCAGAAGACTGTATAGACCCTGAAAACACAGTAGGTTAATAAAACTCTCCCCGAGAGCTCAATGAATGAGGATGAGATATCTTCAGCAATTGACTTGTCTGTTTAACAGTCTGGCTGCACCCAATTTCTTTCAGATTGACATTGTCTTTTCTTTTCTTTTTTTTAAGCCAACATCTTCTGTCAGTAAGTACATGGATCACGGTATTGTTTTAAAATAAAAATTTCCTGTCACACTCACATCTTGGGAAATATAACAGAAGCAATCCAAAAATCCTTGCTTCTTCATATTTCAGTCAAATAAGAAACCACAGTTAGTTTAATACAACAGGAGAAGCCTAACTTTCAATCTCAATTGCCCAAAAGGCAAAGGGTCACCTGGCACCTTTGAAAAACAAAACAAAACAAAACAAAACAAAACAAAACAGGACTGCACACAAGTGATGTGATCCCAAGAGTAAGCTTGGACACTTCCCAACTTCCTGGGAGGGCAGAAAGGAGTATTCTAGTGGGACACAAAGCATTCATTCTGTGTTTTGGAATAGGTATACTTTACCTATACCGAAAGCACTTGCTACCAGTGTTAATAAGGTGTGAAAAGAAGGCTTGCTGGCCTTGTTACAGTGGCAAAGCCCTTTCTCCAAACCAAATTTTACACAAAAGGCCAATAAATAATAAAATCAAAAGCAGAGTGTCTTTGTAGCAATGGGCATGCAAGTGTGTTGGGGGCCGGAGAAGGAAGAGACGACAGAGGCTGGGGTCTAAATAGTGCTAGTGCACAGGAGGTCCTCGATAAATATTTGTTAAAAGAATAAATGCTCTATCTTTTCAGGAAAGAACAGATTGGATTACTCTAAAGTCCCACAGTGTGTTTACCTCAAATAGACTCAGCCTGTCCTTTCCTCTGGTGGCCTATTATGGCATTTTTCTCTATTCCTGGTCTCGGTAAGAAGGCCCTTATAACCAGGGAATGCCTGAGGTGCCTGAGCCCTGAGAAGGGGGGGATTTATTGAGCCTTTGATTCTTCCTGTTTCTTTGCTGATTCATGTTGTCTTAAGTACCAGTATTTTCCAAATACAGTTCCACAGCTGCCTGGCACACTGACCATGAGGGTCTGCTTCTGGCTGTTCAATCCCTGCATCTACTGCTCCCTTGTCAGCAAATCTGTGCTCAACAGCTCAACATTCTACTGAGAGCCTGCCTCTTTGTCAGATTTTTACATTACTGTTGCAGTGAAATTAAATGCATTTTTTAAAGCTAGAAAGAGTTAAGGTTCTTCCCTAAAATACTAGGGTATTGATATGTTACATTTATTTTCAAGGACACAGGATTCTTAATATCCACTCTTTCACTGATTCATTCAACAAAAATTTATTGAGTGCCTACTCTGTGGGAAGCACTGTCCTTGACATTGGGGTATCACAATGAATAAGACTGATAAATTCTCTTCCTCCATGACAGTTAACATTCCAGTGGGAGAAGTCAGACAAACATATAAACAAATAAAGGAACAAGAAAGAATAAAGAAAGAACACAAGATAGTGATGAGTGTGATGAAGAAAATTAAACAGTGAGGTGATGGGCCAGGATGAGGGGCCATTTTAAATGGAATAACCAGGGAGGTTCTACCTGAGGAGGTAACATCTGAGCTCAGTGAGACTTGAGAGCGCGTTCCTTTGAGAGGTCAGTTTGTAACTTTCACCAGGAAATACCAAAAATATGAAAGAAGTACATAAAATATCTTTTTATTTGTCTGCATTTATGTGGTTTAGATTCCACTAAAAGCTGAGCTTTATGGCAAGAAGCCACATACATTTCTAATCGGGTACAAGGAGTCTTATTAGAGAAATATTTATTACATGAAACTGGGTAAAATACTCCAGATGGTATCTGGGCATTTGCATAGAGCTTCATGTCAAATTAATAATCATTAATTAAGGTTTAGATTACTCAGAATAAGCTGGATTGAACAAAGATAAATAAGTGCTCAGGCCAGTATTAACTCCCTGTAAAACTTTCAAGCAGATAAAGTTTGGCCTTGAGACTGCTCTATTCTCCTTCTAGCATTCTCTTTTTGTCATATTCACCACCAATGTACCCAGAGTCTTCATACTTTACAGTTTAGCAATTCTGGACTTAACCAAGTAATTGAAAGGATCTGCCCTAAAAAGAGTCTGAAGAACCCTCCTTTTAACCTAAAAGCAATTTCACCCGATGATCTGTTTTAAATTGAGTAAACCATCCATCACAAACTTCTTGAGACCAATTTAAGAATTCAACAAAATTTCTTGCGCCTAATAACACCCTTGCTCTGCTGCAGAGGAAAGCTATGAAGATAATATGTGAAATAGAGCGATTCTGAAATCTTTGCATTTTCTGATTTGTGTTATGGTATTATACAATGGAAGAATTGCTTTTGACCCTGTCAAGTGGAACCTCAAGGACAAAGATTTTATCGTTTCTTTTCCTGGAAAATTGATGTAAAGATTCAATTTACTTTGGAGTGTCCAAGTGCTTCAGCAACTAAGAAAAAAAAAGATTGATTTTTTTTTCATATAGATGTTATGTAATTAAGTTCTAATTTGATAAAAGAGCTGATCAAAACATGGTGACCATTCTGAAATATTCCTCGGTGCCAAACAATTACGTGTAATGCTTTTAGAAAGAAAAATGCTCAAGTACATTTCCTTTATGTAAGTCAGGTGTTGTGCTTCCATACTAATGCTCCCACCCTAATTCTGAAAAAGAAATTATAAATCCAGCGTTTGTACCTTCCTCTTATGTTTCTACATATTTTGAGCTCGCCACATGCAGTCTTATATTGTAGTTTTTGGGTGAAGAGCTACGTAGCAAATGCTATTGGTGCCCTCCCATATCCCTTCAAAATCATTGTTTCTGAAAAGGCCAAGGGCTTCCTGTTGCAAGCGCTGGTGATTGCTGAGAGCATCTCTGGCCCCAAAGCATGCCTGGACTGCACATGGTGCTGGATGGAAATGCTATGGAATTAACTCCCCAGAAACAGCCCTTGGCCAATGACAAAAAGGCAAGGGGTGAAAAATACCCTAGTTTCTTTTCCTCTTGGGAAACAACTCAGAGGCATGCCCTATGTCATCTTCCAGAGACCCCCAAGTGGGACAGAGTCCCAGCTGCCTACTGCTGTGATGTTTTCATTAATGTATCCTCTAATGGCTTTCCCTTCTTGCCCTGTTTTCCATCTCCATTCCCTTACCAGTGTTCTTGGGATAGCCTCTGAAATAAACTATTTGCATTCAAATCCTTGCCTCAGAGTCTCTCGAGAGAGAATTATAAGCTAAAGTAATCTACATCTTAAATATGCAAAGAGACTACTAATGCTAAAGAATAGGTGCAAAACAAGACCTTTTTTGGTATTTCTTAAAACAATGAAGTACTTTGTACATAATACGTGGCATAGATAATGATGAAGAAAGCATCTAACAACAACTGAACACATCTATGTCATACACTGTATCAAACTTTATATCCTATTGACTTTCTCAACAGCCTTCTGAAGAGGATACTATTGAAGGCATAGACTCTCCGGTTCACTGTTGAGCCTCAGCTCCTAGAATAGTACCTAAAACATATCAGGCATTCATTAAATACCTGTTGCCTAAATCCAATTTTATAGATGATGTAACAGTGACTTAGAAAGGTAAATAACCTGGGGTGCCTGGGTGGCTCAGTCAGTTAAGCATCCGACTCTTGGCTTCGGCTCAGGTCACAATCTCATGGTTTGTGAGTTTGAGCCCCACAATGGACTCCGTGCTGACAGTGCAGAGACTGCCTGGGACTCTCTCTTTCCTCTCTCTGCCCCCACACCCCCCCCAAAATAAATAAATCAACTTAAAAAAAGCAAAGAAAGGTAAGTAACTAGCTGATGGTTCTGCAGCTGTAAACTGCAGAGCCGATCCAGAGTTCAAGCTCTTAATGCCACACTATCCTAGAGGATGGCCTAGATGAGGAAGAGGACTAAGGAGTCCATTTAATAAATATTTATTTGCTCTGGGCTTGCAGAGAGATTAACTTACATGTGGGGTTGCTAACATAGTTGTCAAACACAAAAAATCTGCATTTCTTGTATCTTCATTTACTGATTATAGTGGTCATAGTAGTTCTGGCTACCTGTATCCTTCCCTACTCTTTCTCCTGGCATCTTCTGAATAAGCAAATTCATGTGTCTGTCCTTGTATATGTATGGTAAGAGTATTCCAACATTTAATTTGGTGATTAACGTGTGTCACGATCCCTTGTCCAATAGCCATTTCTCAGGTAAGAAGTTAGAAAGGCAGAATAAGCAGCCTGCCTGTGCTAGGTGAAGAAGTGAGTGTCTCCCTTTTATCATCACCATCATCATCATGAAAAAAATGCTAATATGGAGGGAAGCAGGTAGAGGTGATAGTAATGAATATTTATTTTCTGTTTCAAAATAAATTAGGAACATTTAGTATGTCAAGAAAAAAATTCTTTTCAGTTGTTAATGCACATTTTTGAGCTATCTATACCTTTCTTTAATAACTTAATGATGTTGCTAGCCCATCAACTGAAAACCTATTTATTTTTGGACACCTGACTTGAATTTTGTTTAAAAACACAGCATAATAAAATTGCTAATTAAACATGTAAAGACTACAAAACAATAAATGATGTATCTAAAAACAATTATAAATTGCACAGGCGAATGAGCAATTAAAAAAATAAGCTAAACTTAAAGTGATCTATAGAACAGGTCTTAGTGGTTATTAAAAAATGCCCCTAAAGTCTTATGACTTTTAATAAAACCACTCCATAGAAAAATAAATGCTAAATCAATTTCTCTTCAAATATTTAAAATGTTAAAGGTTAATCTATTTGGGTAAACTAGCCACGACGGACTGACATGCTGTAAATAATAAACGACCTCTAATAAGAAGAACTGTAACTACATTACATAATAGCAATATTTAAATAATGGCTCAGAGCCACAATGCATGCTGTAGGCAATTCGCTACAGGAGGAAAAAGTGCAATGGTAACTCATACTATACACTTCTGTTACCCATGATTTTGTAGAGGAACACGTGAGTAAGACTCTTTGGAAAGCTTTAAAGTCTGTTTCTGGAGCATCCCATCTGTCTGATAGCTAAGAACAATTGCTTCCTTTTATATAAAAGATTATGAACCAAATGTGAAAACCAAAACATACAGAAAAGAATTTCTCCAGTTAATAAGCTCTCATAGACTTTAATTGTAAACACACAATGATTCTCTAGTAAATAAAACTGGATATAAAAGAGCATTTTATCTATCACAAGGTTATATTTTTCACTAACATAGTAATCTTCTGAAGAAAAGGTTAACTTCACATAAGCATTCTTTATAAGGGGCAAAAACTTTCGATTAAAAAAAGTATGAGAAATTAACACCCAACATAAGCAAACTTTTCTCCTGACACTTACTGACTGGTGTTCTACATGTCTTCCAAGAAGTTAAGGAGCAAGAGTGAAGGAGATGGCATACTGCTTTTTTTCATATCATGTTACCAATTACTCTTTTAAATTCGCCGTTCTTATAACTGACCTCATTTGGCATTTAGATATCAAATACCCAAATATTTTAAGGATGGCAAATGATATTATAAAATGACTAATTTCTTACCATTCATCCTCAGAGCCTTTAAACATATTAAGATTACCCTGGGAAAAGAAATTCTGGGATATCTCCTCTCAACCATGACAAAGGAAATTCTAAATAATAATTAATATGAGAAAATATGACTGCTCTTCGAGCACTGGTGTAGGAAACGTGGGTATATCTTAAAGTCTGGTAAAGAGAAGCAGCGTGCAGAAACACATAAAGAGAAAATAGGGCTCCTATGGGGCCTGCTCAAGCTCTAAGGAAAGCTTTTCACTAAGATTAAAGAGGTAGTGGGAGAAAAAAAGCCTTTGACTAGCTTTGCAGGAAAATACATATACAGTAGCAATCCATCACATCCTTAGTTGTGAAACATTTATTCTTTTAAACCTTTATTTACTTAAGAGAGTTTGGCTGTAGGATTTGTTCTAAGAGACAAAAAGCTACTTTGATTTTTAAACAAGTCAGCAAAGATGACCTCCCAAAATGTGTGCTAGATATTCGTTTTGAAGAAGCTATACTGCATTTAAAAATAAAATTACATTTTAATTTTATGTACAGAAACGCAACAATTCCTCCTCCTTCTAAAGGATCATATATGCGCAGGCTTGAGGAAGGCATATACTTTGCATATTTCATTCACTGATCAATAGCTTCAAATTTTTATTTTATGGGAAGGACAGTGTCTGAAGAGAAGGAGGTAGTGGTTTTAACAGGATTAATACCTAACATATTATTACTATGTGAACAAAAGGCATGTATCCCTAATCTTCCGAATAAAGTTCTTTCATCTGTCATTTAGCTATAGGCCTGCCTGTGATTATGCAATCATCACTGTAAGTGCATGCAACCATTTGTAGAAGACGTGCTCTTAAAACAGGAGTTATGTATTTCCTAATTACCTCTCTGGAAGAAGAATTTCTTGCTAAAGCAGATTTTTTTCTCTCCCAAATGCACACTGACACCAGAGAAAAAGAAAACAATCTCCTTGTGCAGGAGTGAATAATCTAAGGCTCTCCATCTCGTGCACTGCCATTTTACCATTTACCTTTCTTTACATAGTTCAGTAGAGGGGAAATAACACAAGGCAATGAAAGGTGAAATCTCTCTCCACCTCAAAGGAACTTGCCATATTGGTGGTGAAAAGAAACTCACTGTCAATATTGAAAACTGTGAAGACTAAACAGACACAATAAGAAAAGTCTCCAGAAAAGAATTCGTTTTTAAATGGCTTGTCTTTTATTTCCTTTGAGGTAGGGTGGAGGATATGGAGTCAAGAGCTTTTGAAAGCCTAAATCTAATTATTCTGTGGTTTCCGATTTTTCTGATGCTTCTTTTCCTACTCTAGTCTTATTACTTGAAATGAGCTGCATTTGTTTGGCATTATTAAATCTGATAAATTAACCTAAATGCTATAAAATTACTTTTACTACTACTTAATGGAAAAACATATTGAATTATTATGAAAACAACATTTACCTATGATGGGTATGTAAGTTTATGCTAGAAAAAATGAAAATATTTTAAATACGTATTTTTTTCTGATTTTTAGAGCTTCTAAACACTTTGGAAGATTTTCTTGGATTTTACTCTCAATCTAAAATGTTGATTTATTAAAAATATGGACAAGGCATAAAAGGCAAAAATAGGAGCTGGAATCAGATACCTATGAAACACAAAGGCTCCAAGAAACATTTGCTGATATAATTAGAGGACTTCATAATGCTTACAGATCTCTGTGGGAGGAATCAAAGAGAAAAAGGCTCACTCTATCTCCTCCCCCACCAGTGTATGTGCAAAGGCAAAATGTTTTTGTGATGAACTCCCTAAAGAGGACACAGCATAGGGTGGAAAAGGAATGGGAGCTAGCAGCTGTGAAATTCTCATTTCCTATTTCCTTACATTTCTATACCTATAAAGTCTGGATTTATATATATTCTTTCTGAAAATAATACTCTCAAAAACTTCATGTAAATTCCATCAGTAAAGTCCATTTATTCTGCCTCCAAAATATACTTTGAATCCCTTCACTTTTGTCCATCTCCATGCTTACCATCATCTCTCCTTGGACCACAGCAACAGTAGTCGAACTGGTCATCTTTCCACCCCCGCCCCTCCATTTATTCTGTACACAAAGAAAACTTAGTAAACAGTACTTTTGATTGCATTGCTTTGCATAATACTCTTCAATGGCTTCTCATTGCATTTAGAATAAAACCCAAGCACACTGCCACTGCCTATGTAGGTTAGTGCACCTATCTATCTGACTTCCTCTGTACATTGTCCCTATTATTTGGGTTCTGTTGGAATTCTGTCAGTTCCTTCAACTCACCACATTCTCTCCTTCTGCAGGGCCTCTGTGGCTATTGTTTCCTCAGTTTCTTTTTCCAACTCTTCTTGTACCTGCCTCCTTCTCATCTTGGGGGTTAGATATTTCCTTCTAAGAGCAGCCTTCTCTGATAATTCTGTGTCAGGTTGGACCCCCACCCTGTTTTTTTGTGTCACAGAGTCCTGTAAATTTCCTTAAGAATGATTTTGTTAATTGATTTGTTCATGTCCTTATTGACCACTCTCCAACCAGTATACAAAACCCAAGTGTTGGGCATAATTATATGTGTTTATTCTAAGCTGCAGTCCAGTGGCTAGGACAGCACTGTCATTGCCACTCAATAAGCATTTGTTAAATGAATAAACACTAAAAAAAAAAAAGTGAGGTGAAGAGGAGATCTGGCAGCATCCCTAGTGTTGTTTTATATTTCACTTCACTATGTTACCTATTCATATGAAATTATGACCTACAGTTCAAACTGTTACTGCAAGCTTATCTATAAAAGGTGAACGATTTTAGAAACCCATACCTTACTAATAAATACTGTAAAGTTATATCCTTTTTTTAAAAAAAAAGCGCTTTATTTACACCCATTTGTCAATATTTTCTACCTTGATATTTCCTATTGATTGTTAAGCATCTTTTGGAATTTAGCTCTATCACTTTTTAGTGCTGAATAAAAAGTAAATAAGGACATTCTCCTTGGGGCTATATATATAGTCTGTGTGGCTTGCTTTTGTGAACTACCACTTTTGGTTGAGCAGTTAGTTGAACTGAACTGAACAGTAAAACCAAGTGATGGATACTTCTGAGACTCCCAGTTGCACATCGAAGCAGATCAGGCAGTAGGGTTAGCCTCAAGTAGAGTCACTTGATACTGTTTTTGCTATGAAATATGTAAGACGCCAAGACCTCTTTAATATCTTTGATCTATTCAAGTTAAGAGATTTTTTTTAATTGAGTAATTTAAACAGGTATCTTTCTGCTTCGTTGCATGGCAGATTTATTCTTACTCTTTGCAAACATGACTTCATTATGACATTTCTAGTTTAAAACAGACAGAATCTCTAGACCAATATGTTTAGTTAATCTCTGTGAAAATATAAAGGCATCTAAGGATGGAATTCTAGATAAATATTTATCCATGTGCTCACTCCATATGATAGGTCATATGTTCACATTTTACATTCATTAGAAGCATAAATTTAAATCAAGTATTTATCAATGCCAATTCTACTAGAATAATTATCACTTAGTGTTACACTAATTTCTTTTTGTGTCTATAGTCTTGATATATAGGTGCCTCTCAAATTAATGAGCCTCACAATCACTGAATAACTTATTTAAAAGTATATCTTCCTGGGTCCTACCTACAGATTATGAATCAGCAGGTCTGGGGTGGGGTCCAGGGATATGCATTTGTAACCAATTCGGCAGGTGATATGGATGCTGATGGAAAGAGGCACACATGCTCAAAGCCACCAATCTAGTCTTTCCTCCTTCACAGAAGGATTTTTATCTAGCACTCTTTAATATCTCCTTCAGCACTTTGCACATTACCTCTCATCTCACAGGCATCAATAAATTTTCACTGAATGAACTAACTGTTCATGAGAATAGAAAGTTTATTATATGACTTTATGAAACATTCTCATTGGTATAATATATCTTTTGAATAGTAATATTGGCAAATACTAGGATTTTTTTTGAAAAATAAGACCTACATTTAAGGAATAGATTTATGTTTAAAACTTCCTATGAATACAATGAAACTGGATATTTTAATGACCTGCATGTGGCTAGCAGCAGGTGGAATTACAGTGAAGAATAGGAAAGCACTCTCTCCTACTTGATCTATTTTATGCAATTCCATTAAATGGCTTGAAATAAAGTGCTGACTGTTGTCTACTGAACTCTCAACCCCAAATATATTTAATAAAACAAATTTGATTTGTTTTAAAAGCATTATCGTATCTCAAATCATTGAACTAAGACAGTCTTTTTTCTCCTTTAGCATATGGCAGAAAGATTTTTAAGAATCAAAGACAATCTTGGGGTGGCTGGGTGGCTCAGTCGGTTAAGCCTCTGACTTCGGTTCAGGTCATGATCTCATGTTCGTGGGTTCGAGCCCCGCGTCGGGCTCTGTGCTGACAGCTCGGAGCCTGGAGCCTGGAGCCTGCTTCAGATTCTGTGTCTCCCTGTCTCTCTGCCCCTCCCCCTCTCATGCTCTGTCTCTCTCTGTCTCAAAAATCAAACAAACAAAAAAAGAATCAAAGATAATCTTAAATTATTCGAATTGAACATGATTTATTTCAAAATAAGATAGTCTTTTTTCTTCTTTAGCATATGGTGAAAAGATTTTTAAGAATCAAAGACAATCTTAAAATATTCAAATTGAACATGATTTATTTCAAAGTAAGAGATATCTGTTAAAATAAGTTTAAAGAGAAACGGGAAAGAACAGCAAAGGGGTGGGGGACCCCATAAACTCTCTAAAACAGTGTTTAGAATCCAAATTACTCTAAGCCTGAAAAATCTATCACCAACAAGAGTAAGGAGCTAAGGAATATACAGGATGTCTAGTTCAATGTTGATTGTGGATATAAATAAGAATTCTAGAAATTGGGTATAGGGTTATGGTTATTATCAGAGCAAAAATGGAGACAGAAATGGTTTGAAAAGGGATAACTGAATAGTATCAGAAGACAGGAGGAGACAGAAGTTAAGAAAAGGACAGGATTTTGAATCAGAAGATACAAGTCTGAGATCCAGAAACAGGACCTTGGCTGGATCATTTTAAAAGAAGTCTCAGTTTTCTTACTTAAGGTGTGAAATGGTATGGAATTTACAGGTTTATTATGAAGACATATATATACTGCTCTGCAGAGTTGAAAGAGAACAATTCTAGTGAATCATTTTTTGACTGTCACCCAATACATTAAATGAGGATTTTATATAAATTAATCATTTTCTTAATTTCAAAATAGTCAATATGACAGAATAAGCAGACATATTGTGATATTTAAAAAAATATTTTAAAATTATTATCCCCATGTCAAAGTATTGAAAATTTAGTGAAGTATTAAACATTTTTTTGAAACAGGGTAACTTCACCAAAGGTGTTTTTTCTTTTTGAAACTAGGTACCTGCTCCCAATGTTAAAGATTGGTTTTTTGGAGGTTCGTGGGTGGCTCTGTTGGTGAAGCATCTGACTTTGGCTCAGGTCATGATCTCTCAGTTTGTGAGTTCGAGCCCTGCATCAGGCTCTGTGCTGACAGCTCAGAGCCTGAAGCCTGCTTCAGATTCTGTGTCTCCCTCTCTCTCTGCCCCTCCCCTGTGCTCTCTCTCTGTCTCTCTCTCTAAAAAATAGATAAACATAAAAAAATTGAAAAAAAAAAGATTGAGTTTTGTTTGTTTTTACTTTCTTTCCTATTTTGTTTTCTTAATTTCATCTTCTTCTCATTCTTTCACTGTGCGCTTTTTATTTGCAGAGTGACTCTGGTTACCAGATCTGAAATGTGGCCCTTACTGGGGAGAGTTGGGTGGAGAGGTGGATTTCCAGCCATCACCATGAGTGCATTTAGACTGGGCCCTGATGGCAGGAGTCTCAAGAGCTTGAATCTCTCACTATGTACTGTATTTCCTATAAAAGTATCGGAATGCATTTTGAACTACTGCCCTACTTACACATATTTTATCACATATTTTAATGTACTTTGTAAAAGTACATAAAGTCATGTTAAAAAGGTAGGTGCCAAATGTCACCCTAAAATACAGTTCTCTCATGACTGGAAATAAAATGAGTTCCGAAAATGTGGACTTCAAGTCGGGTGGCCTGTGAAATGAATTGTTCTAAGGAGGTTACTGTCATCTGTCTACAGAAAAGAATGGTCGGTGGAATAGTAAGATGATATCTTTTGTTTTACCATATTTTTTACACACGAGGTGACATTTAAATAAAAAGTGGTATTTTTATATATTACTTAAATGTCTATTTCCTCACAGAAGATGCAAAGAATGCCTAGATTAGACTCTCTGGTTGTTATGTGTGAATAGCTGCCTTCAAAAATCAAGGACCCTTAGGAATTGATTTGAAAGTAATTGCTGTCCTTTTTACGTTAGCAGGAGACTATAGAAAAGGTATAGAAATATTACTGACTTGCCTTAGCTTCTCTGTAAAAACCAAACTAAAGCAAACAAAACAATGCTCTTGATTCTCAAAACACCTTTAAAATAAAAAGTGCACACAACCCCCCCCCCCCACACACACACACACAGACTCCTTTCAAAAGTGTTGTCAGTGGTAACAGAACACTTTCCACAGTGATTGTTAGGAATCTTTAAGAAAGAAGGTAAATGTGCTTTCAAGGTTTACTTTAAAAATATTTTATACTCTAGTGTTTTAGAGGTAATGATGAAGCAAAAGCTTTATAAAAAAGAATTATATCATTTTTTTTCTTAGACACTTTTGCAAAATGTAAACATGTTAGCTGAAAGGCAACTTTCTTTTTACTAACCCAAAAAGGAATGTTAGGTAACACATCTGAATAGAAATGCCAGCACCAGTTTGTCCAACAGGTCCACAAGATCTCATTCTATAGATCAGTCTGCGCAACGGAAGCAAAGGAGGGGAAGCTAAGATTCTATCACCGTAGCAACCTGAGAGGGTGGGGAAAGGCAGGGAACCACATGCTACCTGCTAATCAATTAGGAGAACTGTTTGCAAGCTCAAGAAATCCTGGAGAAATCTGAGTGGTGCTGTAGATACTGTTATAGATAAGAGTCAAGTAACATAGGAACTTAATTGGGAAGTCTCTTTCCAACTTATAACAAGCTGTCATATTGTTAACACCCGTATATTAATAATACTATATTTCATACCAGCCACTTTGCTGTATGCCATCTGTTCCCAAGAAATCTTATTTCTTTATGTTATTACTATAAGTATGATAGCCATAAAAAAAGTTGCACTGATAATTTCCTTTTAGTTTGCATTAAATTGCACTACTGGATGAGTTTGAAAATGAACTTGATTTTTCAAATGCAGTCTCTCACCACGGCATCCTGTAGCTTTAATGTTTACATGACTGTCTATACTCCTAAATCTGCATAAATTCTTAATAGCTTAAGAAGTCAAAGTATAAATTCTTTCCTAAGATTTATTAGTTTTGTGTGGCAAGATTATTCAACTTACTGTTGAGTGGGGTCAAAAAAGCTTGTAAGTCACTTAATTTACTATTTATTTTTTCTAAAATTATTCCCAAAGGCTGAGAATCCTCTTAAGTTTGCTACTTTTCTTTTGCCTTCTGGCTAACTATTCCTCCTCCCCTTGTGCCATCTTCTACCTGGGCAGATCTAACAAGTATTCTTTTGTCCTACTTTTCTTCAATTCAAAACTACTGATGACTCTACATTTAGAAGGATGACTGATGTGTTACACAAAGGCCCCTATGTAGGTGAAGTCTGGAGATGTGCTAAGCAGCCCATTATTTTCACAGTACAGTGATCTGCTTGTGGAATTTTCAGAAAACATTTCCAAGGGACAAGACATCAGAGCCTTCATTCCTGTTTTATATTGACTTTTGACCTACCATTGGACCAGTAAATCCCATGTGTAAATATGAGGCTGGGTGGCAAGACCAGTTTCCTAAATATTTACATTGGTAAACCCACCAGGTTATACATTACAATGGAAACAAGATGATCAACTTTATCCACCATGAACTTGTCTTTAGCACTTACTTTTACATTATATTAAGCAGGCTAGCAAGAGTTTAACTAGCAGTTAAAGAAACTCAAAGAGGAACAAAAATTAGATTAAACAATTCATCACTGAAAATAACCATGGATAAGAAAAATGGCTGAGAAAAAAACCACAATGGCCAATGTTAGCATAGGAAAGTGTATACTAAATTAAAAAAATAATAAGTCAAGATAAAACTTGAGTAACAATTAAGTCTTATTATTAAGCAAAAATTCTATATTCTCATTTGTAAACACAAAAGGGTATGAATTAACTTAGTGATAAAAACATATTATAGGAGGCATGTGAAACATTCAGTGATCATCTGAGCATAAATAGGCTGAGATGCTCAGTCACCAACTGGTGAAGCAGGGATGCAAATCAGCTCTGTCTTATTCAATCTATTGTGTGCAGTGATTCTCTGAGAGTAGAATAAAGGGCTCAGAAGCCTGTGTTAGACTGATTTTTGTCATCTGGGAAACACCATTTAACAGCTCTGAATATCATTAAAAGCCTGTGAGATATTCAAGGGTTGCCGCTGTAGGCTGACATGGGAGCTTTCAAAATGCATACACAGAAAGACAGCTCATGGTTATAGATCTTTCTGGAGAATAATTCCATTGGCCAAAATATTGAAAAGCTTACTCTGACCTCCAAAAGCACTTCTTGTCTGTCTCTCCAAATCATGAGATGGACTTTTATCATCACATGATAATAATGTAAGCTCCTTGAAGGTAGAAACTGTGCCTGTGTTTCTTTCTATCCTGTGGCACCTTGTATATTTCTAGGTGAATGGCAGGTGTGCAATACATAGATGCTGAATTGAATTCTACCATGAGATCACGTACTTGTCCCCATCAGCAGAACCCCACACACCGCTCACTGCCAATATTGAGATTACAGGGGTCACCGGCAGCACTCTGCCTAATGGTGTGCTGACTGACAGAGTAGAAAATCAAATCAAGAAGGCCAGCATGACCTTTGTATCAGGCAGACAGGGTGCGCACTCACTGTAGCAACAGGGTCAAGATCAAAGTGACAAATGTCCAACCTTCTAGTACGTGGCTAGAGACCTGAACTGACCACATCGGATTATCTGCGCAATTTCATCAGCATCACTTGTGAGTAACACTTAAGCTTCTAGTAAGCAATGAGAGAGAAGCACAAATATCACATTCCCAGACTGCAACAAATTTACCAGCTTGAAGAAGTGCACTTGACAACAGGCTTCTTGTGGATTATGCAAGCCTGCTGATTAGACACGAAAATAACTGCTTTATGGTGACCTGAAATGGGATTAACGTAAACTGGACGAGTGTTAGAAATTCTTTAAAGAACCCAGTGAAGTATCATTCAAAATGATACAGCCATGCTGTTAAAAAAAAAAATCCTGGGAAAACAGAGAAGATGAGATGAATCTGGTTATCAGTAATCAAGAAATAGGACAGCTCACACTGAGAAAAACTGTGGGAAAACATGATCCTACCCATCAAAGTCACTCGTTTCTGTGAATCTAGGGTGACAAGGGTTATTAGTCACTTCCCTGTCTTTTAACCACATCAGTTGTCACGAATGGTAGTCAGAACCAGTAGCATTATCTTTAAACACTAAGGATATAAATAAATACACTGTATGTAAATATATGTCTAAACTATTTCAGCAATTGAAAAGCTCCTTTAATTCTAAGGGAGATAGTCAGTAGGTGACTAAGACACTGCAATTTACATCTGCTTAGTGGTGATATATTAGTCTAATCTCCAGAGGGCTTCCAACTTGATTTTCTCCATATGTTACCCATATGTTATATTACCATAAACATGTCTGCTGGAAAAGAGCCATATGCTTCACTTTTATACCTGAATAATAGTGGCCCTTCTTTATACTTTGGTTGTTATCTCTTCTGCAGATTCTGAAATATTTACAGGAATTAAATTTGAAAAGAATTGTTTTAAAATCAGTTCAAAGTAATCCTATTATTCACAATACTGCTTTTCTAGGACCTATGAACTTCTTTCCATAATAATAATATACTCATGCTTGAGTATCAAGGTAGTATTATTGTTTAAATTTGGGTCAAAGAAAATTTAGCATGAATTTTAATATATCATCCCAACCAATGTTCCTAAGTATGCTCTGGAAGTGGAGGATTTTCTCCTACTGACGAATGAGTCATGGATAATCATCATCAATCATCAGCATCAACCTCATGAGATTAACAACAGTTTATAGTTACTGAGTACAGATGACAGGCCAAGTATTGTGCTATGGGACATAATATGTCATTTTTATTTTACCTACAAGTAAAATGTAGTAAAAAATGTAGTAATGATGTTTATAGCTATATTATTTAAGGTTGAATTCACCATAATTTTCAGTCATCACAATAGTGATTTTGCATATATATCATACGCTGATAATCCTCATGCTTCTAGGGCATGCAACATGAGAAACAGTAAATAAATGATCTGGGTCTTTGATTACTCTCTGTCTTTGTTCTCCATCCTCTTTCTTCTTCTAACCTTCTAACTACCAGAACCTCTAGTCTCAGACCAGGGATCAGGAAGGGCTGTGATGATCTGATTTCAATAAATGCCGCGGGGCAGATGACTGTAAGTCATAAAGTATAAGTGTGTATATAATTTTTTATTTCTGCCTTAGAGTCAGAAATTCATATTGTCCACCCTTGGTAGATTCTCATTATTTCAGGTCAGTGTTTTTTGGGGAGGGGGGTTACCGTTTCCAGTATTTCCTACTTCCATTCACGTAAAATTGTATAGAACAATTCTGTTCATATACAATCTCAGATGTTTCACTCTCTTGCTATAGCATATCCTTTACAAATCCAGGATCCTCTGTTTGTCTTTCAAAGTATCCTACCAAGGGCCTGGCTCAATGGGTAGAGCATGCGACTCTTGATCTCATGGTCCTGAGTTCAAGCCCCAAAAAACCCACAAAGTATTCTAACAAGTGATTCCATGGAGCTCTGTCTACTCCTTTCTTTGAGCCAGCCAATAGGGCTGGCTACCTACACCAGATGAATGCAAACTTTATTGACCATGTTTCACCTGTTTCCTGCTCTATCAGTATCCCACATAGTACTTATAGTTACATCCAGATAGAAATCAATTAGGAGGGAGTAAGACTAATACCAGTGAATATTTAATGCTTACTATGCACTAGGTACTACACTAGCCACTTTATAAATAGTATCCCATTTAATTCTCATAAGCCTAAGTAGGAAATGATATTATTCCCACTAAACAGATAATGAAATTGAGGCTCAGAAACATTAAGTAGTTTGTGCAAGGTTACAAAGCTAGTATGCGGCAGAGCTATCTTTTGAAGCCAGGCAGTCTGACTCTGGAACCCGTGGTACTGCTCCCCATAAACTGAATTTTTAGAATAAGTTTCATTCATTCATAGGTTGAGTACTCATTATGTTCTAGGCCCTGTATAATAATACAAAGAATAGTAAAGCATGGACCCAGTCCTCAACTACCTCAGAGTTTTGGAGGAGGGGAACATACACATAAATAGTGATATGTCAGACAACTGGAGTACCTGCAAGTTGATAAGGATATAGAGTGGAGAAGGAAGCAAACCTCGCCCAAGAGAACTAGAAAAGGCTTGCTAAGGATGCTGATGCCTAATGGGTATCTTAAGAAATAAGAAGATGTTGGTGGGCAAGGATAGGGTCTCTTCTCCAAAATATTTGCTAACACATGGAGATAGAGGTAGGACTGCCTGTTTGAGAAAATGGAGTATAACTGTGGTAATCATTTCACAATAAATGAAAGTCAAATCATTAGGCTGTACACCTTATACGTATATAGTGCTGGGTGTCAATTGTACCTCCATGGAACTGGAAAAAATGGAGTAGTTAGAGGGTATAAACAGTGGACTAGCAGGAGTTTACTGGACAAATATCAAAGCCATTCTAGGAAGAATCTTAAATGCTAAGGAGTTAGGCTGTTTTCTGTTCACAAAGGTTATAAAGTGTAGAGGCGTACAGGAGGATTTCCATTTTAACAGGTAGGGGTTCACAAACCTGGCTGCATATTAGAATCATCAGGGGATCTTTCAAAGAACTACTGGAGCCCCCAACTTCACTCGCAGAGAACCAAATTCAAAGGATCTGAGGCAGGGCCTGGGCATCAGCATTTTTAAAAGCTCCCTAGGTGATTCAAATATGCAGGCTAGGCTGAGAACCATAGTTTCTTGCCTTCTAGTATCTAATTTATAAAAAAAAAAATCTAATTTTATTAAATATTTGCCACAAAAACAGCAAAACATAACCGCCAATCCAGAAGATTCCACCTAAGATATAAATAAATCTAAACAATGTCTGAAACAAAACTGTTGCTAATTAAAAACAAAACAAAACAAAACAAAACAAAACACTTCTGCTTGTGATTGCATGCTAAAAGTAAGGTTTTGCTGGCAAGATGTGTGCCAGAATGTGTTAAGTTATAGCACTAGATGAGGAAACGGTGTGGAAAAGCCATGACATTTACGGGGGCACAAAGAAGATCAAGTGCTCATCTTAAAAACCTTCTTTTCCTAAAATCCTCTACCAATGTATGTTGGGTGAAAATAGTCAAAAATCCTTTTAATCTTTACATTATTCTACAGAATCATGGCTAAGCTCCGCCATGGCAATCACAGAACACTCTCGACTGAGTTACATAATGGAAGTACCTGTAGCAGTGAAAGTTATTCCAGCTCTTGGGTAGAATGATGGATGCTCCCGAGTTTCCTTGAATGTGAAGCCATGAGGGACCTGGCTGCAAGTGTGCATTTTTATAGATACCTCAGCTAATGTAAAAGTCCTAATGCAAACTTTAGTGCTTGGGAACATTAAGTAGGTTTGGGATGCTTCCCCAGAGAGTTTTAGTTCCATTAACACAAGACTTGGTGGCTGAGGACGGATATAATCCTGATCCCATGTTAGAGATATGGAAAGAGAAACTCTTCACTGTCTTCAACTTAGCACTCACATTTCAAAAGATAAGAAGAAACTTTCAGTGTCGACAGAACTAAAGAATTCAAGTGGAACCTAATTTAGTATCTTACACACACCCTTTCCCCCAAAAGAGCTCAAGTGGCAGAATATAGCTCAACTATTTCAACTGTAAGAAGAGAGGAAGAGAGATTTTTAGGCCTTATTCAGAGACTGTTATGACTGAAAGTTCTGTTGTTGAACTACTGGCCTTTAGTGGTACTGACTGCTGGCTCTCAAATGGCAAAGGGCTGCATCTCCATGTGAAAATGTCTCTTGCCAACTCTGAGATGCAATGATGGTCACTGCCCATGGAAGTCCACTGTACACAGATGTTCCTGTGTGGAGATTCTGCCTCTTGGCACAAGGCTAAAGTAGCAATACTTGCTCAGCAAAAATCTGCTGAGCTCACATAATTGTCCACAGGGTGTCTAACATTCCCTCACTAGGCCTTTCCCTACCACCATGGTGCATCAAATCATATAAATCAGGCTCTAAAAAATAAAAACCAAGACTGTTCTCTTGGAGAGTTCAGAGAAGAGGTGAAGGGGTCTCCATGGACAGTTAAGGCTTCTCAGAGGCAGGTCCCAAAGCTATTTTCCCCTCAGTATCAGCCCCTCTTCATTCAGAACACCACCAATTCTGTCAAGTATATTTCTATAACATTTACTCAGCCATCCCTTTTTCTCCATCCAGTCTTTTTTTTTTTCTTTTTTTCTTTCTTTTACCCAATCCAGTCCAATCATTCTAGTTGATCTTCCCGTCTCTACTACATCCTCTCCTCAATCTATCCCCTATCCAGTGGTCAGGAAACTATGACCAAGGGCCAGCTCTCGCGTTCTGCCTGTTTCTGTACATAAAGTTTAATCTGTCTCTGCTTTCATGCTACCGTGGTGAAAGAGGTCACGTGGCCCACAAAACCTAAATTATTTACAATCTGGCCCTTTATAGAAAAAGTTCATTATTGCCAGGATGAGTTTGATCAAGAGTATAAATCTGATCATGCTGCTTCCATGCTTAAAAGACTTTTGTGGCTCATTTGGTAGTGAGGGACCAAACTATAGTTGCCAAATATAGTATTTCTGACCACATTAAATAAATTCCTGATCTTGAAGGTACCTTGCATATACACATCTTATTTCCATAACACTTTACATATTTTTCTATTCACATTTATCACTTGGTTTTTCATTCATTCATCTATCTTCAGATACAGTTGCCTTGCTAAGTTATAAGGAATTGGCTTAAACTTAACAGGATTAAACTTTCAAATGAACATAATGGAGATTTATGCTGCTATTTATATTGAGGCTACTGTTATTTCAAAATAGTTGGAGAATTTCTCCTAGATGTCTGCCTTCAGAATCCCTTTATATTCATGCAAATAAAAGAATTTTAGCAGTTTGCAGTTATATCTCATTTTAAGTTAAATAAAAAGTCACTAACCAGCTTCATCACCAAGCTTATTCTAAATGAAACCTGACCTTAAAGGAAAAATGTCTGCCAATGATGGTAGGTAATAAACAGTTTACAGCAGACTTTAAGGCAATTCTAAAAAGGGACACTCTCGGAGCACCTGGGTGGCTTAAGAGGTTAAGCACCTGACTTTGGCTCAGGTCATGATCTCATGGTTCGTGAGTTCGAGCCCCACATTGGGCTCTGCGTGCCGATCGGGTGGAGTCTGCTTGGGATATTCCCTCTCACTCTCTCTCTCTCTCTCTCTCTCCCTCTCCCTCTCTCTCCCTGCCCCTCTCCTCCTTGTGCTTTCTGACTCTCTCAAAATAAATAAATAAACTTAATAAAATTATTTTTAAAAAAGGGGGCACTCTCACAGTTTGTGAGTTTGAGCCCCACATCTGGCTCGCTGCTGTCAGCACAGAGCCCGCTTCAGATGCTCTGTCCCCTCTCCAACTTATGCGCATGCTCTCTCTCTCTCAAAAATAAATTAACGTTAAAAAAAGACTGTAACTTAAAAAAGAGAAATTTCAAAAGTATTTTCAGTGAAGGCAGTCACCTTGAAAGAAATACTTCTGTTAGGCTGTTAACTTTGATGGGAACACTCTGTGGTCGAAAACATATTTTTTGTTTAATGAAATGACACTATGTAAAGGATGTAATACTCAATAAGTGGTTAGCTACATTTGTTAAAAAATTGGATTCAGGTGGATAACAGACCTAGGTATAAAAACAAATTAAAACTTTTAGGAGAAAACGATCTTTATAAATTTTGGATCGGGAAGGGCTCTAAAAGGCAAAATAGAAGAAAACAAACAAGGCAAAAGATGATAAATTCAACTCCATTAAAAATGAAAAACTTGTTGATGAAGATACCATACACAAAGTCAAGTCAGACCATAGATTTAAAGAAGGTATTTGTAAAACATATGACTGACAAAAGATTAACATCTAGATGGTCTAAGAATGACTGCACATCAATAAGATAAAAGCAATCTCCTCAATAGGAAAAAAAAAAAAAAGACATGAACAGGCAATCCAAAATAAGATTGGACTTGAAGGTCCAATAAGCATTCCTAAAAATTCTCTACCTCATCATAAATCAAGTAAATACAAATTAAAGTCATAATGAGATATCATTTCACACCAATCAGATTGGCAAACACTAAAAAAATCTGGCAACACCAAATGTTGGCAGGGATATTGAGCAATGAGAAATCTTATACCTGATGGTAGGAGTGTAAATTAGCACAACTTTGAGAGCAAATTGGCAGTATCTAATAAAGCTAAAGATGCACTCCTACATTTATTCTTAGACACAAAGATACACCCACAGAAGGATATTCATTGCAGCACTGTTTATAACAGAAAGGAAGAAAAGTCACCTAAATGTCCTTCAACTGGAGAGTGGAAAATTAAGTTGGGATTCTTTACAGAATGGCAAAAAATGAATGAATTAAGACACATATACCAACATGGATAAATCTTGCAGGTATAATGCTGAACAATAACCAAAAAAAAAAGTGAGAAGCAGAAAATGCATGTATTAAAAGTCCACACATATAAAAATTTAAAATCTGCAAAGGAACAATCAATTATATTGTTCAGGGATACATACAAATGAAGCAAAAGTACATAGATGTGTGTGAGAATGATAAATACTAAAATCAGGAGAGTGGTTACTTTTGGAGGAGGAAGGAAGGCATGTAATTAGGGACCTTAATTGCATCTGTAATCATTTGTTTTTTAAGCTAAGGTGTACTGATGTTTCTGTACTATTCTCTATGCTTTTCTGAATATCTGGAATTTTCACAATTTAAAAAGTCAAGCAGTTTGAAGACCATTATTGTTGAAGCAAATTGCCATAACATTCTACCTCCACAATATAAATCTAACAGTCCCTGAATATCTCACAAACTGGTGAGATTTTAAACTACTCAAACAGTGTTTTCAGTCTTAGAATTTAAAGTTTGGCCAGTCTAACCCTTCCCCATTTACAAGTAGGAAATGGAAGGAGTAACTCAGTCAGTATTGTCGTATTGGCTAATGACAGGGTTAGAGCAGTTGGGTCTATACCCTAGCAGCTACAACCCCAGACACAGAGTGTGATCAAACAGGGAGATTCTCAAGCACAATGTCCAACTTTCCAGTACTATTACTTTTATCAATCTTACTTAAGCTTGAATCACAAATATGTATCTTGAAACCTTCATTAAGGATAGAAGCCCCTGGACACGTTCTGGACTTCAGATTGGTCGGTATTATGAGAGTTCTTATAATTATTTATCAAACGAAAATAGTGAGGTACAGAACAGTGTGCATAATACAGCACCACTTTATAAAAAATGAAGGGAAACAACAATATTGTATTTGTTTGGCTCACATATGCAGAAAAATACCCACAGACGATAAGCCAGAACAGTGGTTAGCTGTTAGCAGGAATGGGTACAAGGCAGAGCAGGTGACATGATTCGGAAGGTGACTTTTCATTATATATGTTTTTATAGCTCCTCTATTATGAAAGATACGTTGTTTTTCTCACTTCTCTCAATGAACTCCAGTTCCAGCTTCTTTTCATGCCTGCATGACTTTTTCATAGACTGATCAGAAAATGATGGCTGATGGTCAGGTCCTGACAGGAATACAATGGCCATTACCTTGACAATGCTATAGGCCCCAATTTCAAGAGCTCAGCTTCTCATGTACTAAGACTTTGGTTTTTGCTTCAGAGTTCATATGCTTAATGCCTACTGCTTTTCGCAATTAAGCAAAGCTCTCTGAGCTCTGGCAGGTAACATGGTGCCGGCCTTGCTTGGGCTGTGAGGTGCTCAGGATTCTTTTGGTGTCTGGAATATGCCTGCCAGCCCACTTGGCAAGCATGTCACACCTTGAGCCCTAGCTCCTGATGCTTACTGGCTCTCATTATCCTGACTTGTTTGGCTGACCTTGATCCTGTGCTGCTGATTCTCACTAGGGTATCTATGCTAAGCTCCTTTCTCCGTTCTTCTCACCCGTCTCACCCACTGATCCTCAAAATGTGAAAGTCTTGCTGATATATTTTTCTGCTATGATCACTATCGCCACTCAGATGGAAGATATTTCTTCCTTAACTTTAAATTTGGTTTCTTCCTCTACAGCTCCTTTCTAAAGGGCAGGGTTCTAGAAGATGGCTTTAAGAAAAGTCATGACCATTGAGAGATCTCTAGGCTGAGGATCTAAGACTCCCAGGCTGGACTGAAAGAATACCTTCTCTGGTCCTTACTTCCTCAACTCAGAAATGAGCAGTTTAGTAGACATTATCTGTAAGGTTTCTCACAGAGCTAACATTCTATGACTCTCCTTTTATAAAAAAAAAAAAAAAAATTCTCTTCTACCTCCTTCTAGCTCTGTTCCTTCTTCCACCTAAACATTTCTAACATGCCCTGAACAGAACAGATGTGTTTAGACACATGTACCCATGATTTAATCCCATAGAAATATATCAGAGATGACTAAAAAGACTGGAAACATAAAGGAACAAATGGGAATTGTTGCCTGCCAACTTTCCTCATGGGAAAAAGTCTCTTGAGATACTATGGCTATAAAAAAGCTTCCTTTTTCTCATAAGGGCACTGTCTTACATAAAAATTTTAAGGATATGAGGTAACAGAGAAGTAAACCTGTTGAAGGTAGTCTCTTCTTTGTAACTTTAACATATAGCATCCATTTATTTAGCACCTATTAAAATGTTTTCTGAGCATATAATCATCTAAGTAATTAGTTCTCCTTAAGTAATTTGTATTTTTAATCACCACTGTCATCTTGTGGCTGAAGCTAGAAACCTGGGAGTCACCTAGGAGTCCTCCTTTCCCTTGACCCCACGTCCAACCAACCACTAAATCTTGACTCAACCTCCAGAACAGAGCTTGTACTCTCCACTTCTCTGTTGCTCTCTTGCCCACTCACCCATCTCTTGTCTGATTTTTAAAAGCCTTGAGGTGACCTCTCTGCACTCTGGCCATCCTCCAGTCTCCCTCCACAGAGCAGCCAGAGCAATCTTTTAACCACATACATACCTGGCTGGGCCACTCCCCAGGGAACACTCTTCGAAGTCATATCCATGGCTTGCACATCAAACCTACACTCCTTCCCTAGCTTTCATGCTTGTAGGATTTGGTTCCTGTCCACCTTTCTATCATTAACAAGCTATGTGAGCTTGAGCATGTTATGGAATCTCTCTTTACATTTATAAGTTTTATGCTATCAAATGCAGCTATGGAGCAGAACTTTCCTGTAAAGTGCTTATGATAGTTCTTGATACACAGCAAGGACTCGGTGAGTGTTAGCTATCTAAATATTTTACAGTCAGCATACTCAGATAACACCTGCTATGTGTATGACACCAGGCTAGGCATTTCAAAAAAACTAGTAAACTCTTTCTAATACTTTTCCCATCATAAATCCTTTTCTTATTGCTATGCCAACAAGGGGATTACTACATTTAACTAAACTATATAAAGTCTTACACTTGGGTTAAGATATCAATAGCACCAAAAATGGCGTAAGGCATTTCACAGCTCATAGAAAAAG
The DNA here is from genome assembly GCA_028646485.1 of Cryptoprocta ferox. Taxonomy (NCBI): domain Eukaryota; kingdom Metazoa; phylum Chordata; class Mammalia; order Carnivora; family Eupleridae; genus Cryptoprocta; species Cryptoprocta ferox. Next base: position 77,139,425 of record CM053572.1, read on the forward strand.
ACCTTAAGAATTTTAGGTGACTGCAAGCATGTAAAAGAGCCTGGTGGTTTCCACACTGCTTCTCTACCCCAATGTACACACAGAAAACAATCTAAAGAAATCTTATACCGTGGCGCCTGGGTGGCTAGTCGGATACGTGTCCAACTTTGCCTCAGGTCATGATCTCACAGTTCATGAGTTCAGGCCCTGCATCAGGCTCTGTGCTGACAGCTCATAGCCTGGAGCCTACTTCGGATTCTATGTCTCCTTTTCTCTCTCTGCCCCTCCCCCACTTGTGCTCTGTCTCTCAAAAATGAATAAACGTTAAAAAAAAAGAAAGAAAGAAACCTTAGACCACGATACTATTTAGAACTAAAGCAAGAGAAGCCACATGTTGCACTGTTCAGGTAACATTCGGTTTTATTCCAGGCACTATATTTTAATAACAGGATTCACATGTGATTTAAGGATGAATTTGGATTAAGAAGGGAGGTAAGGGGCCTGCAAACAATGTATGAGATAGTTAAGAGAGCCAAGGTAATTAGCCTGGGGAAGGAAAGACCTGAAAGAGAGGATGGACGAGATATTTCAAATATTTGGAAAGTCTTTTTACAGAAAACACATTATATAGGTCCTAATGAGCAGAGTTAGACCCAAAGTATATAAGTCACAAGGAAGAAGACTAGAATTTTCCTTATTAGGACTACTCAAAACTAGGAGGAAAATACTTAGGGGAGTAACAAATGGCTCTTCACAGGAAAAGTTTTAAGTACAGGCTGAATGATCATCTTCTAAGAACCATGTGGAAAGAATTTCCTTTTTGGATAAGAGAGGGTAATAGCTAATATTTACTAAGCACCTAATGATGTGCTAAGAGCTTTACAAAATTACTCATTTAATCCACACAACAACTCTGTGAGATAGACACTATCATTTTGCCGATGAGAAAGTTGATATAGGTTAAGTGACTTGCCTACAGTCCAAAAGAAAACAGCTGAAACAGGAGTCAAGTACAGGCTGCTTAACTCCAGAATTTGGACACTTAGCCTCCATGCTACACAATATCTAAACCAGCTGATTTCTGAATGTTCTCCACCTATAATTCCCAGGTTTCCATCTCTCACCCCTTTTTGCAGTCACTTGTTGACTGACATCCCATATGCCTATAATTTCCTGTTACTGAGATTTGTCAGAAAAGGAAATTTTACTGGAATAGATGAATGTGTACCATTTCCTGGAGATATACAGGAATTCATAGGTAGGAGACACAGTTGCAGCAGAGGGGAAACATTAATCTATACTAACCCTGCAAGAAAAAGTCTCTATAACCAAAAAGGACCCTACAAGATATCCCTGTGCTTATTCGAAAGGAGAATTTCTGAGGTTGTAGATACGTAATCATTTAAAATATGCAGTACTTAACAAAGAGATCCAAGAGAAAAATCAAAAGGTATAGCAACCTTTACAAGTATCTTCTTATTGTCATTAGGTTAAAAAATGATAATTGTAGGTAGTTATTAAGACTGCTAACATTCTGAAAATAGAATTACTACACAATATTCCCCATAAGGAAAGAGCTGATAAAGTAAAATTTTCTGGAGTATTTTGAGCCCCATATAAAAACGGGGTGGATAAATGTGATAACGACAAAGACCAAAACATCCCATAGAATGCACAGATAAAACTTTTGGGTGTATTACTATGCTCAAATGTCTCAGATGGTCTCATCTGGTACAATTTTGCAGTGACAGTAAAAAATACAATTTGCTCATTTAGAGCATGTTTTAGAGCTGGGTGAGAAATAATTTCCCTAAATTGAATATTTGGGAACCAATTACAACCCCAAATCTGCTATTAACCTCAAAATAGGTAATTGCAAGTTTGTGTCTAAATCCATTTGTCATAATGGAGCAAATTAAGAATCACGTGATAGATGTGATTAATGTGTGACAGTTATCATGAGCACCATGAGCCAAACTAATAACAACATCAAAGAAAGATTCCAAATGTGATGCAGTCATGAAGGCAAAACTAATTTTCGAATTATAATAGCAACATCCAAGAAAACTAATGTTTTCATTGTGTGATAGTCACGGCTGGGCATCTGGAGGATGGCCGTCCACTAATGTCCTAATAAATGTCAGGCACACATTGGAAAGGTTGTCATCTGTGGCGAGCTGAGCACAGTGGTTGCTGCTGTTGTCATAATGGGCCAGTCAGGCAGTGGGTCACAGGGTGCTGGAAAAAGTAAGTCTCATTACAGGCTCAGGCTCAGAGCTCTATGTGGCTGTCAGTTCTGACTCACACTGCAGAAACACATTTTCAATGCATATAATTAATATTCCTACTTTATTCTTGGGCAGCATTTCTTCCTGATTTTTCTGTTGAGAGAATACCAGAAGACGTGGAAAATACTTGGTAGTGTTACAGCAAGAACTTGCGTTAGGCAACAGCCACCTTGGAGTTAAGATAGAAAACTGCCTGTGGCTTCTGTGAGAACAGGGGCTTTAGCTGATGCTACTTGATACCTGGGGGTAGGTGAGGGGGGGAGCACTCAGCCTGGCAGGCACTGGCAGGCCTGGTACTGCCAGGAGAACCACATGAGAACAGGCAATGACCTTACCTTACTCTACCAGACTGAGTGCCATGAGATCAGAAAGAAAGTCTTTTAAATCTTCACATCCCTGGCACAAAGCATGGCCAAGAAATAAAGGACCTATTACATAGAGAGTTAAGCAAATAGGCTTGGAATCCTGGCTCTGGCACTGACTAACCTCTGTGACCCTGGGCAACTTACTTCAGTTAAGTCTCAACTTTTTCTTTGCAAAAATGAGGATTAAATTAAATAACAAATAAAGCAGTTAGTACATAGTTGTGCTAAAAATTGCATCAAATACATTTTAATGATGAAAGCTGCTTAGGAAGTATGAGGTAAGGGAAGACAGAGAAAAAGTCCAGCATAGTCACTTTTCATAGATCAAAGGTAGCAACAAAAGTTTCCCACATAGTGCTCTATGAGGTGAATACAAATAACCTGTACTTGTCCAAAGTACTTAGAAAAAAAATCTAATTGGCTTTTTAGCATTTTTCTTGTAATGGTTAAAAATTTTTCCCCCAAACAGTAAATTCTTATGAGAATAAACACTGGTTAGAATTAATATTTCTTGCCTGATTTTAGCCCAACAAATTTCTTAAAATCTTGACTACTTGTAAAAACTCAAGGATAGGAATACACATGTGTCAAAAAAAAAACCAAACTCCTTTTTAATTTCAGTTGGTTGGCATATGTAAGAACATATCTGCTGATTTAAGCATCAAAACATAAAATAATTGATGGCTCCTTTTGGTTTTATCTCTTTGGATAGGATAAAAATTGGATTTTTTTTTGCAATGCTAATCGTCTTTTTTTATGTTTATTTATTTTTGAGAAAGAGACAAAGTGCGAGCGGGGGTGGGGGAGAGAGAAAGAGAGAAAGAGAGAGAGAGAGAGAGAGAGAGAGAGAGACAGAATTGGTCTCCAGGCTCTGAGCTGTCACAGCACAGAGCCCAAAGGGGGGCTTGAACCCACCAGCCGTGGGATCCGGACTTGAGTTGGCGTTGGACACTTAATCAACTGAGCCACACAGGTGCCCCTGCATTGCTAATAGTCTTAAAACTCAAGTGGACATTTTAGGTGTTGGCAATTTTCCTCATCTGCCCCCAACGTTACTGAAACTATCTTAGTATCATGCCGGAGGATAAACAGCATTATTAGTTATTTGGAGACTCCAGTCACAGAGCTGGTTAGAAATGATGAATATTTTAATACGATTGTTTCTTACTGAAAGATTGAATTTGCAAAAAGGACGCTTAGGCCTTTGAGGACCTAAGAGTTTTCTGAATTGTGAATTACAGTTTCCTGATATGTGTCCAATTTTGGGTTCAAGAACATGTCTGTGTTACTTTACTATATCATCAAATAGCATAGATAATCAAGTGATGTGTTCAGTAGTTCTGTTTAAAATATTGGCATGTTTCCAAAATATGGGTCTAGAATAAGTAATAAGAGATGAAACTGAGGTTATTGAAACTATTTAAATGGCATAAATGGGCTATTAAAACCTCCACATATTCTGACTAAACTATACTAGGTATGTGAACATGATTTAGCCTAAAGACGTCCAGCTTTTCTTAGAAGAGGCAATAAGTTAATTTGACTTTCCTGATACATAAGATATAAATATTCAATTGATATAACAAGGTGAAATCCATATGTATGTCTTGTGATTTGTGATTATAACCTTCTAAGAAACACTACTCTGGTGCCACAGACAATGTCTGTCTCGTCAGACACAAAGACTGGACAGATAGTCAGAAGACATGAACTGTCACTTCTTCAGTAACTCTCCTTACTTACTCTGCTTAAGCTCTCTGTCATCGCACATGCTGATCATCTTTTCTCCTTCACACTATCATCTTCCCCCCGACAACACATTCCCTTCTACTTTGTTTTCCAATTCGAAACTGCTGTGTTCCTCCAGACTCTGCCCTCCTCCTTCACTCTCAATAAATATCCTCTTTTCTCAAAGGCCAATGTCCTTTTATGCATTCAACTATGACTTATATGTGGGCGAGCCTGAAATGTTTCTTTATGAAATGCTAAAATGCAGAATCTCAGGACTCTCCTATTTTGTAAGTAAGAAATGGAAGCTGGAAACCATGAAGTCACTTGACTAAACCTACCCACTCAGTTGGCATCAGGGAGGGCAGTAGAACATAGGTTTCTGGTAACTCCAGTTGTCTGCTCTCTAACTATACAATACTACATCCATTTAGCCTTGGTGTCTCATCTGGTCTCTTGTATTTCTACCTTCTTACAGGATATCACGTTTGAAATGTCCAAAACCAGATTCTTGACCTTCTGTCCCAAGCCAGATCCCATGACCATCTTTTTTACTAATGATATTTCACTCCCCAGCATATCCTAGTGGGAATCTTAAGATCATGATTGACACCTTCCTTTTATCATCTAAATATAATTAATAGGACGTCTCTGATACAGAGATTATATAAAAATATACCCATCTTTCAAGGACAAGTGTGAATACTAGCTTTTCAACCAAGCTTTCCAAGGTCATCAACTTATACTGATTTCTCTTTCCTCTGAAATCGTAGAGCATTGCCTGAATCTACCAATTATTTTGATACTTATTCATATATCTTACTGTGTCACTAAATACCAAACTTTAACTAACTTTTTTGCATTTCTCATAAGACCTAGAAAAGTTTATTCATATAGTAGGTACTTAATAAATCCTCATTTACTGAATCATATTTCTTTGTAACTTGTTATTGGCTGACAGATCTCTAAAATATGAATAAGACACTTAAAATATTTTCTGATAGTTTTGAATATTAAAACAAAGAAACTGAGTTCTGAATAAATATTTCTCTTAAAAGAGCATCTTATTTAATATAGGATTTCCAAGGGAGCAGAAAGGTAAATAATAGGCACAAAATAAAATGGATATAAAATAACTTTATCAAGTGTTATAGATATTACCAAAATGGGGCTATTTAAATACTTTTCCTGGCACATATTTGAAACACACAGAATAATTTAAAATAGCAACAGCTTTAAGAGGTCAGTGCTGTCTCATTAGGAAAGATCAGTTCAGAAAGAAGGCTGACTTGTGCACTGAATAGCAGTCACTCAGGCCGCAGGGCGATGCAAGGTGCACTGTTACAGAGTGCAGGGGTCCTCAAAAGGAAAGCATCCCATTTCAATTTCCCACATCTAACTTGGGAATCATTAGTAGCAAAGACAGCTGACTTAATTGTTCAGACTGGTACACAGGAGAATGACAATCTCAAAAGTAAAGAATTCTTTTCCCCCTCCTAATTAGTCAAAGAAAGTTGACATACCATACATGAATATGTAGACCATATTCATGAGTCTACAGGAGAGGAAACAAATTTTAAAAGGAGAGATGAATGAAAAGATAGCAGATGGAGAGAAAATGGTTTTGATCACAGAAATGAAGGAAAATTGAGATAAACTAGTATTAGAAAGTTGAAATGGTTAGCACAAAATTAATAAGTATGGAAAACAGAAAAGTGGAAGAAGGGTAATTATGGGAAAACTTTCTCATTTTTATTATCTATAAAATTAGGCTCAAGAAACTGACTATAGATTGTATAGTGACTGCTCTGATACAAAATAGACTTTAAAGCCAGAGATTTACTCCACAAGCCACATGGGAAATTTAATCTCATTAATTTACTGATAGACTTTAGATATATTAAGTATGGAACATGTAATGCATTTTGAAAACTGACTCTCTAAATTTTAGCCACTTCAAGGAAATGATTTTTTTAAATTACAAAACCATTTCTCACAAGTAAATCTTGACAACTAGTAAACTATAAGGAATTTCATTTTTTATTATATTTGTTGATATTTTAATATTATTTCCAATAAATAAGAGTCATTTATATCAACAAAATTAATGCATTAAGTAGAATGAAGTACTGGTCCAAAAGAACCACAAATTCAATATATTTCACAAAAGCATTCTCTCTCCCACCTGACTAACCTTCTCTGTAGAGAAAAAAAAAATCAGAATGGATAATACCAGTAGCATGAGTTTTTGATTTTTTAAAAACAAATAACTAAGAAAGATTACAAAGATGTTTCACTTTTTAAAACTAATAACTGAGAAATATCACAAAGATGCTTCACTTTACCACAAACTGATTCTGAAACCCTCTTTAATGTTGATTTTGCAATCGGAGTAGAGGCAGCTCAGAGCTAGTACAGCTCCCTATGACAGGAGTCTCCGAAGGAGATGAATGAGATCATCCTATTGATAAGGTCGCAATCGATCTGAAGCAGACCTTTTTTAAATTAGCAAAATGTTGCAGCATTTTAGGGAGTGTCACCAATCGCCTTTCTCCATGAAAAATGTACTGGCTTATGGAAAACTAATTTTTTAAATTAAAAATTTGTCTTGTAACAAAAAAAGTGTTGCTGCACCTATTTTACCCCAATTCCTTAGTAGCTCAGAGACACGGGTTCTCAGGTAGCCTACTCTTACATCTCGTTTCAGAATAGCCCACCTCCCAAAAATCTAGCAAAATAAGTTGTGCTTACTAATTAAAATCAATGTCTGTGGTTATGTGTGTCAGAAGAAAGATTCCTCGAAATAATAATAGACATCAATCTTAAATACAATTGTGATTCCATCAAAATGAAAACATCTTTAGCATTACTTGAAATGACTTAACTCAAAATCAATGACCTTGTGAATTAATCTGAAGAAAGCAAACCCACGGCTTCAGTTTTCTTGGGAAGAAGAAAGTGGGCAGACAAGGAATGCTTAGATTGTGAAGGGGTTGACATTAAAACCATCAAAAACTTAACCATCATGTGGCAAGAGAACTTGATTTCTTTTTCCTTCAAGTAAAGATTATTACAGAAACTCTTCCAGATATATACACACATGATGAACGGATGAATAGACGGATACAGATAATTCTGTTAATGCCTTTAGAAAAGTGATTCACAATGTGGAAAACTTTCAGAATTATCCAGGGTACTTGTTAAAAATTCAGATTCCTAGAGGTGCCTGGGTGGTTCAGTCGGTTAAGTGCTGACTTGGGCTCAGGTCATGAACTCACAGTGCATGGGTTCGAGACCCATGTTGGGCCTCTGTGCTGACAGCTCAGAGCCTGGAGCCTGCTTTGGATTCTATGTCTCCCCCTCTTTGCCCCTCCCCCGTCTCAAAAATAAACTTAAAAAAAAATTCAGATGCCTAGAATCTGCAAGTATGGCAAAGAACCTGCAATATTACAATGCTCCCTGTGTGATTATTTTGCACCATAAGGTTTCAGAACTGCTGCTGTAGAAGGACTTGATTAGCTATGTCACTTGTGTACAGCATGGTTCTGGTAATCTCTAGCTTTCTTTCCAAAGGCATAAGGTATAGTGATCAGAGATGTCAGGTAGACTGAAGGCTCCAACTCTTGTTCTTCCCTTTACAATCTAACTTTTTGCAACTTATTCTACCTCTCCAAAATTTGGGTTCCTCATCTTGAAAATAAAGCTTTTAATGTATCATAGAGATGCTCTAAGGATTCCAGAAAATTTGTGTTAAGAGCCTGGCACACGGGGGGCTCTCAAAAACAGCATTATTAGTTCAATCCCCACAGTGACAATTAACTTGTTTTGCAGCTGGTCCACAGAATGTACCTCAAAACAGCAGCCAAAAAATGAAATGGACTATTTTGGGGTTGTGTACTCCTAACTCCTCAAGACATGGTGATTTGATGAAACCCTGAGAAGTTTTACAAATACGTCCCAAGGTTAATTTTGTGGGAATGGGTAGAAGAGAGACTGCTTATTGGATAATCAAGGGGAAAGTCAAGAAAAGCACTGAAAAGAAATGGTTCCAAAACAAAAGTAATTTTTTGCATATTCTTTGTGCTCAAATCTAGGAACCTATTGTGTTGAGAAGGGAGTAAGTGAATTTGCATCGATTTCACATTTAAAATTACGACGTAATCTGTCACCTTCAGGACTGTGAGATTGATTTCTTTAATTTTAAATTTACATGGTTTCACTGCTTTGCTTAATATAGTCACTTCTTGATTATTCCTTTCTTTCCTTTGTGCTTTCTCAACCTTCTAGTGTCCCTGATTAAGAATCCTTATACTAGAAGTATACAGCCAAGACGACAAAGGGCACTGGCTTTGTAAGTAATCCAGGTGAGGATAATGGAGACAGAGACCCAGGAAGAATGGGTGTAAACAGCATCTGGTTCCACCAACTGTTCCACTACACTCAGCCAATTAGTGTGATCAGGAAGTAACATGCTAATAAACAGTTCTAACACTGGAAAGGAGAGAAAGGAAACAAGATTTTTTCATTGGTTAGAAAAAATGGCTTCAGGCCAAATTACCAAAAAAAAAAAAAAAATCACTCAGGAAGAAGAGAATCTTTAATTCCTATTTAGAATATACACATAGAAAAACAAAAAACAATACTTAAAAAGGACTACCCTTAAAACTGATATTTTAGTGAAGAATATGTTACACGTCATTTGTTGAAGCTTCACAAAGACTTTAATGCATTGGTGATATTAGATTCCTCAAATTGGGGTATAGTCCATGTCTCCATCTAACAAGCTGTGTGGATCTCTGTCCACATCATCTCAGGTACAACCTGAGCTCTTTTGTATGTGCAAACACAGCATAAGCACATACTTACATACACATATAACAAAAGGAAGCACATTTGACTGGATTTTGACAACAGAGCATATAGCTGGTGATTATTTAAAACATAATTGTGATAGAAACTTCCTAGTGATTCAGTTGGATTGAGAAAAAAACAAAAATGTTTAAAAATGAACTCCCATTTCCCATTTTCACTGAGCAGTTTTAAGATGACCTCGTTGATTCTATGGGGTGATGTACATCAACATGTAGAATGTAATCCTTAAACAGCAGTTTCTGAACCAGGCATTCTGTGCAAGGTGCGAGGCCCTGTGTCCATGTGAATTCTTAACTGTTGATGTGGTAGAGAAAAGATCTAAGCAGAAATTGTACAATGGCCATGTAATACAGGTAGAAACCATAATTATCTCCCTTATGACTCAGTCAACTACGGTGCATAGAAATGGAGTGGCTCGGAAAAAAAGTGAATCATGAGTAAAAATAGAAGGAGAAAAGATACCTCAGTTTCTTTTTTTTGTCCGTTGTTCTAAGCACGGAGAGATACAGAACTGTTCCTTTATCTGTCTGTAAGTTTAAATACCTCCTCTCTTCTCATCGACTACCAATGTTTTCCCTTATTTGGCTTTAAGACTCCTATTGACTAATATAAAATCTTTGCTCTGAAAAGTAAAGATATACTGGACTGATCTCACAATCATTTGCACTAGCGCCAGCCCGCTCAAAATTTGAGAATCAACATCTCACATAGCTTTTCATATCTCCTCTTGTGAAGAAAGGAAAGCCTAAATTATTTATTCCTCTATAGTAATTCCAGTCAAAACTCATTTGTCCTTACAGAGCACCAAAACACAAATGACTTAGCTGTTTGATATAGAGTGCTCCTCTGTCCTATGGCCTCCCTTTTTTTTAAATCATCCACTTCCTCTTTAATTATATTTCAAATTGATCTTACATAACTAAAGAGTTCAGTAAAAACAACATGACAGATCAGAATTTATGAGAAAACATATGTTCTTCATTTTATTTAAAGATGTGAACTATATATAGCATGTTTGCATTTTGTACACCTCAAAAGATACTTTATTAAAAGCTCCTTCCTCATGCTCACATGAAAAGTTATCAGAGTCCCTCCATCCCTCAATACCTGCTCCTTCGGTGACCACTGCTCACGCCCAAGCTGTGACCTGTTCATCGGCAGCCTATGTGTAATGCAAATGTAATGGAGGTGTGGAGATCACTCAGACTCTGAGGAACAGCACAAGGGCTCTAAAACGAACACTCCTGTGTGTGCTCCTGGCACATCCCTGAACAATAGGCTCTTCCTCTAACCCTTGTCTCTTCCCACTTCATGTGACTGCAAGCTAACACCCCGTGAATGACTCTCCTTACATTGGACAGGCCTCTGCTTTCTCAGAGGTATCTAAATTAAAAGGAAAACTTTGAAAATTACATGGAAAATAATCTTGTCATAAAGGTAAGACATAAGAAAGTGAAGGAAAAATTGTAGCAAGTTCTAAATTTTACAGGGGTTATTGCACATCTTTCAAAATTTTGCAACTTCAGTTTTATGAATGATGGGTAATCACACATTTTCTTAAAATAAATTCTGTCATATTATAGTTTAAAATGTCAGGAATGGTCAAGGTTCTGTGGAAATTAGTGGAGACATGAAGATCAGGTGCTTTAGCATCAGGAAGTGACTTGAATCATGTGGTCTCCATGGTAACAGCCTTGGTGCTTACATCAAAGGGCCTTCTCTTACATGCACAATACCCCATGATATTTCTGATGAGTGCTTGGGCCATAGGATTGTTCTACTCATAGGTGGGGGCCCTCTGCATTCAGGGCCAGTTATTAACCTAAGTTTGGGACACTGATGGGTGAAATTATCAATCACAGAACACTGGGTTTAGCAGAGTACAAAATGCACTTCATATAAAGAAGAATGTTCAGGAATCATTTGGAAGAACCTCATGTATTTTCAACCTTCCTTTATTCAGTTACACAAAAAATTAAAGCGTTTTGAGCCATGATCATTGTTTAACATACAGGGCTGCTATATAATCACACATACACGCACTTACACATACATCTTCATCATCAAGATAGATTTTATTTCTGTATACATTTTGTGATGAGTCTCACCTGCCTTTCATGTGGTTCTGATCAATACCCTTCTATCTCTTTTCATTCGCTCATCAAATTCACTAGTTTATTTGCTTGGTACATTTCAACAGTCACACTGTAAAAAGCATGCTAATCACTCCGTCTTATGGTATATTTTACTAGCAGTAGCTTTTATTATGCAAAAATGTTTACATCCTCAATGTAAAAAGTTTTGGTTTTTATAACATGGGGACAATGTCTGCTGTTTGTTACTAAAAACAGTTTCAGGTCCCTTCCAATGTGGTCTTGATTGAAGCAGAATAGAGCTTAAAGTGGTTTGCTAAAATTGCAGCTAGAAATGGCCTCTTAGTTCTCTGTTTCTTTTATACTTTGTTTTTTTTGTCTCTGGAACTAACATGGTCTCACAAAGGCAAGAAAAGCTCTGGGAGGTTTATTCAGCACTTTGTAATAAAATCCATACTTACTGCAGGGAATGTTTCAGTAGATCTGTTCTCAATGACTAAAATTAATCTGTGTACCTTCCTTTTCACGTGACACACAAGTCCCAGGGCCTTATTCTGTTGTGGAAACTGATATTCAGATTAATCAAGAACAGGAATGATATGGGCAGAAGGCAAATTTGGAGAATTTTGTGGTTCCTGTTGGTTTTCAATTCCTTTTTATTTTTGCTCCTCTGAATACATTGATTTTCATGTGGGCTGGCGTTTGCTCATTTATCCATGGTTCTGGGATTCAGCTTGTCCTTACTAAGTCTCCTGACATGCATAGTTGCTCATTCATCTACTTTCTTCTTAAAAGTAACCCCCAAAGGTTTCTGGTAGACTGAAAATACAGCAACCCATTGTTCTTGGGTCTGACAGGTTGGCTACAATTTGAAAAATTCTAATATGGTAACATTTGGTAACTATTTACTGCCTGCTTCCTCTGTGCCATGTACTGTGCCAGGATAGAGGAATACAAATGTTTTAAGTCACAATCCCAAACTTTAGGGAGTTCCCAATGTAGAGGGAAAGAGGATGGTTAAGTTTTTTTTTTTTTAATTTCTAATGTTTTATTTATTTTTTAGAGAGAGAAAGACAGAGCACGGGTCGGGGAGGGGCAGAGAGGGAGGGAGACACAGAATCCAAAGAAGGCTCCAGGCTCTTAATTGTCAGCACAGAGCCCGACGTGGGGCTTGAACTCGTGAACTGCAAGATCATGACCTGAGCTGAAGTTGGACACTCAACTAACTGAACCACCCAGGTGCCCCAGGATGGTAAGTTTTAATTCTCAGAAGAGTGGGATGCGGGTTACCTACCAGAGTATATAAATATGAAGTATGGGTGTACAGAAGAGAGGCAGGTAGGCTGAGTGCCAGAGAAGGTTTCCTCGAAAAGGTGAAGTCTGAGCTTAGCACAGAGTGCTAGTAAGAGCCAGCCTGTCTGCAAAGAAGTGGGAGTCCAAGCCAGAGAGGGACATGTAAGGTGAAACAAGCAATACATACAAGAAGCACAGACACGGGAAACTCGAATGTGGTCAACTTCAGATGAACCAAGGTAATGCAGTGGGGAGTGGGCACCACAAGGGCGGGGCAAAGACAGCAGAAATAGTCATAGGTGATTCAGACTCCTGGTTCAAACAAAATCAAAACCTGGCACAATGTGGATTAAACAAACTAATAGAAAATGTTTTTCCTGACAAATATTTATTTCTTGAAAGACACCTGGTTTGAGAATGCTTTCATTTAGATATGAGAAAGACTATCTCAGTTGCACTTTTTAACTTCAAGCGATCATGGGTTGGCACTGTATGTGGGGTTGGGTGGGAGGGAGCAAAGGATAGAGGATAGATTCTGGGGAGTTTGGGGAAGAGAAGATCAAGATTTTTATAATGATAACTTTTATTCATTAATTCCTTAGAGTAAATGTGACTTAGAAAAGAGTGAAATGCCCTTGGAATGAAAAGGGGGCACTCAATAAATGTTCACCACAGATATGTTAAATATATTTTTGTTGTCGAAGTCTTTAAAAATAAAATATTTACACAGTTTCTGTTTGGAAAGTTCTATAAATGGATGGTTATGTTGACTGCACAACACTGTGAATATACTTAACATCACTGAATTGTACACTTAAAAATGACTAAAACAGCAAATGTTTTCTGTTGCATATTTTACCAAAAAATAAAAAATATATATTTTTATTTATAGTATAAAATTATGTATAGTAGTTCCCCCTTATCTGTGGGGGATATGTTCCAAGACCCTCCAGTGGATACTTGAAACCAACGACAGTACCCAATCCTAAATACACTATGTTTTTCCTATACCTACATACCTATGGTAAAGTTTAATTTAGAAATTAAGCATAGTAAGAGAGTAACAAGAATCACTAAAAAGAGAACAACTATAACAACATACCATAATAAAATAAAAGTTATGTGAATGTGGTCTCTCTTTCTCTCTTAAAGTATCTTATTGTCTGTGCTCAAATTTTGCAGAGGCAAGTAAACGATTTTATTATTTGGAAACTCACCCTAGGGTTAGGTAACAGTAAACTGTGATAAGTAGATTCTTTTCTAGTTAATGAGGTTAATCATTAGGTAATTTATAATATCTAAAAATTCTGAGTAAATGCTTAAGTTTGTTTTCCTTTGCTGGTATTAAAGAGACCTAGCATCTAGGCAAATGTCCAAATAAACATAGTTTGAGGAATATGAATAAAGTGGAATAGTTTTTATGTTAGTAAGAGCTTTTTAAGATTTATTATAGTCCCAGTCTAACACAGACAGGTGAACTCACCACACAGCTGCCAATTTTTTATTTCATTTTGTGTAGGGACAACCTGGCATCAGGCAAACGTTCCCATTTTCTTTATCCAAGTGGATAATTTTGCCCAAAGAGATCACTTTGTCATATGAGCTTTCATGTGGCGAGCTGGCAGATTTGTTGTTGCCTTATATGATCAAACAACAACAATAAAAATCACAGGGGAGGCAGTGCATGGGCAAAGCACAATTAGAGCCATGAATAATTCTCAGGGATAAAAATTATTACTTGGAGAATAAACACTGTGAAATTACTTATTATCTATTCCTTTCATAAAATTATCCAAAGTGAAGTGTACTTAAATGTAATACAAATATCAAATGTAATACTAATATCCTAACTGGATCCTAACTGCATGATGACAATCCTGAGCCAAGAAGCTACACCCAACTCTCATATTTTAAATGAAGTATCTTAGTAAAAATGATAGTTCCATTAAATGTTGTCCCATTATCATGAGCACACAGTTATGAATTGGTATAGAACGGATAGCTTTACCTTCAAGGCTATTTATAGGAAGCTAATAACTGAGACCCCCCCAAGACCTCAATTTGCATAAAAAGAAGGCAAGGCTACATTCACTCAGGTATACAAATGGCAACCATATAGACAAAAGCTCTAAGAACTCATAATCTCTTCTTTTCAGATTTCGTCAGGGATGGCTGGCTAATTGGAGGAACTCATGAAAGTTCCTTACAATCCAATTAGCACTTCAGTGCAATTAAGTGGTAGAGGCTTCCCTATTCTGCAGAGACTGCCTTTGATCTTGCAGTGAAAAGTGTCCTTCCTTAAAGCTGAGGTTTTGATTTTTTTCTCAGTAATTAGTGCTAATTGTAAACCCAAGCCTGACCTGCTATAAACAGAGTGTTTTACCGTATTTGACACTAGGACCTTAAATCAGTGTTCTCTTTTGTCTATATTGTACTTGCTTATTAGAAGTCTGGCTATTTTGCTCATTATTTGATGCACAATGGATAAGTACATACTAAAGTCAGCTGAAACAAATGCCTTGATCTTAAGAGCTTGTGTGGGTATTTTCACTGATGTCTTTTAAGCCCAGTTACCATAAAAGTAGTTGATTGAATTTCACTTAAGGAATATACTGTAGTTTTTCCAAACAAAGAATGACTATTCAAAAGCAATTTCTAAAGAGGTTTAGTGACGCTTGTATGTTTGGAAAATAAAAACAAAAGATGAAAATGGTCTTTTCATAGGAGCAAACATAAAGAACTGCATAAATCAACTGCAGTAGCCTGCTGAAAAATACCTATTATAACAATGTCTGTTAAAATCAACTCATTTGTTTAGATTCATAAAAATGAATTAAAATTAAGCCTATTAGTAAGTAGGCCAATGAGATAGCTCTATATGGAAATAAGATGCTGCAAAATAAAAAATCCCAGACCTCCTCTAAGGTATAGATAAGACCCTCTGAAATTAGCACTCATTTTCTATGCAAATTCAAAGCGGCTGGATAGTAGATAGGATGTTTCTCCCCCAAATATGTTTTTAAACATACTCTATTCCATTACTTACTAAATGGTTTCCTCAGAAAAAAATTATAAATGGAACTAGGCCCAACTTTGATGATATTTATTAGACATTCTGAATTAGGACCAAATTAGTGATCTTGAAGTAGACATAGTCTAGTGTACAGACACAAAATTACCAGAGGGAAAAATAATGTATCTAAGTAGAAACACATACTACACATAAAATATGATGACACCAATTAGCGCTCCTTAGAAATGGCTATTTTGGTGAATTTCTTTTGCCTTGCAGAAAAAAGTGAAGAATCTAGAAAGAGTATATACGGTCAAGGACATTATGCCTGAATATGACTGAAACAAATAAAAGCAGGATGGGCACTTAGAAATTGTCCCTTCTTTTATGTCATTTATATTTATTTTAATCATTTAAAAAACTAAAGTATTACATGCATAGAGTTTGGAAATCAGATAAAAGACTTGCTAGAAACTCAAGAGTAACTAAAGAGAAACAAACAAACAAACAAACAAACAAACGAAAAACCCAGACTCTTAAATACAGAAAAACTGATGGTTGCCACAGAGGAGAGGTGGGTGGAGGGAGGGGTAAAAAAGATAAAGGGGATCAAGAGTACATTGATCACAATGAGCACTGAATAATGCATGGAATTACTGAATCATTATATTCTGCACCCGAAACTATGTTAATTATATGTCAATAAAAAAGAAAAAAAAACCCTTAGGGGTATTTGTTCCATCTCCTTTTCTCCTCCTCTCCAAAGGAAATGACTATCAACTCTTTCAGTAATCGCTTTGGCTCTTCACCTCCATAGTTTCAAATCAGCTAGGACTTCTCTAGTGAGACAGCTCACAGGAATAAGCCCTATCTGCACTCTGGGGCTCATCACGAAAAAAGACCTCATATTTAGTAGTAGACTTCTACTTGTGTTTTCAGTGTGGTCCCTCACCCTCTTCAGTTCCTGAAGTCTCTGAGGCCTGAGACTCTCTGATTCGGTCTTCCTGAGAGCTTAATCTCCTGTCTGGGCTCAGGAACTGGAGACTAGATAGTAATAAAAAGTGAGGGTAGTAAAAACAGATTGCTTGAGAAGGTGTACAAGTTCCAACTAGAGCTCCTGATCTTCCCTTCCCCCACATCTCCTCTGTGCCTGGTCATATGACCTCGCCACTTCTATCCAGGTGGGATATACTATTCATATCATTCATTATCGGGGTCCCTGTGAGTTTAGATTTTTTTTTTGTACATAGTTTTAAATTGTGTATACCATAGAGATCGAAGATAGTGTTTCTGTAGCAATTATGAGAACAGTAATTGTTGGACAGTTGATGCTTAGGAAATTAACTAGGATATTAAATAACAGAATTAAATATTAAATCTCTAGAACTTCCTGGAAGTGTAGTCATGGAAGAACTTGCTGACCAATGTCGACAGTTAAACTTATCACCTTCTCCTTGAGCTGGCAGACTTTATTCTAGGACCTGTATAATAGAAATTTTTCAATATTTTGCTGAGCATGCATCCCAAGCCAGATGTAGTTAATACCTAAATCATCTAATAATGTAATAGAAAAAATGATAAAATAACATTTTCTGTATCAGGATGTGGCTTTTTATGTTAGAAATCCTCACTCCCTGTATGCCAGGTATCACTGTGGCCACCTATTTTAAAGTGAGAGAAATTATTTTAATCTGAGGTATTACCTCCTTCTGGAAAGAAGAAGAGTCTTTCTAGGATAGTGTACCTAAAATGACATGTCAAGAGTTAAACCTATAGGTGATTTGAGTGTTGCTGGAGGAAAGGAGGAAAAAGAAGAGGAAAAAAAGGCAAAAACATCAAAGAAATAGAACAACTAGGCTCTCAGGTAGGTACCTATTTTATAGATTTTACAGGTGAAAGAGCTGAGGCTCAGAAAAGTTAATCAACTTGCCTTATATCACACAGCTATAGGGGATAGAGATACGATTTGAACCCAGACCCAGGGTTTTCAACAACTCAGTTCTGTGCGCAGGCTGAAAAGTTCCCAATAACTCAAAAACAAAGTTCGGTTATGTGAATAAAGTAAATCTAGAGTAAGCACAAAATATTACAGTAGACTGATCATGGTGAGGGCAGGGCAATTTCTTCTTGTCTGAAAGGCAATTTAGTCTCTTCTTTTTGAGTAGACACATCTGTTACTCTTGATAACTAGTCATAAATATGGAAAACACCGGACGAGACACACTAAACTATGCCCATGAAAATGTAGTTGAAAAATTTGGTCTTACTTTTAAGCGAATTTGATGTCTCGTTATAAAAACCCATTCAACCAACTTTTAAGCGAATTTGATGTAGAGTTATAAAAACTCATTGAACCACAACAAAATTATTTTAACACAAAACTTATTTTACACATTAACAATTTGGTCAAGAATCTAGAAATAAATAAATATGCCCTCTGTGCAAGCATGGAGAAGAAAAGCCATAACTAAATGCGCTATGTGCTTTCCTTACTAGAAAGCCTAGGGCTCCTCCCTTGGGAGTCCAGGGACTCTTACTTTAGGTATAATTCTAACAACCATTTCTTTTCCTTGTACACCAAAGCACATCAACAAAATAAACGGAGAGGGATGAGATATTGCCAAAAGAAGGAACACAAGAACATCAAAACACAGATAAATGACCATAATGAACTTCTAAAAAATTACTCAAGAAAGATGGTGGCTGAGGTCAGAGGTTGTCAAACCACAGCTTGCAAGCCAAATTCAACTGCTGCTTTTGTTCAGTGACAAAGTTTTAACAGAAATCAGCTATGTTCATTCACTGTATATTATCTATAGGTGCTTTCACAGGGTGGTGGCAGAGCTGAGTAGCAGTAATAGACACCACATGGCTGCAAACTTAAAATATTAACACCTGGCCCTTTAAAGAAAAAGTTTGTTGACGTTATAGTCTAGCTCATTACGAGCATGGATAAACAACTTCTCATAACTCACTGGGGCCTATGGGCATAGCCTATCTGAATTATCCAGAAATTACTGGCTTGTGTTTAGTAGGCTTCTGTATGCACTATTTAATAAAGCATTGAAGGCTATGACCCATTTTATAAAGGTTTCCAGGAAATAGTATTTTTAACTGACACAGAACTAACATTTCAGTTAACCAGAAAACTATTTCTATAGAACACCCAAATGAATTATGTTTCTAAAGGAAAATCTAGTATTTCAAAAAATAAGCGACTCAAAAGTTGAAATCGTACAGTTATTTATTGGCACAAGCAGGTCAACAAAATGAAATCATTTCAGATGCCCCTGCTAAAATATTTTTTTTCCTTTAAGATCAAACTTTGTGTTCTAATTTCCTTGAGGTGATACAGTCTCAGGGCTATAGAAGCCTTGTGTTCCCTTAACTGAGCACATTGGAAACACTGATATCAGACAAGTGAATTGGCATTTTTTGAAGAACTACTGCTGTAATTTAAACTACTCCTTGATCTTCCCCAAAGCATGCTAGAGAACCTAATTTCCATAAAACTTTCTAACCCAATTTGAACAGTATAATGTGGACAGTGGGGAATAAATGGGTTTGATCAATTATGAATTTATATGATATGTTAGTAAGCTATTCAGGCTAAGTCTTACAATTCAGTATTTTGAACACTAATGCCATGCTACATAATTTTAAAACGGTGCATTTCAGAAAAACCTCACTAGGGCATATTTGCATATTTGGAAATCTAATTAACCCAAGCATATCTTAAAGCTTTCAAGAGAGAACATACAATAACATTTTTGTCAGCTGAATGTTTGCTTGAGGCCATGTAAGGATTTTATCATCTGGTGTAATTTTAACCCTTCAGCTCCCAATTTTTATGCAGGATCTGCCTAACCTGGGACTGAGGGGTGGGCAAATGGAACCTTCCCCTTCTCTCTAGGCCTGCGAATGGGGGGGCTCAGCATGAACAAGAGGACTCTGGCTACTTCAAGAACACCATGAAGTGCCTGTGAGGACTCTCTGCTACCAAATCCAAGTCCAAAATGGTCTCTTCTCCCCTACCTTGGGTAGTATGACTAAGAGCTGCTTTTCTTTCAGGAACTACTTGAATTTAGGTGAAAAAAATAACGACCACACTGCACAGATGAAAAACATTCTTTTAATATTTTTATGGGGGAAAATATTTCAATAGGAGACAGGGGCCCAATGAGGGACACTGGCTGATCCACCTCCCTAACTGCTACCTCCACTGCCCATAACTGTAACTTCCTCCAGTGGGATTTTCCTCTTCCCCTAGGCCTGAATCTAAGTCCACTCCAGAAAGGAGAAAGCAGAAAGTACAGGCCAGTTCTTTGGACCTATTGGCTCCCTACAAAAAGGAAACACTTTGATGCCTACAGTCCTCACTGTCTCTGCATGACTGGTAGGGGAGTCTGATCCATGGTCAAAGCCCCAGTCTCCTGAGATCTTTCCTTTGCAGATTTGGCCATTTACCTTGCCAGAGTGAAAGAAAACACCTCATGTCCTTGTTACTGCATCTCCCCAAGGGGCACTGAAAACATGGGGGCTCAGACTGCGAGATACTATTTGTACTCGTGTGGCCTTCACCTGTTCTGCCAGGTTCCCCATGGATGCTCCCCTGTTAGAGAAGCCTAGAGGAAAATGTTCTGGAAGAAATGGAAGTCTCTGTATTAGCATTAGTTGAACAGAAAACAAAAAAATTTATGAGGAATCCTGATATGCCCAGTAGAATCTAAATACATTATATTTGAAATTTCAGGAGATATAATAAAAAAATTATGAACTTAATTTGCAACAATATACAGTCCGTTCTGCAATAATGCTCACTTCAAAATAGAAAATCTGTTCCAAAAGGACTGATATATTAGGAAACAATTTGAGCATAATGCAAATTTTGCATTTGCTTATAGGGAGATCTTGGTGAGAAATGCTAGGTGAGCACAGAAAACTGCACCCAGCTGAACTGAATTGTGGAGAAATTTACAAAACACACATAAGTACACATCTCGAACTTCTCATTTCACTTCCTGTGTTATGTCTCAGTAATGAGCCACATTCATGCCCATCTGATTTCAGATTACCCCCTTTCATGACTTTACTCTCTGACTCCACCTTCCACAAGTAAACTCCAGGTCTTTGGCATGGAACACTGCCATATTTATTGTAGTATCTATGTAGTACCGTAGTACTAGCATGTATTCCTTAACTAATTAACATGTGTAAAACTGGGCTGCCATTTTTTATTAGGTTCCTAGCTGTTATTGTAGGTCTCTGGTGAAGTTTTTGGATGTTTGTCCCTAACCCCCTTTCTGTGGGGTTCTGTGCAGCTTGATGAATTTAGAAACATGTATGTCACCTTAAAACAGAACTGACTGTAAATCAGTTTTCATTGTTTTATTACAGATCAAAGAAAGGGCAGAGGGCAGAATCAATATCATTTTAGTTGATAAAATGAAACAAATGTTTTTATGTGTCTTGCGAAGCAGAAACTATCAGTTCACATAGGGTAGCCCTCTTGGCATTTTAGAGCACACGGGGCTCCCTTCCTATCACACCTCAATTCAGCTCAGATGCATCTCCAGCGAACCCTTCCCAACGTCCACAACCACCTCAATCTGTACTAGAGGCACCCACTCTGTGCCATGTGTTTCAAAGCTGCCTGCTCACTCCTTTGGCACAGGCCTCATCGCATCACACTGCAACTCTGTTTACTTATTGTTCTCATTCACTACACTGTGAGCTCTTCAGAGCTGTCTTTGCACATGCATTTGGATTCTGAGCATGTAGCACGGTGTCTAGCGCAGGGGAGGTGCCCAGAAAATGTCTGTGAAGGAAGAATGAAGGAATGTCCAGTTATTTGTATTACTCACGGCCTTGAGCCTAGTGCTTTCCACAGAGCAGGCACTCAATAGACACTGTTGAATAAATGACAGAAAACAGAAAACAAGAAGTGTGCTTATTTAGAGACAGGAAAATGGGAAGCAAAGCCACTTCTTGAATGTGTCAAATAAAGCCTTAATATAAATAATGTGAATGTGTCTTTATAGATGCATAAGAAAGGAAGAGGACTATGACATTTTATAACCCTGAGAGAACAGTTAAATTCCTCAAGAAGTGGTCTGCCTCAGTTCCCCCATCAAGCAGGTCAACTCTAAAACTTTCCAACCAGGAAGACTTATTCCATTTTAAACACCTTCAAAGACTGTATTATGTCTCTTGGTAGCCTTAGACAATGCTTAATGATATTTTATAATCAAGAAATCCCAACCAATGTAAAAGCAAGCTCTCCCTTGCTACTTTAAACTAATTTTCTTTTGTTCTTGTTCTGTAGCGATGGAGAACTGGTCAGCATTCTTATTATAAACTTCTGTATGCTATAAGACAGTTATTAAGTCATATCTTAGCTTTCTATTTTCCTGGCTAAGCAACGAAACTCTAATCTTTCCCCACATGACCTATTTTACATCCCATTAAGCATTTCTGTTGTTCTTCTACAGACCTTTCCCAGTTTTCACAGTTCTTTCTCAAAGTTGACAAAATAGTTTAATAAAAGCTCATACAACACCAAACATAATAAAGGATTATTTCCTAACTCCACAAATTCCAGTATCATACGAGTTTTATAGCATGCTTTGCTAAAAGCCAACCAGCTCTTAGCACCTCTCTGTGCCTGTTAGTCCTCATGTACTCCTTGAATGGGTGGTGTTTGAAGAGGGTCTGACACCCACACTCTCTGTGGACAGCTGTTCAAAGGTGCCCTGAGCACATGCGACACCCTCTGTGTCTGTTCTCACCAGCTTGCTGAACTAGGGCTCTGGGTCGTGGAGCATGTTCCATGTGTGCCTCACCCAGGCCACGAAGGAGCTAAACGTGCCTTTTGCAGGGCCTTTGTAATCTTGTTTTAGGCTGGGCACTACTCTGCTGACTCACCTTGAGCTCACAGTCCTTTTCTTGTCATTGCTGTGCATGGATAATCTTCCTCCCTCTGCTGATAGTATTGTTTACTTTCTTTTCTCAGGATATAACCTTGAATTTGTTCCATTTTTTGAAATGTGATTTATATAATTTATTAAGATCATTTCAAATTCTAGTTCTAGCTTTCCAAATGTTTGTAACCTCCTGTTAGCTTAGTGTAATCTCCAGACTTAATCAGTATGCTTTTCATTCTGTCACCCAAGAAATAATAAAATGCAGAATGGAATCTAACATAGGCATCAGGACTGAATCCTGAAGATCTCCAATTAATAGACCCCTATGGCTTATGATAAGGACTTTAGAGGGTAATCGCCTAAATAAAAAAAATAAATAAAATAAATTTTTAAAAGCATGTTTACCTAATTGTGATGGGATCTATTTAGACATAATCTTCTTATTTACTGATAATGAGTAAAAGGGTAGCAGTATATGGGGTGGAATTAAAGGTGATTGTAAATAGATAATTACTCCATCCACTGCTCTCCTTTAGCCTGTACAGGTTAATATTTCATCATAGAAGGAAATTATACAGTTTGGGTATAATTTCCCATTCGAAAAACAAAAAGATAAATTATAACCAAGGTGTTTTTTTTTTTTATTATTAAGCAGGCTCTTTGTCCAACATGGGCCTCAAACTCATGCCCCCAAGATCAAGAGCCAGGCACCCCTATAACCAAGATTTTAAAGTGGTGATCTTTGTTGGTCACTGTGGAACTTGAAAATAATCAATAAATTAATTAACTATTTAAAATGTAAAATGTAAAAATATTTTTAAGTCAATAGAAGAAGCTAAATATAGGGACCTGATGAATCTAAGTGACTGTGATAGTTGTACTGTCTTGAGATCAAGTTGCTGAATGAATTTACTGTGCAACTGTACAGAAAGGCAAAAACTAGTGAAAAGTAACTTTAAAATTAAATGCATTCACTAAAAAGATTCCATTACTTTCTAAACATCAAACCAAATACTCTATACATTTAAACAAAAGAGTAAAGCAATTACGTCTTAATGGTCGTAAAGGCTTTTTTCATTGGTAATTTTAAACTAGATAAGTAAATTTAATTTCCACTCAAAAAAAATTGATCCTAGAGCAACTTCCATTCAGACATTTTTATCACTATTGCAACCATTTCCAAAAGTCATAAACAATACACTTAGAGACAATTAACAACAATGTCCTTAAAGAACAATGCTTAGTCAATTCATCAAAAATATCTACTGATTGAAAATTCGAT
This sequence comes from Cryptoprocta ferox, assembly GCA_028646485.1. Classification (NCBI taxonomy): domain Eukaryota; kingdom Metazoa; phylum Chordata; class Mammalia; order Carnivora; family Eupleridae; genus Cryptoprocta; species Cryptoprocta ferox. The sequence continues at coordinate 77,163,261 of CM053572.1, forward strand.
TGCTATATAGAACTTCTACTTGATTACTTCTTTTAGCTCCAGGTTCAGTTATTTTGTTATTTTAGGCTACTAGGTTATTTTGTGCAGCTATTTGTTAGATGTTTTCAAAACTGCACAGAAATGGGTCAAGAGAGAATTACAAAATATTATCTCACTAGACTCAGATTTATGGAATGTTTGATAAAGGGATATCTGCTGTTAACAGAAAAAGGAACATATATCAAAAAGAAGAAAAAAATCAGAGCTGTGTGTTCAGCAAAGAGTGAACTGACCTTGGAATTGTATTGTATAAACATACAATTTCCCCCCATTTAGCTTTCTGCTGGCATATACACTCTGTCTGCATATAATGTTAATGCATCATTTATTTATATCAAAAGCCTTCTCTAGACAAGCATCCTAAAAATATAGTAAGATTATTTTGTTCTGGGAGTAAAAGAACTTAAGAAAATCCTCATTCTTAAAATATGCTCTTCGATAAAATCGAATCGCAGATATTCAGTGTCTAGTCAATAAGCTATGGATTACCAATAAACATCCTCAAATAGTTCTCCTCCTCTTCCTTCCCTTTCTTCATGTATTGGCTTTGACTGCTCATTCGCACACCCAGGACAAAACAAGCCAGTGACGCAAATCTATCAATTTAGAAGACTTGCCAAAAACTTGTGGAAATTTACTTCCCTTCAATAATCTTATTTTTAATTACAGTTCTTGAAATGTGTTTAATTAACAGGATTAAGTCCAAGGTCAAGTAAATAGGTCATATAAAGAAATAATATCATAAAATATAATTTCATTTCTAACATCCCATCAGCTTACAATGTATTCTTACTAAATACTATTTGATATTTGTGCTTTAAAATTTTATATAGTATTCAAGATTAAAAATGGATACATGTTTTTTTATTTGCTTGGGCACAATCTATTGCATTAAAGAGTATTTGAAAAAAATGTGTCATTGCCTGAGATTTGGATATTTTTTTCATTATAGTGTTTTTTTTTAAATTGTAATGGCATTAGGATTAGTAGAATTTGACTTATGAACTGAAACATGCAGAATGAACTTACTGTTTTCTTCAGTAACATATAAAGAATTCTAGAAATCAAAAGATAAAAGATGTTTGGAATCTGAATCAATCTAGATGTAAATTTGACAGTTCATTTTTATTACAAATGGTAGAGTTTTTGAGATAACAGACTTATAAATAATATCAAAGATGCCATTTGTAAGGTTCAGCTAGGAGTCTTGCTCTTACTAGACAGTTCTGATTTTTCTACTTTAGTTAAATCAGATTTTTCAGAAAAGAAACTTAAAGATGGTTGACTTAATATGGGTAACAAAGTTTTACAGAGGAACTGTTTAATATTCCAACATGAAGATAATTATACCAATAGCGGGCATTCTGTAAAATTGTTGTATAATATCAAAATGAATATAAATAATAGTTTATGCCAGCCTTTTGTTTTATAATACATCCAACAAATGTGGATACGGTAGTAGGAAATTCAACAAAAGTTAGAAAGGTTATGTTTGTATGTTTGAATTACTGGTGATGGTGATTTTTCCCGCTACTATTTCTGTATCTTTCAAATGCTTGACTCTGAATAGCTATCATTTTTACAGACAGATAAAAAGGTGTTAATATAAAAAAAAGTTTAAAAACCAAATACAATTCTGAGAAGACTGGAAGATTTCTGCTAGCATTCTCCAAGCGATCATAAATCTCCAGATGTTATATATGATGCACGCTGCCTTCTCTCAGGGTTGGTATACAATCACTTGGAAGAATCATGACTTTATTTTAAAAGTTTATCTTACCTCCACTGGTTACAAGTATAAAGAACATTTTAGGCATTAAGGAAGCAGAAAAACCTAAGATTCTCTATCTGCAATTTTTCCTCACATTGCTAGATTTCCTTCAAACCAATTACTGAAGTTGATATAAGAATGTCTGAAATACAGGGGGGGGGAAAAGACATTTGAATCATTCAAGCAAATTAGTAATATTCAGTCAACAAAGTGTTATTGGGTTAATTTCACTCAGTACTAGATGCTGGATAAAAATGAAGAAAAAAAAGACCCTATCCTTTCCTTCTCAGGTCTCAGTGATGTATAAACTCAGCATCTAGGTGGTGATGGCACTGGTGGCAGGGGTCTGAGGGCAGGAGGGGTTTGCCTGTGATTTCTCATGATTGTGTAGTTTGTGCTCTCACTCTGTTTGGAGATGCCTTGTTCCAGACAACAGCAGAGTAGGAGATAGGTATAAGTAGAAAATGGAACACATTTCATTTTTAAAAAATGCTTTAATGACTTTTTTTTTTTACTCTTTTTGAGACATTTTATGTTATGGCAAGCAATTGGAGGGGAAGGGTAAGAAATAAAAGAGATCATGGAACAGATTCCAATATAAATAAATAGTATTTAAACTGAGGTCTCAAGCTATAATATCTAGAGTTAAAACAACTAATTCTAGTCTTGTGGCGGTGGCGAGGGAGGAGCAGGTATTATAAGTACTAGAATGTACTTCTAGTGTATTCTCATAGAAGAATAAGAGACATTTTAAATCCATATTCACCTCCACTCTCCGTCTTTCCAAGGCCATTATCATTGGGAATTGGCTGGAGAAGAGGGTTAGAAATTTCGAGGGTGTATGCTATTTAAGTACAAGTTAAAAGTAAAAAATGTGCATCCCCTGCCACTATCATAGGACAAAGAATATACAGCTAGGTGTAGGCAGACAGGGATTAAGTCCTATTTGTGTATTACACTAAATTATTCATTGGACATAATTCTTCCTAAGCAGGTTGACAAAGAATCATAATAAAGTGTTTAGTAAAAGTGGGGTTTACTAAACGGTGCATATTCCAAATGCAGTTTTAGAAATAAGAGGCATGTGGGTTATCTTTGCATTATCATTTGTTTTATTTATGGGCTATCATTGATTTTTTTTGTAATATTCTGCATTTTCCAAATGATAAGGAATACACACACGCACACATACACAGAAACACAATTTAAGAGTACCCTGCTATATTGCTAGGGGCTTTAAATTTATTACTGCTAAATTTTCAATGATCCCACAAGATGGGTATTCTTATCCCTAAGTTTATAGAGAAAAAAAGCCTGTGGTTCAGAGAAGGTTAGTCGTGCTTAAGTTCACATAAATAATTGCATGTCACAGGTCAGATTTTTTTAAAAGAAAAAATACTAAAGAACAGATATGAACTGAGTATCATTGTTGCTATGAAGGCATTTGTGGGCCTTGGATATTACCTTGACAAATCTTGATAGCCACTATCTGAGAGTCTTCACCTGAGTCCCAGGGATATCCAATGGATTGACTCCAAAGAAACATGATTAACAAATTCTACATGAACATGCATGTGTGTCTGGACAAACATATTTGGGCAGAAAGTTCATAACTTTGATCAGATAATGATTAAAGTACTTGTTTAAGAGAAACCTTGTACATAGTTTGTTCTTTCAATAACCTTAAGCAATATTCCTTGTATGGTTGCATTCATTAAAGATAGCAAGAGAATAAAGGATGGGCTGGGGGCTTGTGGAGGGCGGGGTGGGGGGAGACCAGAAGGTAGCTATAGCGGGAGCAGGTGCAGGCTGGTAAATCTGGCTGGGAACTTATGCCTGAGAGAATAGTGGAACTTGATGAGTCTCAAACTTCAGCATCATCAGAATCACCTTGAGGGCTTGTTAAAATACAGATTGCTGAGCCTTATCCCCAGAATTCCGGATTCAGTCAGACTGTGGTGGGGCCCGAGAATCTGCATTTCTAACAAGTTTCCAGGTAATGCTGCTGCTGCTGGATAGGTAACAACACATTGAGTTGAGGCACAACTCAACGGCGTTTAAACTCAATGGCGTTTAAACCCTTGGTCTACTACTTATGAGCATGGGATCATTAACAAGTTACTTAATCTCTCCCTACCTCTGTTTTCTAATCTGTAAAATGGGTATGGTTATATCTAATAAAATTAAATGGATAACATATGTGAAGGTGCTCATTCCAATGTATGACACACATTAAGAACTCAACAAATTTGATGGATAAATCAGTAAACTCCATAGTTCAATAAACATTATATACATCTAATAATACACACACATATACATACACATACACACATACACACACGTATATATACTTGGATTAAACAGAATTCTAAAGTATTGAAACAACTCCCACAGGAGAGGTAAATATATTAAATCAAAGCAATGTGATCATAGCAAGACAGTTTTAATCATCTTTCAGATAAATAAACCCTTTTCAAATTATTGAGTCAAACTAATCATATCATTGCTATTTCCTTAAATTTGCAGCCTCTCAATCACGGCAGGCCCATCAATGCTAAGAGAATCCATGGTAACCACACAAAGTAAACATCCACCTACCCATTAGTGCCAGCAATTATTTGGCATTTGTTATGTTAGTTAAACTGTGTAATGGTGTGTGAGAAATCAGTTTCTGCTTCCTTGACCCTTTGGAAAGCTGGTTTTCCAACCCAGCGTGCCTTGCCGAGACTCCAAAGTGTGACAGCTGTGACTCCAGGCACTGATTCTCTCACAAGCCCCTTCTGGAAATGAGGCAGCAAACATCAGGGTCTCCTCCAAAAGAGTAAGAATCTATTATGGGGACATGATTATTGATAATGACCATTTCTATTTTGGGGCTAACAGCTAACTAGGGCTTATATTGTTCGTTTTAACAAGTATTCATCATGAACCGTGAACCATCCTTCAGAGAACATTAATTTTAGATGCGTGTGATACACAAGAACACAATGAAAGGATTATTTTCATGCCTTTAGATTTCAAGAAACATATCCTGTTTACTTATATTGAAGATGTACAAAAGGATTTAAAAATAGTTAAGAATAGTTTTAAATGTAAATGCATTTTCATGCTCTCACAAACCCTTGACCTTACTTCTATGGATATTATAGACCTAAAACTACACAGAAGTTTTACTTAACAAAATAACACTTTTTACCTCAACAGATATTTACTATTTCTCCTTGGTAAAATCTCCTGTAATAAATTCTGGGAGAGACACAAGAGTAAGCGTTTGACTGTTATTAAGGAACTGATAATTCACGGAGGAGACAAGGTACAGTCATGAGGGGAAACGGAGGCATGGCCAGGGTCACAGAGACTGGACTGAGGATGAAATGCTTATGGAAGAGTGAGAAGCAGCCTGGCTTGGCTTGTGAAAGGGTTCATACTGTAGAGACGTATGACGTATGGTAAAATAAAAGAAGAGCTGGGGGTGAGAATGAGTTCTGTGGACCTGATCATCCCATTGATAGCCAAGGTTTCACTAGCTAGAATCCTAATGTCAGCATAACGATGTTTTTTTCTTTACTGTTTCTGCACCTTTGTGCCACTTGTGGATATACCTAACAAGATGTTTACAAGAAGTGACCACAGCCCTGGCTTAGAGCTCTTCTCTGTCTCCACAGGCACAGGAAGGTAGCTCTTGCTAGAGGCAGAACAGAAAGAGCAGAGGTGGAAAGCTGTTCAGTCAGGGCAGGGAATGGTGCAAGAAGAACTAACAGAGTCATCCTCTACCCCCTCCATTCAGCTTCCAGGGTCCCACTGGTCTAATGAACACTTGCTCTATTCTGGCCTGAAGAGAGTGTGTTCTCTTTAAAGAAGTCTGGGTTGGCAGTGGCAGCTTCTGTTTTAAAGCATAACACAATATGGCACCAGGGCAGGGGACAGAAAACAAGGAAAATATTCTCCTTGACATTCTTGCTGGCATGTGAAGGAAAGAGAAACCAATGAATAAACATAGTAAATAAAACCAAATATTTATTCTAGAGCCACGCCTAGATGACTTTTTATTTCATACTGGTTGCCCTCTTTCACTACTTCCCTTCATTGCAGCCGAAATGCAGTATCTCCCTATGGACAAAGCTATATATGCACATGTAACCTTATCAGAGAAATGAACAAAGAGATCTGAACTAAGCCTGATTAAGACAATGCCAAACATGGCTGCTTGTTTACTGTCTAACATTTCTAATATAAGTTTAGAGTAATACTGAATGGGGTCATAACTATAAGGATAATGAGGAGAGTTTCACATAATATTTTTTAGGTGGGAAAAAAAAGGCAAGGATGAATCCTGAGCACAAAGGTAAATAAAATACATTTGAGAATACTTACTCTCCACTTGAAGTCAGAGAGATTCTCATCTTTAACTGCTATAAAGATGACAATAAAAAATACAAATTCTCATCTTTAACTGCAGATAATACATAAATGAATTTTCTTTCATTTGTAAGCAGAAAAGCTTAAAAGGATATTTGTACTTGAAGGAACATCAGGGCATACTTTACAGGATTACAGTACTAGGCCATCAATATTGACCTTACCTATACAAAAGATTTTTATATTAGGATGTCAAGGAAATGTACCAGGTTCATATGAAAACAAATTCCTCAACATTCAGTAACACAACTATGAAGTGAGTACTCTGTTTGATAATCCTTTCACTCAGTGCACTGATGAATACAATACATGGCAATGAACTTGCTATGAAAACAAAAACGGGTATTTCAAAATGAAGCTTTCCTCTGTGGAGAACCAGAGAAAGAATGCATCCATTTGCTCAGGGCGCTGCCTGGCTACACTTCATTTATGCAGATTTTAGGTTAATTGATAGGACTCACAGACAAGAGTTCTATAAACCATTTTACTGAGCATATATCCTGATTATAATGTCATGTTAAGAAATGGAGTGCAATCTGTCTTCATGTCATATTTAATAGATTTCTAGTAAATAGCCCACAAGTGCTCCTTCTAACAGGTGATGAATTATATTAATGCCCTGTTGTACTTTCATAATTAAGGGTCTGGCAGGATTTCCATTATAAACAAGACTCACAGTAGGGAACAAAAGGAGTGGTTTTCATGTTTCCTGGCCCTGACCACAGTGCTCCCCTCATGCCCACAGCCACTTTGGGCCATGGGGAATACACCTAGAGGGCTACCCTCTGAAAAAAATTGGGGAAGTTGGCTGTTTGGTTATTAGAAACCTCTGTTTTTATGGAGGCATTCCCTTTCTTTTCCTGCTCACTTGCTCCTTCTGTGAGCATCTGTTCTCTCCTTTTATGCTCATAAAGTCCAAAATACCTTCATCAGGAGCAGACCTGATGGCTTCTCTTTGATGCCATTTCCTTTCCAAGTCCTGGCTGCTGCCCTGCTGTTTCCTGTGGAAGAAACCTGGCTGCCCTGGACCTGAGATGCAGGGTGGCAGCCCTTTTTGCCTTTTGAATAACAATGCATGCAGTTCATAAACAAAACCAATATGAAGATGGCAAAGGGAGAGATGAATATGATGGATGGGAAACTTTTCTCCACGAAACAAAGATGCATTTACCAGAAAATTCAGGGGATAAAACGACAGCCTCTAAGTCCATTCTAAAGTCGCCCTTCTAAGAGTAGGAAGGTCAGAAGAGCTAAGCCAAGGGAGGAGGGCTGAGTCCAGGCAGGACTGGAAACTGACACTGTGTCATGTTCCCCTAAGTTCTTTGGGGTGGATGCACCACACCCCTCAAGTGTTGAGACTCATCAGAAAGAGAAATAGAAGGGACTGGGTAGCATGGACAATAACAGAAGTAGAAAGACAGGAAGAAGGAATGCATGATGAGGGAAAAGGTGGGAGGGGTGTTATCGATTGGTTTAAAATGTTTCGAAGTAAAAAGAATTGAGGTCCAAAAGAGAAAAAACGGAGTTGCCAGGCATGCCCCTCAAACATTAGCAATTTTGCAAATTCTTATTATTTCCATCACAGGCAGACTCTGTGGTCTAGTGAGCAAGCACAGCCTTAGGGGTTGTATAGGTGAGGGTTTTCTGATTCTCGGCTTTCCCCACTATGACCTAACTGCATCAAATTGCACAAGTCACCTGGGGACAATGAATGACATTAACTTCCCAGAGCTATTATGAGGGCAAGCTTAGATATTTAAAATACTTTCAAGGAGTCACAGTCCCATTTCCGTCTCCTTTCAAGTTATACAAATTTCAAGTCATTTAATTTTAGAAATTTGCAATATAAGTTATAGTTAATCTTATTTTTTAAATGTTTATCTATTTATTTTGAGAGAGAGAGAGAGAGAGAGAGAGAGAGCGAGCTGTTGGGGGAGGAGCAGAGAGAGAAGGAGAGAAAGAATCCCAAGCAGGCTCCAAGCTCACCGAGGAGCCTGATGAGGGGCTCCATCTCACGACCTCGAGATCATGACTGAGCCGAAATCAAGAATCAGAAGCTTAACTGATTGAGCCACCGCACCATGCTTAAGTCTCATTCTTACAAAACTCAGACATAGTATATTACTATTAACTAGTGAGGAAATATAATTGGAATCACAATATGAACAAAGGCCTAGTCCCTCATACTGTGGGGTCCACAGAGGTACTCTGGGTCTAGTTCCAAAGTGTAAGAAGCCAGCCATACAAGTTCGGTTCCCAGATGCCCATAAGTTCCTGTTACCTCCTTTCTACAACGTACACTGTATCCTTCTAATGACCTTTCCCTTTGCTCTTGCAACCAAAATAGCCTAAAACAACTGAATCAAAATCAGATAAAAATTAAAAAACATTTATCATGGCATCTAAATTCCTACCTGTTTTGCACTGGAATTATAAGGCCATCAAGGGGAAAATAATTTGTTATGCTTTTATGGTAGATAAGATATTTAACTATTGAGAGAGACTTTTCACAAAAGTAGTATTCATTTTATTTAGCACACAATAAGGATTTTATGCACAGCATTCTCATATATGCATTTCTGGGCAAAAGGAAGAAAGTATTTTTGTTGCTAAAGTTGCATATACTTTTCTAGAGTAAAAACTTTATACTAACCTTTTGGAGAAAATCAGAATGAATTAGTATGGTATATACGATAACCTACTATGTCATCGTGCCAGAAGTTTGACCAATTCCTTTTCATGGAAGTTTGAAAATGTCAAGTTCATTTTTAAACCCATGGCTAGTTTCATCTACTTTAAACCAGAAGTGACAAAATAGGAATTGACTGGGGGGAAAATTCTGCAATCCACTGTTCTTAATATTTGATAATCCATGTGAAGCAGGTTTACTACAAACTGCTGTGACAGAACAAAGATGACAGATAAACTCCTGTGACCAAATTAATTGGAAATAGATGCCTCAGTCTTGTGATCCTATTTCAGTTTTTGAAAGAATTATATGCACCTTCAGAGCATGCCACGTCTAAGGATGATTAGTCCTTGTACTGCTGGCATCAGGCTGATATGGCATGTTGCCAAGTGTCTCAAGAGAAAGCTAAAAGTTCAGTGGAGGTGGTGCAGACTGTGTAGCTATTCCAGGATTACCTCAGAGAACATCCTGGCTTTTCTGTTGAAAGCTTGTCAGAGTTTGATATCTATTCTCTTTGTGCCTGTGATGTGTGTTTTCAGACTGCCATAAATGGACCCTCTTAAATTGGTCTCCTGTTTTTCTCACTTTTCCTATACTGCTGAGAAACATAAAGTAACTTCAGGCATTTTATCAGGCCATCTATATCCACATATCTATTTCTACCTTTATTATGATTCATACAATGTCAGTGATCTGGTATTAAACTACGGCAACTAATCCCAAAGAGAACTCTTAATGTTTTCCATTTGTCTGAAAACAATAACATGATGTTAATTACGTAGAGTTCAACAGTCAACCATCTATCAGTCTGCAGCTAGCCAAAATCTAGCTGTATATTAAACACAGCCCAAGATGCTGTTAATTAAATGATGAAATATCCTACAAATTACAAATTATAAACATATAATGTCTCTTGAATTTGCTTCAAAATAATTCCATATGCGGGAAGAGAGCAGAGAAGGTAAGAGTATAGACGGAACCAGTTTAGCTGTCTATTGAACTACTGGAGTTGGGTACTATGTACACACACTTTCATTATAGTTTTCTGTAGAAACTTTTGTTAACATTTGAAATTTTCCATGATAAAAACATTTTAAAAACATGAAACCTACCAACTTTGGAAGGTTATGTTATCTAACGTGGTTGAAACAAATTTACTTTTCAGACTAGAAATATAATCTGCTGAATCATCAGTATCGAATCTACATCACACAGTAACCATAATAAATATATGAGATAAAATATAGCGGTAGCTAGAGTAACTATTTCAATGTCTCATATAGATATATGCTCTTTATACTGATAAATCCTCTTCTTGCCTTGTCAAATCGACCATAACTAACATGACATAAGGAAACCAGAAAGAAATGATTAATTTTAATAGGGACTTTTTTTTGTTGGCATGTTTAACTTCAAATCACAAAAGATGTAAATGCTTTCAAATTAACCTTTCTTAATGCTAAGGAAAAGTATTAATCGTACACAAAAAAGCAGTCTACTCAAACATTAGAACAATGTAACACAAACTTGACACTAATTTAGACATATTTATCCTTTTATGTGCAATATGAGTAAGATTGCAATAAGTATCTGCATTTACACTAAAAGAACTCAAATCTCCATATCATATCTTGATATTCTTTTCAATGTAACAAGAATGCATGCTGAAATCCAGTAAACCCTTTAAAACAGACCTAATCACATCACTTAAAATGTAAGTTTAAGTAGAATAGTCTTTCAAATCAAATTATATCAGAATTATTTTGACAACTTGATAGTCATTCTCACTAAGAAAACATATTACACATTAATACACTAAATGTTCTAGTTAATGGAGTGACACATTTACAAATGTGCAGCCCTAAACAGAATGCAATTTCAAAAATTATCAGTCACTCAAAAATTAACTATACATTCTAAGAATCAGATCTGAGGATGTAAAAATCTAACAAATGTTATAATTTTCTTACCTGTAAGATCAATTGTGGGAAAACTATGTTGTTATGGTTGAGCGATATTCTTTTAATTTTAATACTACTAAATTTGCCAGAAGTCTATACAAATTTATTGATATCCTAAGTTGAAAATTATTAATAAACTCAAGCAAGAAAAGTCACATTACTTAAACTTTAACACATTTTTGAGCGACTGCATTTATAAAAAGATGACTAGAGATGATTTGCCCCTTTGAGAAGAAATAGGGAAACACAGGAGTGGGAACTTAAAAGTATATTATAGTTCATATATTTTAGATATTTTGTCTTTATAGTCTTTAATTATTATAAAAATAAAAGGTGGGATTAAGAAAACAAATATTTTTAAGTGATACAGAAGAGCCAAAAAAAACACATAAGTAGTGTAAATTTTCAGCTATTCATATATCTGTTATTGCTTAATGTCTTAGCCAACATGCCTCTTTTCTAAAAAAAAATACACACACGAAAAGATCCTTTTAGATTCATAATGGTCATTTCTCCTGTGCTGGGGTTAAAACAAAATTTGTATTTTAAAAGAATAAGGGTGCCTGGGTGGGCTCAGCTGGTTAAGCATCTGACTCTTAGTTTCTGCTCAGGTCATGATCTCACTTGCAGTTTCGAGTCCAGCCATCAGGCTCTGCACTGTCAGTGGAGTGCTTAGGATTCTCTCTCTCTCTCTCTCTCTCTCTCTCTCTGCCCCTCCCCTGTTCCCTCACACACATGCGTGCTCTCTCTTTCCCTTTCTTTCAAAACAAATAAAAATAAAATGAAACAGGGGCACCTGGGTGGCTCAGTCGGTTAAGTGTCTGACTTCGGCTCAGGTCATGATCTCGCAGTTCATGGGTTCGAGCCCCGTGTCGGGCTCTGTGCTGACAGCTCAGAGTCTGGTGCCTGCTTCGGATTCTGTGTCTCCCTCTCTCTTTGCCCCTCCCTCGCTCACTCTCTGTCTCTGTCTCTCAAAATAAAATAAAGACATAAAAAAATTTAAAAAATAAAATAAAATAAAATATAAAATAAAAGAATAATGACAATTATTGAATGAAACCTATCAGACCTGGTGCTTTGTAGAAGTTCTCTCATGATCTTCTTCCTAAAATCGTGAATTATTTTCAGGTTAGGAAAAAGGCTCATGTAAATTCAGTAGCTTAAGACACACCTCTAGTAAGACAGTAGTAGTGCCTTGGCTCAGTGTCTGCTGATGCTCTTTGCATACTGTGTGTCCAGAAAATAAGAGCTGTCTTTAGTGGGCATCTTGCTTATTGTTTTTAAACAATATTTACAATCAAGATATTCAAAGCCAAAAAATTTAGCATAATTTAGCATATGCTGAATAGATGCTCTGAAGCATGGCTGAGTATGAGAAAATTGAGAAATGGGTTTTGAGCATTCTTGGGAATGAATAAGAAGCTCTGGTCAGGCCAAGCAATGATTAAATCCATACCTACCTTAATGATAAAAGACAGTAAATACTCCTAATCCAGGAGTCCAGCCAGGTATCACCTTTCAACTCATTACCACTTTTTCTGCTGCAGAAACAGATTAATCTGAGAACTTACTGGTCAAACACTTTTCCTCCACTTTTGCAATTAAAATTTTTTTTCAATCATTTTTTCTTCCAGATGACATACAGGGTGCTAACGCTTTCATAAGCACAATCAATATCTTTAGAGCACTGAAAAATTGATATGAGTTGAATATATAGGCTGCTACAAATAAAGTCCTTTTTCTAAGTAGTTCAACCTCAGGAGTGGTATTCTTGTGGATCTAAACAAATGATTTTATAAAAAGTAGATCAATACAGTTAAAGATCATTTACTATATAGGAATGATACAGCAAACACAAATACCAGTACTATTGAAAATAGACCAACTTTGGTATTTAGTTTTTAAATGTGAATATTGATTAAACTAAATTGATTAAAATAAAATTAGTCATCTAGATATGACAGCACATTTGAATATTTTGATCCATTAGTTTAAAAATGATTCACTAATTAAAAAGAGCATGATAATCTGATCTTTTATTAATGTAGGTAACCACCCACCTGGAATTTAACCCCAAGCTAAATTTCTTCTTAGACAGCAATGAAATTTAGCAAAGAAAAAATTTTGTGCAAAGAAGCCAACTTTTGACTAGACTGAGTAAGAAACAGGATAATCCCAAATGGCTATTTAACCTCAGATCATGTCTGTTTGCCCATAGAGTGTTCTCATCTGAACATCTAAATAAGAGTGTATTTGATGTATTTGGAGATTGTAATATTTCCAGATAAATATAAGGACATATGTGACTCCCTGAATTAAGTTAATTTCTCCACTGGGTTCTCCCTGTTGGAACTGTCTATGGATCTCTACTCAAAAAGGCCATCGCTGCTGGGCGCCAGGAGGGAGCTTTGAAGTTCCTTTCTGTTCCTCCTCTAACCCCTCCACATTTCTCTCCAGGGAGGAAGAGTTGGACCTTAAGTTGGATTCTAGCATGGTAACTGAGCAACAAGTTCTAGGGATGAAATTTTTAAAAGTGGTAAGAGCTTTTCTTTACCTAGTATGGTGGTTGCTTTCTTCTAGCATCCTTCTGTGAGGTTCCACTCAGCATCCTCCCCACCATCCCTTTTCCTCTAGCATGGGCAGACAAACTGGAGCTACTGCCCTAGGAGTGAGAGGGTGCAGATGGATGTACCTATTTGGTTACTAATTCTAAGGGTTGGGGGCGGGGGCAGAAACCCACTTGGTTTGTCCTTAGACGAAAAGAGCACTCCATGTATTATTTATTTATTTATTTATTTATTTATTTATTTATTTATTTTTAGAGAGAGCATGAGTAGGTGAGAGGGGCAAAGGGAGAGAGAGAGAGAGAGAGAGAGAGAGAGAGAGAAAGAGAGAATGTCAAGCACGTTCCAGGCTCAGCACAGAACCTGATGTGGGGCTCAATCCCACAACCCTGGGATCATAACATAAGGAGAAATCAAAAGTCAGATGCTCAACTGACTGAACCACCCAGTTGCCCCTATTTTTTTTTATTAGAGTTCTGTGTTACTTTTGGGGGCAAAATTTTCATTATCATCTATTCATCCAACAATTAATCAGGTGAGTAATGATTCAGGGTGCAAACTCTAGACTTAGTCTCCATAATTTGAATTCTAGCTCGATCACTGAAAAAACTGCATAACTTTGGATATTAACTTTTTTGTGTCTTAGTTTTCTCATCTGTAATTTAGGGATAATAATAATAAGTCTTTAGTAGGATTGTTGTAAGAATTGAATAAGTTAATAAATGTGGAAACTCTTAAGAGAGACCTGACATATAACAAGAGCTCAATAAATATTAATTACTATTATTGATAATTAATAAGCAGGGTCGAGGCTTCATGGTCTATAGTTCTGGAGGCCTGGGAAGTGTCATGCATATGCCCACAGAAGTTGTATATATTTTTAAATTTACCTTAGTTTGATTTAAAAGAGCATAGTTTTCTTTGAAGCAGTGATATCTAAATATAACCAATTAGGGGAGAGGACAAGATGGCGGAAGAGCAGGGAGCTCTGTAATCCGCGCACGCCCGTATGGATTGAACTGAGAAGGACTGAAGGGATAAAACTTGGATTTGCAAGTGGGGGAAAGAAGAAACAGACGCCAGAAAGAAGACAACCTCAAAGATGCCTGAGTGAGTGACTGTGATCTGGGAAATTAGGGGACTGGCGGGTCCCGGTGGTAAAGTGGAAAGGAGCCCCCAAGCCCAACACAGGGAGAGCGCGCTGTGCCCTGGAGAGACCAGGGGAAGAGAAAGAGAGACGGAAAACACGCCTAGAAGCATCTCTAAGGGAGGAAAAACTCGCCCGTCTCCCCATATATATCTGCCAAGCGCCGGGAGAGAAATCCGTCCCATCTGGCCGGCGAGTTCTTCCTTGGGCGCAGCTGCACCGGGAGCCTTGAAAAGCGGCAGGGGCGGCTCCGCGAAAAGAGTGGCGCAAGCCGGCCGGGAGGCCAGCCACCAGCGGGAACGCATCTCATCCCCGGTGACGGTGTTGAACTGCACGGACTGGGATTCGGAAGCGAGGCGGATCTTGGAGAATACAGTTTGGCTCGCCCGCGGCACAGGGAGATCGGACTCAGA